>JARHVA010000984.1:1217500-1817500 GCA_037957365.1 Torreya grandis | reverse complement strand
CTGCATAAGATTGTCAAACCCTCAGGATGACAGGATTTAGCTCTGATACCACTGTAATATCCCCTGTTTCCCTTGAAATCTGAAACTGAATATTATTGAATTGCTTATCTTTATTCGTGCAAAATATCTCCAAATAGATAAATAAATCACAGTATAATCTCTTATTTATTCGCTCAGATGATTACAATAGATGTCCTCTATCATGCAGATAAAAGAATATTCAAATACGGTCTTAATAACCTGAGTATTCCGCAAACTGGGAATAAAACCCTGGATCTGGTCCGTCTCGGCCTGCTGTGTCAAAAACACAGTCGCCGACGTCAGTTATACTGCCGTCGTCGGTCGATATACTGCCGACGTCGGTCGCTGTCGGTCGGCTACTCTGCCGACGTCGGTCTTCAGTCGGTCGGTGTCGGTCTCTGCCTGCCGATGTCGGTCTCTGTGCGGATCTGCTGATGCGTATGGATTTGCACGAATCTGTACGGACTTCGTACGGCCGCCAATATAGCACACCCTGTTTGCTGGACCCCTGATCTTCAGATATATAGCTCTAATACAGAAGATCTTTATCTGTGCAATATCTGAATCAAAACCCTGAATCAAAAAATAAATCTCTGTAAATACCTGTGATAACTTCTGTGTGAAGTTATCTCTCAACCTGGCAATAAATCAGCTGATATTTCACAGCCTCTGAATCGCACACACTGAAGAGGGCACGTTCTTCAATGCAAATAGAATACTGGAACCCTTGGCTCAGTTTTCTCAAGAACCCTTAGCAAAATTTGTCTTCAAAACAATAATCATTTCATGAATACAACTCTCTCCCATGAGAAACCCTTATACCCTCCAAAAAGTGTGCTTGCCCTAATTTTAGATTTTCTTAAATTAGAATTAGGGTTTCTTAAATTAGAATTAGGGTTTTAAAATTAGACCAAATAATTAATATTTAATTAAATTAATCAAATATTAATAGGGTTCTAAAATTAGACCAAATAATTAATATTTTATTAAATCAATCAAATATTAGTATCTCCCTTAATACATGTCCGAAAGAGCCTGAATGAAAGCCAACTGGAACAATTTTGCTACTCGAAGCCAAGCCAAGCTCCACCATGACCCTCTATCCATCCTATCAGCGTACGAGGCTCGCATAATAGGCTAACCATAAACTCCGAACATGTCAACTAAAAAGGGGACATGACAGCAAGGTGCAAGCATATGACTTCGACATCGAGTATGTCAAGGGCAAGAAAAATGTAGATGCCGATGCTCTTTCTAGGAGACCTGCTATATGCTCTCTAGTGGAGATCTCATCTGATTGGAAGGCTCACCTCTTGGTGGAGTATTCTGAAAATACTATGGCTTGTGAGATTCTGGATGGGAAGACACAGGATGATCGATACACGGTGGTGGATGATGTCATCTACTACAAGGGCAGAATTTTCTTGGTTCCCGAATCTAAGTTGAAAGACAAGATTCTCAAAGCCATACATAATACCCCATTGGTAGGACATCTCGGATATTTTAAGACTTACATGCATGTCAGGGAGAGATTCTCTTGGAAGGGCCTCAAGGAGGATGTTTTGTGGCATGTGAGGGAATGCATGACTTGTCAGCAGAACAAGTCTGAGCACACTCATCTTTCTGGGTTACTGCAGCCCTTACCCATTCCAGAGTAGAAATGGGAGTGTGTGTCTATGGATTTTATCACTGGTCTACCAAAGGTATAGGGGAGAGATTGCATTTTTGTAGTTGTCGATCGATTGACCAAATTTGCTCACTTCTTTGCCATCACCATGGAGTATAAGGCACCACCGATTGCAGAACGTTTCTTTAGAGAGGTGTTTAAGCTTCATGGGTTGCCGAAGACCATTGTCAGTGACAGGGATAGCGGGTTCCTTAGTGCTTTTTGGCAGGAGCTATTTAGGTTGGTTGGCACAAAGTTGACTCCCAACACAAGTTATCACCCTCAGACTGATGGCCAAATTGAGATAGTGAACAAATGGGTTGAGGGTCACCTGCGTAACTGTGTTGGGACAAAAACGAGCATGGATCAAGTGGTTACACTTGGGGGAACACTATTATAACACCACCTACCATATGTCTATTGGGATGGTCCCCTTTTGAGCTCTCTATGGTTATGACGCTTCAGTTTTGGATCTAGCATTCAGTGACAACAGGGCTCCCAGAGCCAAGGATTGGATCTAGGTGATTCAGGATATCCTTAAGTCACTTAAGGATAACCTCTAGAGTGCCGAGAACCAACAAAAGTTATATGCAGATCAACACCGAGTAGAGAGGAGTTTTGATTTGGGAGACTTGGTTTTCTTGCCCCTGCAGCCCTACAGGCAGTCTTCTTTGAAGAAGAGTGGTGCAAAGAAGCTTAAGCCCCGCATGTATGGCCCTTATAGAGTTGTTCGCAGAGTGGGAGAGGTAGCTTATGAGTTAGAGTTGTTAGAGAGCAGTAGGATACACAATGTTTTTCATGTTTCGTGCCTCAAGAAGGCACTCGGGCAGCATCTTACTTCTTCACCAGAGCTTCCACCCTTGGACAAGGAGGGCAGATTGGTCTTGGTTTCCGAGGAGATAGTAGACAATAGAGAGAGGCGATTGAGGAACAGGGCGATCAAAGAATATCTAGTCATATAGAGGGATTTGCCAGCGGAGGACGCCACTTGGGAAGGAGAGCAAATACTAAAGCATCCTAATTTGCAATTGCTTGTGGGCAAGCAATTTCAGGAAGGGAAGACTGTAATGTCCCCTTCTGAGGCATGAGCCAAGAGGAGGTTAATTAGCCTAATTATTCCCGTGGGCTAATTACGAAGTAAAAGGAAATAATTTAATTTAATTATTTAATATTATCCGTCTTGACACATTATAAGGATAATGTTATTTAATTAAATTAATAAAGTATTTAAAAGTGACTTTTTGGTGCAATGTTCAATTAAGTTAATAAAGTCACTTAATTTTCGGAGGTATAATTTAAATTAAAAAGTGTGGGAATTCGAAAGGTTCCCTGAGGTTGATTATAAAAGAGCACTTCAGGGTTCATTCTATTCATGCTTATTTTATATTTTCTCATTGAGATTTCAGAGAGCTTTGAGCTACAAACCCTTGGACGGAAACCTAAGGGAATCCTAGTTTCAGTAGTGCAATATTCTACCCTAGCTAGTTGCTGAAGGAATCAATTGGATTTCTTGCTTGCGGAGGAACGATTACTTGAAGAATTCGTAAAGTCTTGTGCCAAGACGAATTCCAGTTTATTGAAGGACAAATTGACATGATTTGTACCAAATTGTCAATTTGATATGATGGAGATTGAAGGAGAATGGATTGTAGGTTGTTTTTGAAGGATTTGGCATTGATATTACATGATTTTAGGGTGGAATCGATAGGGTTTTGAAGGCAGATTTGAATCATACCATTGCTGGCCATTAGGGTTTTTTTTAGCCATTGATATCATTGAAGACACTTGCAGATGTGGGCACTTTTTTGACAGATCATGGAGTTTTTGAAGGAATAATGTCACATTTCCTCATTGCCTAGGGTTTGGATTGGTTGGAGGAGCTAGCTCTACTATTGGAGGGTTTGTTGTCAACATTTTTGCAATCTGATTTTATAGTAGACCTCTGCGGTCATTTTTAGATGGGTGAATCATGTGTTTGATAGCATTTACATCATCTTTTGTCACTAATTATCATCCAAATATTGGCGGCTACTCTTAGAGTTGATTAGTTCACCCTTGTAGGAGATTCGTGGCCTTTGAAGAGCTCATTTTTAGTCATTATCAGATCAGAAATTGCAATCAGATTTGTCCTACATCAAAAGTGTATTTCAGCTCATATCATTGTATGATTGGCATCATAGCATCCTAATATCAATCGGGTATGTTGTAATGAAATACTTTTCAAATTTTTAATTTGAAATAAGATACCCTGCTGTTCCAATCTATGGTGTTTTCAGTTCATCTATTTGTTATTATTTTATCTATCAAATAGTTCTATATTGGCATCATAACTTGGCAAATGCATTCCCACATTGAAAACTCATAAAAACCATTGAAAACAAACAAGAAACAAAAATCAGAAAACTCAGAAAGTTGGATCAGTTTTAGAAAGGGTTCTTACAATTAATTTCTTTTGGAAAGGCCACAATTGCTTGTTTGGATCAGCTAATGGTTGCTTAGAGTTTGATGTAATTTGAGCTATTTTTGGAGGTGTTTTGGCAGCTAGCGTTTGTTGCTACAAAAATCAGAATTTTACTTATTTGGCTAGGGTTTCCAAATAATTCCAATATTTAAAAAATTGTCCTATTTGGGGACATTACAGTGGTATCAGACTCAATTTTTTGGTCAACTGTGGGATGTGAGTGACTTAGATGGATTGGCAACCTAGATTTTTGCCAAAAGAGGAATTCAAAGATCTCATTCAAAAGGTAGTGATGAAGAACAGGACAATGGATGAATCCATGGATGAATTATTGCAAGCCATGGAGAATTATCAGAGGGAAATAAAGACATTAAGTCCCAAGGATGTGGCAAGGTCTATGGGGTTAAGCCCTAGACCTCAAAGGTCCTTTTTTGAAGAAGAGAAGATTGAACTACATGTGAATGATGAGCTTCAAAAGTAAAAAAATTGGGGCAACCAATTATTGAATTTTCTGAGCCATGAGAACCAGAAATTCAAGGGCAACTTAGTGAAGGTCTCCAATAAGCTATGGAGCAAACAATGGGGTTGCAAAGGGTAGTCCCTAAAGGGGGAGTAACATGAAAATCAGAATTTTCCAAGGTGAAACAAGAAGTTGTTCAACAACTTCATGAGCCATCAAAAGAACAAGCTAAAGATCTTTTATTTGTAGAAGATGTCTATTTATCTTCTAATGATTGTATGCATGACAATAAATTCACAAAAGACGAAAACAAGGAGCTTGAGCCAAAGAATGATGAAATTGAAGCAAAAAGGGCATCACTTGTATACCGAGGGTTCAAGTTTGAAGAACTTGCACCAACTTTTGAATATTCATTGACTGATTTTCAGAACCCTACAAAGAGTCACGTGATCGAAGAAAATTTTGGAAATCTTGAGGATATAAGGTATGAGGACTCTTTGATTCAAGTTTACAATTATTGGCACCAAGAGGTATGGGATCCCAGTAATTTTTTGAGTGTTACAAAGGTTCTCAATTCTGATTTTAAATTCTTTATGGCTGATTCCTTAGGAATAAATAAAAAATCAGAATTGTTTGGGGTATGGAGGAATATAGGTATGCACAGGTTGACATTGGAAGGTTGGCATACAAAAAGAACCTTCTTTCTTGAAAACCATTTTATTCACAAGGTTGGGTGTGTGGAAGACATCTCAACCCATGCCTATTCAACAAAGAATGACGAGCATTATGATGGCAGCCAAATATATGCAAACAGTTCAGATTTATGGCTTCCACTTAAGTCATCATTGTATTTTTATCATCTTGAACAGCATACACATGTTTTGGTGTTGGGAGATGACTATCCTTTAATCAAGTTCCAAGGTGTGCTAGATGGGACCACAACATTCTCCTTTCGCATTGGTTTTGGTTCCGCTAATAAGCATCCTCATGAAACAAGAAATGTGAGTTATAGGGATGAGAAGTTGTGTTGGCAAAAGGAGACAAGCATGCTAATCGCAAACTAAGGTATGGAGATCTTTTAGAATTGTTTTTATCACTGGATTATGGTCATCATGGGCAACATGCAAAAATGGATGTTAGAGGTCTTAATTTCAACATGATTGATAAGTTCTTCATCATATACATCCAAAGAAAATTCATGAAGGATCATATATGGAGCGTAGTGAATTCTAACAATTTTGTGAAGGGAAAATACACACAATTCATGAGTCACTCATTAGAACCAAATTGTAAGCTTGCTGCCATGCAAATAGTTGAAGTCATTAAGGTGAGAAATTTTCAGTTTGAAGCTACTTTTAAGGGATTTTCCATCACATGGTGTGAAGAGAAGTTCAAGGGGAATGTATTGCTTCAAAATACCTTCTATATTGTAAGTAGGAAGGCTACTGCCATCATCATTTCCGGGCAGTCCAACAACTTGTATGCAGCCCTACAAGTAAATTCAGTCATACATTGGCACAATCTTTCAATTGTTGATGTTGTTGGAGCATCTTTAGCCACTGTATGGTTGGTTCCAGCCACCATTATCATAATTTTGCATGAGATGATGCATTGCTACAACCACGATATGATGATACTCTCTATTTCACATGTTGCAATACTAGTGTTTTCCTTGGACAACTGTAATTTGGGAAGTTTGATGATGTTTCCTTGGTTTAAAATGTTGCTTGAAGGAAATCCGATAAGGGAAACAAGGCAAGTTGCTTTTCCGAAGTTGGAGCAACCAACTCTCATGGATAAAATTGGTCACATACATGGCTTGTTGAGTAGAGCAAAGATGAAAGAGAGTTACCCTTACAAAGAAATCAATGAATGGGCATAGGATAGTCTTTACGGTATGTAAAAAACTTTCAAATTTGTCTTTCCATGAGCTGGTTTCTAAGGCATGTTAGAATGATCAATGGTTTGTTGAAAGGAGACCATGTTAGTTTGCAACCAACGTATGGAGAAAATTATTTATTCTCTTTTTCTCTAAGCCCTACCAATATGCTTGAATTTAGTGTTGAGAAGGATTGAAATTCTGCATGTGAGGAATAAGATATTCTGAAATTTGCATTGAAAAGAGGTTGCAAATGCACTCAGAAAATTCTGAGCTTTTTATGACAATTCAGTCAAATATATATTCTGAAAATTTGATGAATAAGGTGTTAACACAGTTAGATAAAGGCACCCCAAGGTCTGAAATCAAGAGGACACTTGGTGTTGGTATTAGTGAAGGGACGAATGAGCAACTTCAGCTGAGTATATGTCAATGGAACAAGGTGAAAAAAGTGATGTACAACACCTTATAAAGTCTAAAATTACAAGGAAGTTTGGGTCTTTCCTTGGTGACAAAGATCCAATTGATGCACCACTTTCCCAAGGTATGCAATTACAATGTTTGTGGGACTCAACATGTGTTTCTAGGATCGTCAAAATGTATGTAAGGGGCAGCGCTTTGACATTTCTCACTTCTGATTTCTTTTGCTTATTGCTTAGATTCATAATGTTTTCCTTATGTGGCTTAGACATGAAGGGTTTCTTAGACGTCAAATTGGTGATGGATTGGTTGGTGGGCTGTTGGAGGCCAAATTAACCCACATAACAAATGTTCAGGTTTTTTAAGGAGTTGGCTTGCTCCAAGGAAAGAAGGCAAGTGAGTATGGGGACCAAGGACCGAGTTACCACTCCCATATGTGAGTTTGCAGCCCTTGGAAGGTTCGAAATTGAGAGTTTGAGGGGTGGATTCAAGGATATATGCAGCTGTTATGAGTTACATAAGACAAAATACACTTGGGGCAGAAAGTTGTTAGGAAGAAAAATCATTTTGGGGGTTGATAAGGAGGATGCTAGGGGTTGTACCATGCCTAGCAATGAGGAGTTTGCAGCCATACCCCATAAAGAAGGCATTGCCAAAGATCCAAAAGTGAAAAGAAATATTTTTTTTGGACTAATATGTTTGATTCTTGTGCAGGGGTTGATATAAGGGCAATCAAAGCCCTAGTACTTGAAGATTACCTTGCTTGAATGCACTTTTCCAACCACCTTTGTGATGCTAATTCTGAAGTTTTTCTTGTTTTCATCATCTTATGGGCATTTTTGGAATACTTGGGCTCCATGACAAGAGGAAAAAAAGATATGGTACCGCTGTTTTTTCATTTCTAGCTTACATGAACAGCAAAGGAACTTCATCTATAATAGTAGAAGACTTAATCAAGAGGGGCCTATTAATTGGGAAGGGCCTAGGTTTGAGTTTTGCACAAAGCCCATAGTGGAGATAGCACTTTGGTGACTTCTATTGCTTGAGGACAAGCAATTTTGGGCAGAGAGGATTGTCATGTCCCTCTTTTGATAGGGACATCATTGAAAACCTTTAGCCTTAACTAATTCCCTGGGGCTAAGGGACAAGTAAGAAGGGAAAGAGTATTAAGTGTTTTTGATTGAATATATGTAAAAGGTACATTTTTGGAAGTTACTTTATGTTTTTTATTTCACTTAAAAAGGGGACCTTTAAGGGTCATGGAGGTTTAAGTGATTTAAAAAATATCATTAAAAAAAGGTCTTTTAATTATTTGAGTTACCCTCCCTTTCTCTGTTGGGTGCTGCACTTGGAGGGCTATAAAGGCAAGAGAGGAATCATTTGAAGAGGTTCATGTTATGTTTGATATTCAATTTTAGTATTTTAGCTCGAAAACGCTAAGCTAATTGTTTTGAAGATGAAACTTTTCAAGCAAAGAGTTAGAGGACACAAACCCTCGTTCTTGATTGAGGTAGCTTCGCTCAGAGGTCACCATTGGAGTTATCAATTCCTACAAGGGTGTTTTAAACACCATTTTTGCTATTTTCAAGTGGGCAATTTGCTTTTGGGAGTGGTGATGTGCTTAGTGGTTGGATTCTCATGCTTTTGGGTGGTTTTATGTCCTAAAGACAATTCTGAAATTTATTCTATTTTTTTGCATAGTGGCATCTTGCCTTGGAGGAGGTTTGGACCTTGTTTGTGGGTCAAATTTGTTTTGGGTTAATTTTGTAATTTTTCTATAATATTCCTGCTTGGGCGATTGGGTTTTGCGGGATTTTTGGCTTCAAATACATTCAAAAAAATTCTCTAAAATTCTGCTTTTCATTTCAATAATATTTGTGCAATTTATTGAGGGTTTTATGAAGTTTGTTGCATGGTAGATCAACTGCAATTTTTCATTCATTATTTTAGTTTGGGACGCCTAGGGTTTGGATAGTTAATTCCTCTTGGAAGGGCCACAATTGCATGTTTGGATCAGCTAATGGTTGCTTAGGGTTTGATATATTTTTGAGTTATTTTTGGAGGTGTTTTGGCAGCTAGGGTTTGCTGCTACAAAAATCAAAATTTTACTTAATTGTCTAGGGTTTTCAAATAATTCTAATATTCAAAAAATTGTCCTATTTGGGGACATTACAACTGTGATGACACCCACATTTGTACAGTATCAAGTGTGTCCTCAGGGCCTTTAGTGTTGTTCCCATGTTGGACTGATGTGGATTGTCACTATTACTTATGTGTGGACACAAGGTCCATATGCCATTGATATATGTCTCATTAGGAAACATCTCATTCATATATTTCATTGCGCTAACTCATTGCGTGGCCCAAAGAAAGTATCTGCAATGTTACTAAGCCTTTTGTAATGTCCCCTTCTCTTTGAGGAAGCATTGAAGACCCTTACCCAAATTCCTGAATGTTTCTCGTCGGCTAAGGGAAGGTAAAAACAAAAGGGATACTTTGGTTCTAATTTTAAGTTATAAAAAGATACTTTTTGATATATGTATTCTAATTATAACTTAAAAAAAGACTTTTGGAGCATGTTTTAACATAACTCTTAATTAAAAAGGTATGATCTCTTTTAAACTACTCTAACTCCCTCCAAGTGGAGCACCCCTTTTTAGGGAAGTATTTGTCGGAAAGTAAGGTATAAAAAGAGGGAGGACGATCATTTGAGAGGTTACCATGATTTTTGTTAATTGAATTTCTAAGTTGAAGCATGCAAAAGCTTGACTTATTGCTTTGAAGACGAAAACCTTTCAAAATCGCTGGAATTGAGGATGAAAACCCTTTATATCCAGTTTGGACACCTTCATGAGGAGGTTGTATTGAATGTATTTGTCATCCAAGGGTGTTTTGAACACCATTTTGTCTTCTATAGGGGTGGCGATCAAGTTTGAGGGCTTGGCGAGCTGGTTGGGAGCACAAGAGAGGGTAGTAAGCTGCCTAAAGTTGCAGCGACCATCTTAGGGATCAACAAACCCTTTTTAGGGTTGGGCGAAGGGCTTTCAAGGCCTGCTTTGGTCATTTCTTGGGTGTGGAACAACCACACACACTTTTGGTATTTTTGTTATAATTTCTAGCCATTGAACATTGGGAAAATCAGGGTTTTGAATGATTCTTGTTGGTTGCATTATTGGATAATTTTCTATAATTTTTGGAGCAATTGAATATTATTTTTGTGCCATAATTGGGCAGCTACAACAACTTGCAATTAATTTCATATATCTAGGGTTTGAATAAATTTAGAAAAAATTCATATTTAAATAGAGTTTGTTGGAAAACCCCTTGTTTCAGTTTTTAGCCCTAAAGGCGACATTACACCTTTTGCAAAAATCTGCAGGCGACTTACTCCTGCATTGTGGCTTTCTCAAGAAAGTTGCAGAGCAACTGCATGTTCTCTTCTTTGGTTCTTGTGATGTGTCTACCAACTATTTTCCATGTTTTTTGGATCTTAAGCCCTCTTTTTTAGGACATGTGATGGACTAGCTTGCCCCTTCTTCTCTTTAGACTGCCATATATAAGGAACCTTTGAAAACTATTTTACAAACAATGACATGATCTACTACTCTCATTACTACTACTATTGCTCAATCTATCAGCTATCACTGAACACTTAAGCTATCTCATAGCTACACCAACAGAGCAACTAGATTACTCATAAAGATCTCATTTTGGATTGCACCTTGCTATTGAGTTTCCCTCGTAGCTGTTCTCTCTCTTTGCCTAAGGTCTATCTGCTCGTGACACTAGTTGTGGTCTAGTTGAAGAGTTGTTGGTCAATTTTCCAGTGGATCATTTGTATCTTGCATCCTCATATTGTCATACGGACTTCGGATTTAGGATACCGATTAGTTGCTACTGAACATCTCATTGGGATTGTTTCTGAGGGGCCTTACTTTGTAGGGTATATTTCCTTTATTTACTTCATTGCTATCTTGCATCATTGGTGAGTTTGATCATTGATTGTGTCATGCATGTTAGATTGCATTAGGGCTTGTATGTTTGAATTGCATTCATTTGAATGTTCATGTGGGAATTTGGGAGTCTAAAAATTGAATTTTGTAACCCTATTCACTTATTTTCAAAAAATTGAAAAAGGAAAAATATTAGATTAGTTTTTAAATTAGGGCTATTTAAATCTTTGTTATATTACATGATTTTATATTATTTTATCTGCAATCAATATTTGGTAGTAGATATTGTACTTGGTTGGGACCTACGTCTATCCAAACCCTATATTTGCACCTCATTTGTTTTTTCTGTTCAACCTTGGGTTGATCTAATTTTTTTATTTTTGATCTTTGTGAGTACAGTTTGTAGGCATGAAGGTGTTAAATGTTCTTTTTTATTTAACAATGCAATGCTAAGAACAAATAAACTATTGAAATTGATTTAGATCTATAGAATATACAGATCTGAATATGAAATATAGTAATTTACCAAATTTGAAATAAGTTATAAATAGTAAATTGACAAACAAATATGCAAACCTAGTTCACATTGAATTTATGCTGATAGTGCAAGCTAATTGTTGATGGAAATTGACTATAGCAACCCCTGAACTGTGTCGCAACCGAAAGCATAATTTCAGATTGTATTGAGACAAGGCCACACTAGGAGGACATGGCCGCACTAAGGCCTTGTTTGTTGACTGCAACCACATCCTAGTTGACTAAAACCACATCCTAGTTGATTGTGCGATTGATTTTCCTATACGAGCATTTGCGACTGTTTGTGATGACTTGCTAATTGATTGTGCCCTGATTTGCTACATGAAAGACCTGCAAAATTAAAATCTTAACTCCTACACAATAAATCAAATGAAGATCATATACAAAGGGGGGAAGCAGGCAAGGGAAATAGCTGAGCTATCATCAGAAAATCTCGCATAATTTGAGTGTTGCCTACATAGCCCAAAAGGGCTTCAAGTCACTCCCTCCAGGGGTGAGTGTGTGAATCTTGATATTTATTATATGAATGCAACTAGATAGATTAACTTGAATGCTTGATAATGAGTGCTTTTGACATGTAATAAAAAAACTTTAGACTTGGTCTATGACCGTTAGAATAAAGCAAAATTGGAATTGGAAAAAATAGTGTTGTTTTGCTCAATCTGCAGTAGATTTGCAAAATAATTGCTAGATGTGTTTGGAGAGGCTTTGATGTGCTTATGCAGAGGAATATTTAGAATATTCCCTTTAACAGACCTTGTTAAAAGTGCGGTAGGGGAAATATGAAACGTGTTGAATTTAAAAAGTTATCGTTGGGGCGCAAGGGACAAGGCAACACTGTAGCGATGTCTATCTTGTGCGGTCTTGTCCCAAAAGGGTAGAGACTACTAGAGTCTGGCTAACATGAGTTTGTAAGCAAAATCTGGATGCCAGAATGATGTTTCCAATATTTGCAAGGCAATAAATGGATTAGTGAATGCTCTCGTAGATATTACAAGATAACGAAATGGTGAAAATACCAAGTAAAGGTAAGGACGTCAAGATTAAACATTTTCAAGCACTTAATGATTAAATTTGAGTGTCTACATTTGCGCCCCTTTTATTCTAGTGATGCAATGAAGTGAAATTATTAGAGTAAAGAAGATGTGAACCTAAGTGTGTATACACATTTTGTCTTTTGATGTGAAGCTTGATTGTGCAAGATGCCTAAATGCGAAACTTACAATAATGCAACTGAAAGTAGTTACTGTTCATATTTGAAAATTAAAAGGCTGAAACTTGAAATTTGAAATTTCGAAAAGGGAGCAAGGAGAAAATATACCTCAAGGAGTATGCAATCTAATTGCCTTGTGACTGGAAAATGGAAAAGTGTGTGCCTCCTTGTTGAGGCATTTGGAGAAATGTTGAACCTGTGGCGAATTGAGAGTGACCAAGTCTCAATTTGAAAACTAGTGAAAGCCCTTAACTTGAAAAGATTGTATGCTCCAACTCTCATCTAAATGTATAGAGTATTCAGTAAAATAATTGAAGGGGTGGAACCACCAAAAATGGCTAGCTAGATTAGAAAAAGTGCAACCATAGACATTGAGTGTCATTAGGTTTTAATGTGGCCCCCTTGCAAAATGAATTAAATCACACTATGCAGACGGATCGAAATTTTTTTTTGAAAATTTTTAGTCTTTGAAATTTTTGAACTTTGAAAAATTGAAATTAGAAATTGCCATGGAGAAACATGAACATGAATGAATATCATGCCCTCTATGTCTGAATTGAATTGATATATAATGCCAATTGAACTTGTAACTATTTGAAACCTGTAACTTGTAATTATTTTGCACATCTATGCATATGTATCAAGTATATGTGAATCTCTACATAACTGTATAAATGAGAGCACATGCATGTCACGTGCCCCCATAATTTAAAATTTTTGAACTATACTATAATTTTGAAAACTATATATTGTCATAAATTTGAATTTTATTGTTCATGAGGACTTGAGTTCTCGAGACAAGTTCATTGTGATGCCCTCCTTTTGAGATGAGAGACATAGCTTGCAAGTCACTTATCTCAAAAGAGAACTGTAAAATATGTAATCATGTAGTATCATATGAACATTTGAATTTCATTGCATCATAGTATTAAAATATAGCATTGAATTTGCATATAAAACATGTGTTAGATATATATAGTATTGAAGCACATAAGTAGCATGTGCATGATATGTATCATGGCACAAGAGTAGAAAAAGAAATAATGCATGATATGAATCATGACAACATGGTAACAAACAATGAATATACAAGTAATGCCACACAATGTCGCGTGATTTGTATAATATGTCACACATAAGACCCAAATGTCACATACAAGGGACATGTGAATATTGCATATACACACAAGGCTAAGGGCCACACACAAATAGTATGATGGTGCCATACAAACAAGAACATGTATATGCTGCAAAGCAAGGCCAAGAGCCACACATGATAAACAAGCAAGTGCTAACTTATCATGCAGTAAAGTAAAAATCTAGAAAGAAGCATTAGAGCAAATGACACTAATCTATATCAACCATATGTATCAAGGTCATTGTTAGCAAATAGCATATTCATATAACACAATGGAAAGTACAAGTGATTAGCAAAACATATAACTCAACATGGTAGAGAGGTTGTGGATAGATACAATCTGTTAAAGTGTTCATGGAGAATGAAGAGATACCCCCAACTTAGCAAGGCTATTGGGTAAAAAGAGAAGCCCGACATCAAAGAACCATGTAAAAGTATGTCTTGTATTACACTCACATACCTCGTGAAAAAATAGTGTGTTGAAAACTGAAATATGTTATCTACTTAGCATGAAATAAATAATATATGTAAAGAGGTAGGCTTTCAACATTTGAAAATGCTTATAGGTCATAATTTTGAATTTTTGACATGATTTTTTTTTGAATTTTTGGAATATTTGAATATTTTTAAATCATATTTAGAATTGAAAAGACTAAGAAGCAAGGTTTTGAAAATAGAAGTGGGAGGGATTTGAACTATTCGCAATAAGGTGTTAAAGCATAAAAATGGCAAGGAAGGCCATAAAGATGCCCCCACTGTATGAGGATTTGAATTATAATCATGTAGATAAGGATGTTTATACCCCCCACGGGTGAGAATTTATGTGTGCTCATGTAGAATGTAGTAGATAGATGTGATCATATATTTGCAAAGGAAGCCATAGTATGATAGAAGTAAGTAAATGTGTTGTGGTAAAGAATGTGCCTTGAAAGCAATGTAAGATAAGTGTTTTGGAATGTTTAAATTAGTTTGAAAATGTGAGAGGGCAAGTGCCCAAAGTGAAAATAAAGCCAAGGGCTAGAAGAATGCTTGAATAAGGGATATAAGTAGTAGTAAAGTAAAAGCAAAGAAGCCATGTACACAGAAAATTGTATGAGTAACTAATATAGGGAATTTGTCCAATCAATGGGTTGGGAGAAAGTAAGAGGTTGTGTCCAACCAATGATCTCATCAAGAGGATGGATATACGTATACCCAACTTCATTGTAGGGAGTGACTTCTTGTAAATAAGTGCTACCTATAGATGTCTTTGAATCTGAATTGGAATCATATTCTATAGTATAACCATTGAATCATTGTTCATATACCCATGTGAACCTATATTCTCATGTGTAATAGGTGAAGATGTAACTGCCAGTTTCTGTGGTGAAGTTCTCTAAATAACCAATGGTGCTTTATGAGATGAAAATCTCTTTTTAGTTACCACTTTTTTTGTTTAAGAGATTGTACCATGCTCTTTGAAACTAACTGATTATGCTCATGTGTAATTGGATCATGTTCATATATAGATGGCAAAATTGATTTTGTAATATGCTCATGTGTAACTGTATTATGTTTATAAATATATGGAGAAAATGATTGTGATATGCTCTTGAATAGTTTTGTAGACTATTTCAATACCATGTTGCTTAATGTATGTGCCCTGAAATTGTTCCACAGGGGTAAATATCATTGGTTCCAAGGGATATTCATACCGGATTCTTAGGATTTTGACCACTTGGTTACCATGGATTTATTTGAGATATTTACACATTGCATAAGGTACTGCTTTAATCTTTTGTATCCAAGTGTGTCCTAATAACATATCAAAGACTCTTATGTTTGGTAGAACTAAGAATGAAGTGGGTACTATGAAAGGTCCTACTTGTAAGGGTAGCACAATATGCTCAAGAGTATTATGTGTATGACCATCAAATGCTTTAGAAACTCTAGAAGTGTCATATAAATCTTGCTTTGTATAACCAAGAGAGTAGAGGAGTGTTATGGTGCACATATTTGCACTTGATCCATTGTCTATCATAACACTATGTATAGATTGTTTATCAACATTTGCTTGAATAAGAGTGCATGTCTATCTGAATCATCATCAACAACTTCACTATCATCAAATGTGATCATAAGAAGTGATGTTTGTTTGCTTGTAACTGTACCAATGATGCTCTCAAGTGCATGACCATATGTGGAAGGAGAATGAGCATTATATGCATAATGTACTTCAGAATTATCTTTGTTATTTGTTGCTTCATGATTTGGAAAAAGATTTATACATTTTGAGATTTGAATTGTCATTTGTTTATAGCTTAGCCTCTTTAGTAGGTGTGCCAATATCAATAATATTCTTATCAATGAGATCTTGAATCTTGTGCTTGAACTTGAAACATCCATTTGTGGAATGCCCAATAAATTGATGGTAGTCACTATGTGCATTGCCATCAAAGCTTTTAGATTTTGGCCTAGACATGTCTATTTCCATTGGTGGAGGAAGAGAAATAAGATTGCATTCAAGGACCTTTTGCAACAATACATGAAGAGATGATGGTAACCTTGAGAATTGCCTCCTTGGTGGAGCTTGTAATTGAAGCTTTTGTGTTGGTTGTGAAATAGCATTAACTGTAATATTAGCTTCATTCTTGCTTTCATTGGGTTTGCTCTTATAATTTGGCTTGCTTTGAAACTTAATATTTGAAGTAGGAGCATTTGAAGTATGCTTGAATACATTCAAAGTAAGCAATTTGATTTCACGCTCTTTTGATTGTATGGCATAACTCATCAAAAGATTTGAACTTGTCAAACATAATTGACTCTTAAGTGGAGATAACAAACTTTGAGTGAAAATATCTTAGAGCTCATTATTAGCCATTTGATTTGTCGTTTTTGCTAGTATGGTCTTGTACCTTAGAACATATTTATTGATTGTTTCATTAGATGTGTGTTTGAGCTTTGCAATTTGAGCATATGATAGCTTTTCACCAATGTTGATGGAAACGTGTGTTAAAAAATGATTTGGTAATGGATTGAAAGTATTAACTGATTGAAGAGGAAGATCATAAAACCATCCGAGAGCATATTATTTGAGACTTATTGGAAAAAGCTTTGTCAATAATTTGTCATTATCTGCATAGTTTTGACAAGCTACATGGAATGCATGCAAATGTTGTTTAGGATCACCTTTGCCTTCATATAGAGGAAGCTTAGGAGCCACAAAGCCAACTGGTAACGGATAAAATGCAATTTCAAGTGCCAAAGGATTATGTAACAAGGAACATGAGTCCATAGAGGAGCTAGCATGAGAAAGAGTATGCTCAATTTGAGATAGCTTAGTTTGTAAGGCAAAAATTGTATGCTCAAGAGTAGTATTTATAGAGGAGATTGGAGGAGTATAAGTAGCATGAGTAGCCAACGGCATGGATACTTGTTGGAAACCGAGTGATGTTCCCAAACCAATGGATAATGCTATGAAAGTAACTGTGTATAAATAGGAACAAATGCACTAGTATAAGTGGCAATATTAGAAGAGATACCTTGGGCACCTTTCTTTTGTTCATCTCTAGCAACATATAAGAGCGAGTCAACAAATACTGGATCTTCACAAAAATATTCTATAAAAGTTGCATCATCATTCTCACTAGATTTTCCCTGAGTGTTGGGTTTTGAAATGAGAGCCATAATACACCCTCCAAGAGAGTGTGAAGTAAGCAATGGAAGATCCTTTGAAGTTTTAAATGTAATACAGTCTCTAACATATGCTTCCTCTTGTTCCCGAGTCATTTCAGATTTGACAAAAGCTATTGGAGAAAAATAGTGACATGGTATAGTAGTGCAACAATTGGAAATAAGAAAGCCAAGATTGGGCCTTGTTTAGTATAGCTTCTTTATTAATTTGACATTGAATCCTTTTAAAAAGATAATGAATAATAGGCTGAAAAGTGATATAAGATGTAACAATGAATTGCATAATGCTATGTAACATATGAAAGAGATATTCATTTAATGGTCCCATTATGAAGACAATACAAACAAAAAGCAAGGTATAAAGGGTGATTTAGGCAAGGGTTTGAATGATTGTGTAGGCTCTCACATATAATTTTTTATTTGTAGAGTAGCGTTGGCTAATTGTTTCAGAACACTAACAGACAAAGTTGTGCGTATAGCCCACTATCCCATCTTCGAGGGTGCGGTGAGAGTAACTTCTTTGGGCGATATGTTTCTCTCAAATGCACCACAAATCAAACAGTTAAAAGAGGTTTTCTAAGGTATAAACAAGGGGTTCTGAGCATTTTCAATATATCGTGAGGTACAGGGAAACGAAACTCTGTGTTTAGTACAGTACAATGGCTTGAGTATTGGTGTAGTACCCCTCACACCATGGTGTCTATAAAACAGATCACTGCTTAGGCCACAAAGACAATCACTAGGTAGTTTTAAAACTACTAGAACACACTTTCTAAAAACAAGTAACAAGTAAATTAAAAAAAAAATTGAAGATTTTTGTGTATTGAGATTAACAAATTTCAACTTGAGGTTGAAAGAAAATGCTTCAGTGTTGGATGTTATTCAAGGTGACAAGATAAATTCTTCAATGTCAGATCAAATTCAAGGTTGAAGAAGATTGACTTGTGGTGTCAGATTTATATCCAAGATTGAAGATTATTTTCTTTCAGTGTCAGGAATTTACAAAAAATTATATGAAATCTTATGACAAAAATCAAGCAAACAACAAGCAGTGTTTTAAACAAAATATGGGTACACCAAAATGTTTAATGTTTTTTAATTTAACAATGAAATGCTAAGAACAAATAAACTATTGAAAACTGATTTATATTTACAGAATGTATATTTCTGAATATGAAATACAATAGTTTATAGAATCTGAAATGAGCTATAAATAGTAAATTGACAAACAAATATGCAAACTTAGCTCAAACCAAATTTATGTTGATTTTTGATGGAAATTGATTGTAGCAACCCCTCAACTGTCGCAACACTAGGAGGATAGGGCTGCACTGCAGCCTTGTTTGTTGACTGTGGCCGTGTCCTAGTTCGCTGTGTGAGTGATTTTCCTATGCAAGCACCTGTGGCCGTCTGTGATAACTTGTTGATCGACTGTGTCCCATTTTGCCACATAGAAGACCTGTAAAATTAAAACCCTAGCTCCTGCACAATAAACCAAATGAAGATCAAATACAAAGAGGCGAATTGAAGGAGAATAGCCGAACTATTCTAAAAAAACTCCACGTAATTTGGGTACTGCCTATATAACTTAAAATGGCCTTAAACGGATGTAATTTTCCCTCCTTTAGTGAGTGTGTAAATCTTGATATTTGTTATAAGAATACGAGATAGATTAACTTGAATGCTTGACAATGAGTGCCCTTGACCTGTGATAAAAGATCTTCAAACTTGGCGGCCTATGATTGTTAGAATAAAACATGATTGGAGTTGGAAAGAATAGTGCTCTTTTGCTCAATGTGCAGTAGATTGGCCAAGTAATTGTTAGATGTGATTGGAGAGGCCTTGATGCACTTGTATAGAGTAATGTTTAGAATATTTTCATTAATCGACCTTGTAAAAAGCGTGAGGGACAAGGCCGCACTGTGATCTTGTCTGTCTAGTGTGATCTTGTCCTAGAAGGACAAAGACCACTAAATCTGGTTGACAAGTGTTTGTATGTAGAATAGGGATTCCTGAATGATGATTCCAACATTTTCAAGGTAGTAAATGGATTAGCGAATGCTCCCATAGAGATTGAAAGTTAATGGAATGGCAAAAGGACCAAGGGTAAGGTTGTCAAGATTAAACATTGTCAAACACTTAATAATTAAATTTGAGTGTCTACAGAAGGCATGTGTGCATTTTTAGTTGATTTTATCATTGGAAATTCATCAACAATGAATGTCGGGGGGCCCTAGAGGAAGTACCCAACTTCTTCCAATGATTGTCCAATATGATCCCATCAATCCTTGACATTTCCCTAGGAGCATCATCAGATCTTGCACTGGTGCCATTTACTGTGATAGATGATGATAATATTGGTTCTTCATGTAGATTGTCATTGTTATCAACATATAATAAAATAAACGTTTGGTAGCCGACTTAGTTATATTGTTAGCTTTGGTGGTGTGTTAGTCACTTTTTAGTTATGAGTGGTTAGGTCGCAACCAACAACTATTTGGTCTTAAGTAGCAAGTTGAATGTCGGGGTAAGCATGCTAATGTAACATGTCCTTGTACTGTACACTACCTATGCAATAAAGTAGTTTTTCTCATGTTGTTTTGTGCCATGTTCATTGTATGTATTTATAATTATGCAAATAGCATTCTTTTGGTAATGTAACTTTTGATAGCAAAAAAAATGTGCCCAAGTCTTGATATGCACATGACATAAATTTGTTGGTCTCGGGTTATTGTTTCCTAATTTTGTCTTCATCATCTACTTGCTTCCCTTAGGGTTTTGACCTTAGAAGGCTATTTGTACATAGCTTCATGATCCAATGTTTAACCATTTTATACCCATTGTTATGTTTATGCTCTTTAGTGCTTTGTACTTTGTTACTTTCATAATCTAGGGTACCTTTACCACAGAACTTCTCTATTATAACCGAATGTATCCTGAAGTCCCATTGACTTGATTTTGGTCATTTGTGGACATTAACATATTTTCTTTATTTATATCTTTAATCAAACATTCCTTATCATTGAAAACAACAAATGTTTTTATTTGTGATTTTGTTGATGAAAAGCAAACTTAATTGTTATATAGGTACAAAGAGCACATTTTAAATATCTTTTCCTTTCAAATATTTAAAATATGCTTCAAAGAAAAATATATTTAAAATGTGCGTTTAAATATCTGTTGCTTTACCAATCCTATTGAACTTAGACCTGAAAATAATGCATATCATGAGCAATAGGGGAATGAATCTAGACATACTCTAACCTTGGATATGTCCGCCTACCACCTCATCTACTAGTTGCAGGCCTAGTAGTCCAATCCCCACACAAGGAGAGGAGGCCATGGCCTTCTGACAAACCAGCGTTCCCCCACTTTCAGATCTGCCATTCATAAAGACAACCCTACTTTTTGTTGAGTGGATCTTTTTCGTTTTATGCAGTGGCATGCCCAAAATTTAGCCGCCAAACCCTCTTTCCCTTTCCAAAAAGGAGAATGGCTGCTACATGAGAACGGAAAAACCTCCAAAGCTTCAATTTTCTATTGTTGAAATGAGCTAGAGGTTGTGGCTACTTGGCTTCTCAAAGAGAAGCTCTAATTTGCAGATTTATTAGTGCATATTGTGGCCCACAAATTGTGAAGTTTTGGATATAGGAAAATTGGAATTCTTTTGGGCCAGTAGGTATTTTGATGATGCCTAAGGGATATTTCCTGTCATTCTTCAGCTCTGAGCAAGAAGAGGATTTAGATTTCTAAGAGGGACCCAATTTTTTGAAGAAATTAGCCATGTTCATGAAGCCATGTTTTCTAACATTCAATCCTACCAATGATCTAGGGCCTAGAAGGAGCCTTGATGGACAACCTAACCTCACTTAACATATTAAATGGGGTATTGTGGAAGTGTATATGAAATGATGAAGGCCGAAGGATATAACAGAGTGTAGTAAGACAAGGGAAAGAGTAGAGAAGAACAATGGCTACTAGATTAGAACTGTAATTACAAAGTTGTATCATGCAAAATTTTGTAAAGATGTAAGAGGTCGGATGTATGATGTCTATGTACTCCCTAGTCTATATTTGTATCACTTAACCTATTACAAAGAATAGAAGAATGTATTAACATACAACAGAGTAACATGAAGTGTTGGTTGGACCGTTACAAGTAACAACCACTTCATAACTAATCGTTAGTTTGTCCATCTTCTGTTGATATTACTGTAGAGCTGCACGATATAGTACTGACATTGTACGACCTTTGCGGTATGGCAGAAGAGGAGTTAGGACTTGCCGTTTACACACATGTACTTGAGATGATGTTGACGTTGCTGGTGGAGCCACACAAGCTATCAAGTAACAGTGAGATGCCGCAAGTCAAAATGATGACCCAGATCCTCTTGGATCAATTGTCCCTCCTTGAGGAGCAATGGTCCCCATTGCATGTTGTTGCGGTACAAGATGTGGAAAGAGATTAGCAACCTGTAGTTTTGTAAATAATTTTCCTTGGGAAGGTACCTAACCTGCTTTGATGATCTGAAAGAGAGGGATATCTTGTTGACATGTCCGTTTAAATCTTGCATCAATTACTTGATTAATCTTTCCTTGCTTAAGAGTATTTGCAACATCTGATGTGTCCAAAGAGGTGGAAAGTGATGGTGCAAGAGTTTTGCATTGAGGATTGGATGTAACCCAAGGTAAGAAGGAAAGATTGAGCTCGAAAGCATTATCTCCTACTTGCTTGGTGATGATGTATGGTCCGTACTAAAGTGGATGAAGCTTGCAGTAAGATCCTGCCAATGTTTCTTTCTGCAAATAAAGCCATACTTGATCACCAACCTAGAAGGTGTTCAGTGTTCAACGTTGATCATGGCCTTGCTTGTATTCAACATTTGCCTGTTTGAGAATGCCCTACACTTGCTATTGTATGTGCTCAATAAACTAAGCTACTTTTTCAACTTCTTTTTGAGCTAAAGGAATTGTTGCTATTGATGGCGGTACATAATAAGCTATGTCAATGGGTACCAAAGGTTGAAAACCCAAACAGACTTGAAAAAGCTTGTGTGGGGTAGAGATGTGCTCAATGAAAGGAAGACTTTCATCCTCAGTGTGTTGCTTCTTTGAATTGTACATTTTGAAAAGATGCACTATCATCTTGTTTACTACTTCTATATGTCCGTTAGTCTATGCATTGAATGCAATAGATTTGTTCAATTTTGTGTTTGGCATAGACCAAAGTGCTTTTCAGAAATTTCTCAAAAACCTTGTATCTCTATCAAAGATGATATGGGATTCCAAAGTGGATCCAGACATGCTGAAAATACAATTGAGTTGTTTCTAGAGTTGAGATTGCTTTCTTACAAGGTATGATAAATGCCATCTTTGAGAATCTATCAACTACTGCATAAACGCAATCATTACCATGCTTGGTAGTAGAGTTGCCTGGGAGTAAGTCCATGGAATGGATTTCCATGGTCTCCTTGGAACTAACGTATGTGCATACATACCTTGCTTATTGTTGACCAGTTTGGCAATTTGCACATGCATTACAAGATTTGATGTATTTGACAACATCTAGCTTAAGGTGTGGCCATTCTTGGATGACTTGAATCTTGGTTGGGTCCACATGCACTCATTGTGCATCTATGATGTATCCCAAATATTGTATCTCTTGTATGGCAAATAAACACTTCTCCATGTTAGCATACACCTTGTGCTGCCACAAGTGTGAAATACTTGTTCAATATGGTGTATATGTTCATCCCATGTTTTGTTGGAGATTAGGATGTTATCAAGTTAGACTATAAAAAATAATGCACTGAAGGGCCTGAGGATGTCATTCATCATCCACATGAATGTAGCAAGTGCATTAGTTAAGTTGAAGGGCATAACTAACCACTCAATCAAACCTTCCTTTTATTTGAAGGTTGTTTTCCATGTCTGTAGGTTCAACAAGAATTTGACCAGACTTAAAGATCGATTTTGGTGAAGAATTTGGCATTGCAAAAATGGTCCAATAGATCCTTAATCCTTGGAAGAGGATAGTGGTTCTTCACTGTGATCTTGTTGAGATCTCTATAATCGATGCACAACCTCCATGCACCATCCTTTTTTGGCGTAAGCACAACTTGGCTTCCACAAGGCGATGAGCTGGGCTGATGTGCCATTTCTCCACAAGTTCATGGATCTGCTGCTTGATCTCTTCATTCTCCATAAATGATCTGCTATATAAATAAAAATTAGGTAGAGGTAGTCTTGGGATCAAATTAATAGTATGATTTATTACACAGTGCATAGGCACTTCTTTAGGTGATTGAAAGATATAATTGTATTCTCCCAACATATTGTTCAATTGTCTTGTTTTTGCTAATTTTGGAGGAACTGTGGTATGAATTGGTGTTGCAAGGGCATTCTTGTGTTCAAGTCTCACCATCAATAGTACAAACTTTTTACTATTAATTGACTAGTTTCTTACATTGCTTAGCACTAATGAGTGAAATATTAGGAACTATTGTTGGTATGTATTATCTCATATCACCAACATCTATGACAACATTTCGAGGATTTGCTTCATAGATTGCATGTCGATGGTAAAGATATGGTTGTCCAATTAAAACATCACATACCTCTAATGGTACGATATCACAAAGGACTGCATCTTGAAAAGGCTTGATTTTGTCCACCATGCAACATTGCCGAGTGATGCGTTTGTCAGAGCCTGCATTGAACCATCCGATGGAGTATGGTTGTGGGTGAGGTGTTAGTAGCAAGTTCAATCTTCAAATTGCTTCAGGGGAAATCAGGTTCTTCTAACTTCCATTGTCAACGATGAAGTGTATTGGTTGATCATTGATCCATAGTTGAAAATGGAACAAATATTTATACTTCCTTTGAATCTGTGTTGGAGGGAGTAATGATGTTTGTGGTACCCACCATAGCACTAGTTTCAAAATCCATGATTTTCTTATCTTTCTCCAGTGCCACAATGCTTGCACCCATTGCCTCAAGCCTTGCAAATAGAGTCTTCTGAGCGCATCACTCTTCATTGGAGTGACTGTTGGAATTGTGAACTGAGCACCACTTGCCAGTCTTGGATTGCTTATTCTAGTCATTTGATGGTGGTTGCTTCTTTTTAGAATGGCGCGAAGGGCTATTCCCTTGTTTAGGATTCTGCTTGGAAGGATTATATTACATTTTGCCTTGAGACTTGGAATCTTCTTTCTTAGTCTTCAGTTTGGCTTTTTACGAACTTGCAAGCAAATTTGTAGGCTTCCCTGATGGTGGATATTTGGAGGATATCCATATTAAATTGGATAAACGGTCTCAAGCCTAACCTGTACTTCAAAACAAAATTTGGCTTAGATTCTTGAACATTCAGTTTTGAAACCAAAGTATGAAAAGTGTTTGTGTATTCTTGCATAGATTGAGGCCTTAGCGTAATTGAGAAAACTTTATGTACTGGTCATCATAGTTTCTAGCAAGATAATAGGTTGATTTTACTGCTTCTAAGAAACCATTCTAGGTATCTACAAATGTGTCTAAGTCAACATCTTCACATGCTTCATGTGCAATGCAGTAGTTATCCCACCATTTCTTTATTGTTAAAGAAACTTTTAAAAGAGAGTTTGTAATATTTTCTTGGTTAGAGAAATGATTTACCACATGGTATGAACATAATAAGTTAAGCCAGTTATGTAGGGCATTTCACATCTATTTTACCTTCAAACATAGGGATGTCTAGATTGACTTGTACATGGTTGGGTGCTCGGCCACCAAAAGGTTGACGTGAATGAGATGTGTTGCAAGGAGTCTAGACATGGTTGAAAACTTGAGCAAAGTGATCGGCAATACTGTGCATGATGTTCTTCCAATTCTTGTCATTTTAAACATCCTCTATCATTTTTAGAACATTTTTGAAGTTGGAGTCTCTGATGTTTTGTTTGCCATCTGAGGATGTGTACGAAGGAATGATGAAGGGTCATGAGTCTCGAGCCTTAACTTCTTGTGATCATACCTCATATGAGTGGGCATACAAATAGAGAAGGATTTCAGATACAACCTCGATACCAATGTGAAATGATATGAAGTGTGTATGCTCTAATATCACTAATCCGGGGCCCAAGAGGAGACCCAATGGACAACCTCACTTAAAGTCTTAATGGAATAAATGGGTTATTGTGGAAGCATATATGGAATCACAAACGCTGAAGCATATATTCAAATGCAATAAGACAAGGGAAAGAGTGAAGAAGAAAAATGAACGCCAGATTAGAATTGTAATTGCAAAGTTGTATCATGCAAAGTTATGCACAAGATTTGAGAGGTCAGATGTGTGATGTCTATGTACTCACTAGTCTATATCTATATCATTTAACCTATTATAAAGAATAGAAGAATGTATTAATATACAATAGAGGAAGATGAATTGCCGATTAGACCCGTACAAGAGATGGTAACAATCACTTCATGACAAATCATTAGTTTGTCGTCTTCTACTGACATTATGATAGAGTTGTGCGGCATAGTACAGACGCTAGGAGTTGTTTTGTATGGCAAAAGAGTTGTTAGGACTTGTAATTTCACATATGTGTGCTTGAGATGATGCTAAAGTTGTTGGTAGAGCCGCATAGGCTGTCAAGCAACATTGAGATGCCGCGAGTCGGAATGATGACTCAGATCCTATTGGATCAATGGAGGACTTCCCACGTGCCATTCTATTATGGTAAGGATTTCCCTTCTTTTTAGAGAATACTGACAAGAATTTGCATTGCAAAAGGTAGGAAATGCAATAGGTGAATATATTATTGCTTCTGAGTTCACTAGAAAACTTGGAGTACTCAATTACACTAGGATATGTGTCAACATTGATCTAGAGAAGATTTTTTCCTGAAAAGATTCTGTTAGATATGGTAGGGATAGAGTGGGAACAAACTAGTGACTATGAAAAGATTCCCTTCAAATGTCGGATCTGCCCTGATCATGGACATCTTGTTAGAGTGTGCCCTACCCTTCCACCATATGAACAATATGAGGGAGAGCAAGAAAAGGAAAAACAACCCTTGGAGAACAAAGTTGTGGAACACGATATAAAACCTTCCTCAAAGCCTCTCCTACATAAATCACTTCAGATATAGAGCAAAAAATCAGCAAAGAAGCCAAAGGAAATGATGAATTTCAACATGCATATGCATGGAAAACTATGATTGTGCTTCGAGTATATGATCATGTTCTGACATTCATGGAGGGAGCTACCTTGTTCTCCCTGAGTCGTATTGTCTCTTATGTAGATGACATTTGATGATAGTGAATAATGCCATGTTTCTATCTTATGTTCTATGAGTTGTTACTATTGTGGTTTGTATCATTTGAACGTGAATGGAATTTATTTGATAAACTGAGTTGGTTGTACTGTTAAAATAGTTCTTGTTACATTTCCTATATTCCAGCTTGGAGAGACTGACTTAAACAAAAAAAGGATTTGTAAATTGTCTTCAACAGTGTGCTACACCTAATTTCGACCTCTGATTTCATTTAATCCTTGGATTTTACAGCCTGAAATTTTCGAAGTTAGGATAAAAACTCGTATTTCATTCATTGTCCTCCATGTAAGTGTTTGCAGAATGTCTCCCTGTGATTAAGTGTTTTCAGCATCCAGTAAGGTCTTGCCTCTCTCAAATGGAGGCATGATAATGGTAAACAGTTATTTGTTTTCATGGCAGCTAGAGCCGGAGTCTGTATAAACTTGTCTGATATGACAAGAGCATGATTCTGTATGTCAGAATCCCTAGAAACTTAAAATTTATTTTTCCTTTGTCCTTGGTAAGGATCTCCAGCTCGCCTCACCTTCACAAGATTGATTCTATGATTCTTCCAATGCCATTGATTCACAAGGCAACTTATTCCTGCATCACTGAATTACAAAAGAAAATATTTTATTACTTAGATATCTTCATTGTTTTAGTCACTGAGAATATCTTCTTTGTTTTGGAAACATACTGCTGAGGATTCATTGTATTTATTTTTGGTTCTAAGAAGTCAGAACACCTTTTTGTTTTGGTTACTCATAATGCCTTCTTTCTCAAAGTTTCTATAATTTCCCCCCACTTTGTTTAGCTGTAAAACTTCATTAAAAAAAAGCAATTTGTATCCATTTGGTGTTTCCGTAGTGGGTCATTATGTTATATCATTTTATTGGGAATCAACTGTGTGTTAATATCGAGCCAATCTTTACTAGCTTTCTTTCACAAGTAGTGGTTCACAAGAACCCATCTCTCATGACCTTGAATGGTCCACATGGTACTCATTGCATCTATGTGATGCTCACATGGGTGAGGTACTACGACTTCTTGGAGGTCACCGAGTAGTATTCTGGCTAAAGCTTAAGGTAATCAGATTTGAGTAATCTATGGAATCTTTTGAAACATTAGAAAAACACAGAAGCAAATTGTGACAATGTAAAACTCCTAAATGAGTATTTTGTTCTCACCCAAAATTTTATCTCAAAATTTGAGGATGGTCTAGTAATTATTGTCAGATTTATGCATTCAAATGGGAATATGGTGCAATTAGAATACTCAACTCTCATTTTAGCTAACTTAATGAGCAATATTGTCAATTATCAAATTTTCTTTATATATCGTGAGAAAGAAATAAAGAAATTATATTAGCATCCACAAATATATCAATGGGACTCAGAAAGTACAATCAGTAATAAAAGAGTACCGAGGTAGAAAGACACTAGCATATAGAAAATATTAAACACAAAATTGCAATGAAAGGTGAAAAAGATTGAGAGGGCTAATCCTAAAGTGGTTAGACCACAAACTATATGACATGAAATTTAACATAGTCCAATCCAAAGAATGGCATATATATGGTATAACTTGAGATCTGTAAACTAAATGTCAAAGTATAGAAATGACATGAAGAAAATCTTAGGGTGTGTTATCTCTAGTTCAGTAGATGTAGCTCAAAAAATGCTATTGGTGTCCTCCTTTGTAAGAAAGCAGCATTAGACCTTATATTGCATTAGTTGGTGCTTGCACAACTCTTTTAAATCCACGATATGATAGATTTTACTAAGATCTCATGATAATTTTATTAATAGTTCCTCATGTCCTCCGCTCATGCCCTCCAAAAAAATAATATAATAGCAGTTTGATGCAGATCTAGTTGTTGCAAGTGCTGGAGAAGATAACAAAATATCTTTTTGGAGAGAAAATGGGAAAAGCTTGGGAGTAGTGCCACAATTTGGAAGTGATGTTGTGGGTAATACTAATATTGATGTAAGTTTTTGGAACCTCTGAAGCTGAGAGCACATATTACAAAATTGAAGCACTGTCAATAGATTGCCATTTACAAAATTGGTAGCTTAATAGTTATTTATAACTTCGATCCATTATTTTAACATTTTAGATATATTAATTGAAAAAGATGTACTTCTATTCATTTTTGTATGCAGTCTTTGCATCTGGCTTATATTAGTTTCTTTAACACATGCAAGTTTATGACAAGTGAGCTTACATTAGAAAAGGAGGACTTCTTGCATTTGTTCAATGATTTGGATTTAGGAGCAACAGAGATATTTTTTAACAAACAAAAATACTTCATTTAATGAATATAAATTTTTATTTTTGAGGTTTTTGGATCTCTTTAAGACTCTCTTTTATCAAGCCAAAAAATATAGCAAAAGCTTCAATAAAATTATGTCATTAATATGATCCTAACAGGTTGGAATTGTATCTTGTAAATGACGACTTCCTCCAAAAATCCTATGACCTCTTATGTATTTAGATGTCTTGGCCATTTGTCTTTAAAAGATCCATATAAATTGTTTTTATCAGTAGATAATAGCATAAAGAAACTTTCATTTTAAGAAATTTGCATGATCGTTTTTACTTCTGTTTGGAATTATGCTCTTGTTGTTTGCTGAAATCACAATATAAAGGAAAAATATCGTTGTAACTTTCATAGCATGGGGAAAAAGTATTATTTATAAATTTCAGAGAAGTCATGATAAGTATAACTACTCAAACAAGGGATCTCCAAATTTTTTGTGTCTAATGAATGCTGTCATCTAAATGCATAATGAACGTTATTGCGTTTTTCTACATTTCAATATTTTTTTACAACTAAGGAGCTTGAGTTGTTTATTCCAATAGGCATTGACCTTCAGTGGTTTGATTTTTTATGATCTTGTTTTTGACTGCCCCCCTCAATCATTATCACGAGTATTTGGTTTGGTCTTATTTAAGTCACATTATATTGCCTGATCTATTTTAAGAACACATTTAGTAAGCACTCTTTAATGCAAAATGACATTCAAAATTGTGCATGAGAACCTACTCAGAGAAATGAGAGGCCATATATATGAGGGAGGGCATCTTACAAAGTTTGCCAGGAGATACTTCATTCAACAAGGATCCACTGCACATTTCAAAGCACCTAACAATGCTTATTCAATCAATGAATTTGCCAAGGTTGTACCATAATTCTGTTAGCAGGGAACACTGAGATGAGATTCTGGTATGATTTGCAATCCCCACTTAAATATTAATGGTGGATGCAGGAAATGATAGCACAAAAAATCAGAAGTACAAAAATACGTATCATTTGTCCATACGTGATGAGGAACTACGGGACACTTTTAATTAGTTGTATGTTTCTACCCTCGGTAGAGTTTTTACTTGGTATCCATGAGTCTGAAGATTATACTTACTTGGCAAGGAATTAAATCATAGCAGTTTACCGACGTCATTAGTAAGTATGGTTCTGTAAGTCTGATTCCTTTACTGGTTAAAAGTTGCTATAATGGACCCTGATGTTACTTTGTACTATTTTCAAAAGAATCCCAGACATCATTATTGCCAAAGTGGAAACATTGAATCCACTTAATTTAGTCAGCCTCCCTCAGTTTTGTTACTCAGTATCCACTTGTCTGAAGATTAGACTTACTTGGCAAGGATTTAAATCATATATCAGTTTACCGACATAAATAACAAGTATGGTTCTGTAAATCTATGATTTCTGTACTGGTTAAGTGTTGCTATGGTGGACTCTGATGCTGTTTTATACTATTTTCAAAAGAATCCCAGACGTTATTACTGCCAATGTGGAAACATTGAATCCATGTAATTTGGTTAGCCTCCCTCAATTTGCTGAAGATTAATAGAATAGATGTTATTGTAAAGCAACTGAAGACTAGCATTTCAAGGTCGTGAAATTTGTTAGAAAAAAGGGTAAAAAGAACTTTCAAATTGACTGCTTGATTTTTATGTTCTACTCTTTTCTGAAAGGAGATGAGAAAGTGACACTTTCTGATGAAAGGTAACTATGCCCATTCGTCCAACATAAGCGGAGAAGTAACCATATCCAACTCGGTTAGGTGCTCTAATCTTATTGTCTGGTTTTTGTATATTCAATGAATAACTGCAATACAAGTGGATGTTGCTTACCATAGAGAAATAATGCTTGCTAGAATATCTTTACTTTTGAAAAGTAGTTTTAAAAAATCTTCCACACATGGATCTTATAGAACACAATATCTCTCAATCAATAGATTATCCATTGTTCTAATGTCACAAATGATCTGGTAAATGTTTTCAGAACCATTTATTTATTTCCATATAAATACATGTATTCAGATCCTCGTATCCATTCATAGTCTTCTTGAGCAGGGGTTATTTAAATTATTTGCAATTATACATGTACATTTTGGTGATTCTAATAACTTTCTGTAAATTTTATATGGAAACTTAGCGAAGATTGTTTTGAAAAGTTGCCAATTGGCAAATCTAATGTTTGAAAATTTAATGAAAAAATAGCCAATTGGTGAAACATAGCTCATTAAAAATACAATGGAAACAATTGTGAGATACATCATAAATCTGTTCTCTTTTGGCTTTTTGCAGGAATCAATTCTCGGAATTTGTTTCAGTAGTAAGAGCTCTAGATATCTTTGTTCTGGTGGAACAGGGAAAGTTGTTAGGGTATGGGATTTACAACGACAAAGATGCATTAAATGGCTGAAAGGTCACAGAGACTCCATTACAGGCATAACATATAACTGTAAAGACGAACATTTGGCTTCCATCAGTTATAATGGAAATCTGCTTCTTCATAATCTTGCTTCTGCAACACGAGCTACAGAGCTTAAAGATCCACATGCACAGGTGTGCCTAGCTGCTCTATACAAGAATTTAATAATTAGATAGTGATGCCAATTGATAATGAGTTGAAGAGGAATTATGCATACTGCCATAGATTAACTCTTTGTAAACAGATTCACATATTTTCTTTCTGGATTGTTATTTTTAACATGGAGGCTTCTAGATAATATCACTGAGTTAGAAGGCTTTTACATATGACATCTGGTTTCTGTTGGCAAAAGGTCCTAAGGGTGCTTGATTATTCTCGAACAAGCAGGCATGTTTTTGTGACATCAGGAGATGAAGGGTCAGTACATCTCTGGGATACAACTGCTCGCAGTCCAAAGGTGATCATTGCAATTCTCACTTTTATATTATTATGCTAATAATTTTGGTTTATGAAGTTCACTCCTTAAATGCCAAAAGTTGTCACCGCTATCTATACAATCTAACTTAATAATACCAGTGAAAGTCATTCAATCATAATATCATCATGGTCCCCAGTCCATGAGTTACAAGTGATAGTTTTTTTGCATCCCTATTTCTCTTACAAAATGTTTCCAGAAAATGAAGAATTCTTTTAACGGAGTTGGTTATTATGGTGATATATACAAGAACATATAGCTATTGGTTAGCTTAACTGCAGCTCACGAGGTCTGTGATTACAATTCAACTGACAGAAACATGTATGAAGAAAAAATATCTTCACAAAATATTTTTTATCATCAGTTTCCTTATAGCGTTGCACAAAATATTTGGGCAATAGCATATTCATGAGAGTTTGCAGTTTGCTATGCAGTTCACACCATTATTTGTTCATCAGTGAGGACTGTGCACTTTGGAGTGTATTTTTGACATTTAAGAAACTAGCTGTCATGCCCTGTCTGAACTTACTCCTTTTGTTGTTTGTTTTATTTTGATATACTGTTATCTTAGGAATCTTTTTGTTCTTCCATGGATCTATAGTTTTATGTATATAATTTGTACATTTTTACTGTTTTTTGGTGTAGGATGTCATTATTTTTTTTTGAGTGGAGGATATCATTCCTGTTACATATTCAATTCAGCTATGCAATAGATTCTGAAGTTTCCTTTTTGTTGATTCGGTTTATAATTTTAGTCTATGATACAAGTCACAAGAAAGAAAGAAATTATATTAATGTCCAGGAACAAGCAAAATAAGCCACAAAGAGATTGATTGGAAACATATTATGGATTGTACACACTTTTATTATAACAATTACTACTTTGACATGTGTATTTGTGTGCTTCGTTTGGAATATCAAAGGATGGACGTTCTCTATTTATCGGACAATGCATCTTCCTGCAATGCTTATATATTGGAGGTCCAAATTTTATTTTATGAAAATATAACTCAAAAATCTTGAGAAGAAAAAAAAATTGATCCATGTCATCCGCTTTTATGCCAGGTTTCATGGACCAAACAACATTCAGCACCCACAACAGGTGTCTGCTTTTGCCCCAATAATGATAAGGTTTGTGCAACTTAGGTCATGCTTATCTAGTTTTTCAATGAACAATGACTTAGCTCTTTGGAAATCATGTCAAATGCTTAGATTTAAAAGGAATAAAATTTGAAGTTTGTTTTGGTCTCTTTTTCACTACCAGATTTTTCTGAATTTCAGTTGCACGACACATCTGCTAATGTACAGAAATATTTATTCTTATGTCACATAGTTTGCCACTAAGCTTAGAGTTAAAGGAATAAGGTAGATAAAAAAGTTTTCTTTTCCTAAATTTGCATTGTCATATATTCAAATCCTCTTAATATTCTCATTGCTCAATGCAGATGATTGTCAGTGTTGGCTTTGATAAAAAACTGTACGCTTTTGATACAACATCGAAAAAGCCAGTATTTTGGATTCCATGTGAAGCACCTTTCACTTCGCTGGCCTTCAAAGATGATGGCTTGATACTAGCTGCAGGGACATACAGTGGCCGTGTTGTGTTTTATGATGTCCGTGGTACACTGCACCCTTATACTATTCTCCGTGCTTATGGTTCTTCTGAGGTAGGATCTTTATGCACATTTGATCAGGGGTTTTAACCATTCTCGTTTTACCCTTTCTTGTTTTTTTTCTTTCCTTTTCCTTTTGTATTTGTGTATAGTTCTTTCAATGCATAGGGTCATCTTACCCTATTTATTCTCTCTGTAACTGGTTATACTTTTGAGTTCCATTGACCTAGTTTGGTCATCTGTGGACATTAATATTTCTTTCTTTCTTTCTTAAGCTTCAAGTGCCAGTGACTTTTGCATGTTTACTGTCTCATACTATATATATGCTTCAGTAGTATGATATGCCTTTCATTATTTGACACAGGCCTTATTTTTGTGGATATAGTAGAGCAGCTTGCAATGTAAACACTAAAATGTAAAGTTAGTTGGATTAATTTTTCTTAGTAGAGGTAAGGGTGATAACAGGGGGTTGCATTAATAGAATATAATCAGCATTCATCATAAAACTGCCAATGTCATAGACATTGGCATTTAATAGACATTAGTCACGTGCAACAGAACTTCAAAATTCCTACAAATAAGAACATTGAATCTTGATCAAGAGAAATCAGTTACTGAGATATCAATACGTTGGAGTATATGAAATTATCTTTCAAGACTGCTTCTGTCAATCAGAACAGGAATCACTTTAACAAAGCCTCACAATCAGTTATCAAGGACACAAGTAAAGCTCAAGTGAACCACAGTCCATAGTTAGTATAACCGTAACCGTCGAGTACTCGCCAAGGGGGAATTTTGGGTAACCGGCAGTTATTCGACAAGGGTGGTCGAATAATCAGGAATAACTGACAAAGGCAAAAAATACTTGAAATTTGCCCGAAGAAGACAGTATATAAATAAAATAAACATTTTAAACATTTAGATAGGGACGTCTAGATTCTTATACTTTAAGTTATATTTTATTTATTTACTTTCAGGATGTTTGAGAGTGGTTTCGGACCTGTAGGAGCTATAATGCAAATCTAGGTTTTGGAGCATCCTATCATATTTCAGACTTAGTCAGATTTCAGGGTTTCAGACTTAGCCATATTTCAGGGTTTCAAAATTTCAAGGAGACATCGTAGGAGGAATGAAGGCTGCATGAAGGGATGTAGGTATGATAGAATAGTGTGAGAACATCTCTTGCAAAGTGCCACAAGTCGACCCCACCCCATTCCCTATGCATAGATTACTAGACTTTCTCAGTCTCCCTTAGTTTTCTAGAGAGCAGGGAAGAGAAAAATATAGATTCTTGTAATTTGTACTTGTAGATTCTTGTATAAGTATCACTGTATGAATTTTAATCTATGCACAGGGAATGGGGTGGGGTCGAGTTGTGGTACTTTGCGAGAGATGTTCTCATACTATTCTATCATACCTACATCCCTTCATGCAACCTTCATTCCTCCTACGATGTCTCCTTGAAATTTTGAAATCTTGAAATATGGCTAAGTCTGAAACCTTGAAACCCTGAAATCTGACATAGGATCCTCCAAAACCTAGAATTTGCATTATAGCTCCTAGAGGTCCGAAACCACTCTAAACATCCTGAAAGCATATAAATAAAATATAACTTAAAGTATAAGTTAGATAGGGACGTCTAGTTTCTTATACTTAATGTTTATTTTATTTATATACTGTCTAGTTATCTAAATATAACTGGCAAGTAACCAAAGAGTACTCGTCGGTTTAAAAAAATTGCAAATTTTCAAATTTGGCGGCTTCGAGTGGCGGTTATTCGCTTGGTTGTTTTAATTGGTGAGTAACCGACCAACGGTGGTTACTCGCCGGTTATGCCATCTATTTACCACACAAGAATTCACTGGGGACATGGGTTGCCACAATTGGATTCTGTAATGTTATTGGGGACATGAGTTACCTCAACTATACCCCACAATCAATCATCAAGGACACTAGTAACCTCAACTGTATCCCGAAAAATTAGTTCTTGAGGATGTGTAACCTGAACTGCAACATTCTTGGGGACATGAGGAATCTCAATTGCATCCCACACTGTTATCATGGATGTGTTACCTCAACAGAACCTTGCAATCAATCATCAATAATGCATAACCTCAATTAGACTCCACAATCATGGCATTAAGGACACAAATAATATTTTCTCATCTCCATAACCATTATGCCTATAGTTCAAAAACTCGTACTCGGGGATTACTTGGCAACCCAAAATTAAGACTCATACTAAGGACTCGAAAGTTTATGGGCAATTACCCGACAACTTTATTGCTACTTAAAAAAATATATAAATTCATAAAATAAATTTAAATAACATGTAAAACATTGTTAAATGACATGAGAAATGAATGTAGAGAATATATAAGTATGTTTTCTATTAATTTTCGACCAAAAAAGAGCATAAAGTACAAAATTACAAACTACAATGCTCCTCGAGTCATAGACTATAGTGACTAATATGAAATATCAAATATACATATTACATATCATCTCTAGCACCTAGTATAAATGTGTTGCAGCTGCCTCGTGGGAATGGAAGGTAAATATTCATCCTCTGTAACAACATCATTTGCAAAGTTATCATTTGCTTCCTCACCAATCCCCCCTGATGCTATTGCCTTTTCTACGTCTCTCCAATTTGCGATCTCCTTTGTAGTAAACGTGGGCTCCACATCAGCAATTCAGTTGGCATATGGATCAATATCTTCCAAATCAATCGCCTCATAACTCTCTACCCCCTCCACTTGTCTCATGCGAAGATGAAGGTCGTATCGCACAAAAACAAGGTCATTGCAACGTTGTGTTGTCAAACTGATGCACTTCTTTATGTGAACAACTTCAAACATTCTTCAATTACATTCACATCCAGAAGAGCTACACAACTAGCACAAAATGCGGATGGAGGGTCTTTGAAGATTTGGTGTTTTTGAAATCATAATCTTCCCACCACACATTTACAAATAGGACATTTATAATTATGTACGTCAACTAAGCTTGAATAAATGAAAGAAGTCTAGTAGTAGTATCTATGAGTAGCGAGACTTAAAAGTAAAAACAAATGACTCAATTTGTTTTTCCCTAGCTGAGAGGTGTTTCTTCTTTTAATGCATAGAGCCGAAGGAAAGAGTCTCTCCGTTGTGTTCTTGTAAAAATGCAACTCCTCAATAACTATTTCTGTAATGTCCCCTCTTTAGCAATTGTCAGCTATGTTGCCACTAGCCTAGTTTTGCATGATCTCGAGGGCTAGCGAGGAGTTCAGAGGGATCTTGGAGTGATTTGGCCTAGTCATTCCTAGTTTGAGGCCAATTGGAGTTTGTTTGTGGGGTCTTTGGATGGAATTACTATTTATAGTAAGTTGATTGGGCATCAGAGTTGGCATATTTCTAATGATTGGACTTGAAGCTTCACGTCGAGAGCTTTCCGACAAGCTATCACTTGCTTCATTTCGAGTCCGATTGATATATTATTTTAATGCCTGAAGTTTATTAAAGTAGCATTTAAATTAAATGTTAAAATGATAAAGTGTTACTTTAATATTATTTATGTTGGGTTGTGTGTTTGAGAGGGGACGCTCAAGGGAGACATAAGATGTTATTTTATTTTAAAATAATTTATCCCACATTGCTTGTGAAAAGTGGGTCAATCCTATGAAGTGGAAGTAAAAGGAGAGCTGGTGGCCATTGTTCAGCAGGTTGAATATGAGAAGAAAATTGATGTGTGAGTTGCAGATCCGTTCTTGGCATTAGAGGACGTCTATCCTCTCTTGTGACATTCTAGACGTCATTCCCTTGGGGTTTGGCCTTTGGAATCCATTGTCATCAGCTTCATTATCAGGGAGATTGGGCGCGTTTCTAGCTATAGGCAGATTTGATGTTTTGCTCATATCTTCTTCCTCACTCATCCGACGCTTATGCTACTTTGGGGGAATGATTTTATGAAGATATTGAACTGTTTGAAGACAAAAATACTGTAGCATCACTGTTCACGCGGGGTACTGTTCATGCAGCACTATTCACGTGACACTATTCACGTAGTTACTATTCATTCGGCACTATTCATGTCACTGTAGCATCAGGTTTAAATAACATTTGTTGGAGCATTATGCTAATAATATTGGAGCAATTAGTGAGTTGATAATCTGCCATGTATTTGATTTTATTAAATTCTGAAAATAATATCTTATCAACAGTAATACAATTTCCAATCTGCATATCATTGTACTTTCTTTTTGTTCATGTTGTGTGATTTTCAATTCCATGCAAGCAAACAATATAAACGTCCCATTTTCGAAGTCATAAGGGGTTAAATTAGTAAACGAAAGAATAAGGGGTTGGATGCAAACTGTTTGACAAAATTCCTATCAGCAGTTGTCTTAGTAATTGGGCATTTAAGGGTGCCCATTTCAGTGGTATCAGAGCCTAGTTTTCCTGCCATCTTGTGGAGGCATTATAGGAAATTTAGAACAGCAAGGGAGAGGGAAAAGTATTTGACGAAATGTCAAAACGCTAAAATCAGGTTAAGAAACTTTGTTTGAGCATGCGATAGGGGCCTTATAACTTCCGCAATACCAGAGTAAGACAAAATAGGATTTCAGACTTGCAGAGCGAACAGTCTAGTTCATCCGTGCGGGTGGACATAGAATCCAGTCATATAGATACAGAGGAGATATTCTTTGATCAAGACAACAATATGGGTGACCGAGATGACAGGAATACAGGACTAGGCAGAGGCAGGAATACCGGTCCAGATCAGGGGGAGATAATGTTCAGACAGTTACTGGATACATTAGAGCAGGGGCAACGTATGTAGCAGGAGCAAAATAGGCAAATGGACATGATGCTGCAGCTTATGGCTAGACAGATGGGCCTCAACGTTAATCCAGGTGATGCCAACAATGGAAACAATGACAATGGGGGCAATGATGACAATGGGGGCAATGATAATAATGAAGGCCGAGGCAACAACAATGGTCCTGAGAATAACATTAATGGTAATAATAATGGACATGGCAACAATGGGATGAGGCTGATAACTTTAGACACGTTGCACGCCCAGCTCGGACAACGAGCTCGAGATCTCTTCTACCCACTTTCCCACCCACAGATCCGGTTCAAATAGTAAATGAACCGCAGATTACCGAGTTACAGGATCAGTTCAGGGAGGACTGGGAGGCTAGCGGACCAGAGTTTCAGGCGGATATTTCGCTCAGAGATTATATGGACTTGAGGATGAGACACATGCCTAGAGCAGGAGGGAGGAATCGAAACTTTGAGCTGAGAAAGAAAGTTGGAAAACTTTCATTACCTTATTATGATGCTTTAGGGAAGATGACTGCACGAGCTTGGGTGCAGAAGGTAGATACATACTTGCAACTCCTATGCCTGAGGAGGAGGCTATCAAGTATGCGGCTATTCATTTGGATGGTCCAGCGCATGAGTGGTGGCACCATAGCATGGTAACCTTGGGGCATAATCAGATCACATCTTACGAGTTCACTGAGAGACTCATAGAGAGATTTGATACCAAAGATCCCGAGTTACAGTTTAAGGAGTTGGCACAGCTCAAGCAATGGGGATCAGTTGAGACGTATATCAGTGAATTTCAGAGGTTAGTTGTGTTGGTCACAGATATTTCAGAGAGGAGATTAGTAGTGTTGTTTATGGACGGACTCTTAGATCCCTTGAGGGGTTGGGTCAAGGGGCATGACCCAGCTACATTACAGGAGGCCACTAAGAAGGCTCGTGACTTAGCACCTTCTTCTTTTAGGAGCAGATTTCAGCATAGGGATTCACATACGAAGAAGGATAAGGAGAAGGACAAAAAACCTTTTCACAGGGATGCTCAGCCAAAAAGGGATAATAAGTTGGACAGTGACACCCTGAATGAGTTGAGGAGGAAGAAGCTATGTGTTCATTGCAGAGAGCCTTGGGACTTATCTCATTAGTGCCCTCTCAAGGCTAAGGCAAATCAAATGGAGTATTTCTCAGCAGAGGAGTCACAGTCAGAGAGTGAGGATCAACACTCCGATTCGGATGAGGGTAGCACTACAGAGGAGAGCAGCATTCCTGAGGATGAGAGGTCGTTGGTACGTTTAACGGGGCTCAAAAGGCAATCACATTTAAGGTTAGGGGTACTATCCAGGGGCAGAAAGTGATCTCACTCATTGACACTGGGGCTACACATAATTTCATAGATGCACAATTGGTAGCCAAGAGAGGTTTACAGACTGAGGAGCATGTTGGTTTTAGAGTCATGGTGGCTAACGGTGACAAATTATTATGCACTCGAAAGATATCTAATCTTCACATCAGGTTTGGAGATGGTTATGAGTTGGAGGATGAGTTCTATCTAGTAGACATGGGAGATTATGACGTCATCCTCGGCATGACATGGATGGCCTCGCTAGTTGAGTTCACACTCAACCTAACAAAATTGGAGATGAGATTCCAGCATGAGGGTAGAACTGTTGTAATGAGAGGACTTTCAGATGGGGGCTGCAGAGTAATCTCCTTAAGGAGAATGCAGAGACTTTTTCGGCATGATGACGTAGAGTGGGTGGCAGAATGTTTCACTATGCCAGCTTCACGGGAGCCACAGGTGAAGAGTCATCCACCAGATATTCAGGAGATACTTGACAGGCACACTAAAGTATTTGGCGAGATTCCGCATGGGGTTCCTCCTGACAAGGGGATAGAGCATGTTATTGAGCTCGAGGAGGGAGCCAAACCAGTTATGATTACTCCCTATCGTCATCCTAAGAAACACAAGGATGAGATAGAGAAGGAAATTAAGGAGTTGTTGGAGATGGGGCACATTAGGCCTAACAAAAGCCCTTTTGCTTCAACAGTAGTTTTGGTAAAGAATAAGGATGGGACGATGCGCATGTGCATCGATTACAGGGCACTGAATAAGAAAACAATTAAAAACAGGTATCCCATTCCTAGGATTGATGAGCTGCATGGGGCATGCTTCACCAAAATTGATTTACGATCCGGATACCATCAGATTCGGATGAGAGCAGAGGACATCGAGAAGACAGCCTTCCGATGTCACTATGGCCACTTTGAGTTTATGGTTATGCCATTTGGGCTAACCAATGCACCCGCTACATTTCAGAGTTGTATGAACTAGGTATTTAGGAGGCAGTTGAGGAGATTCGTCTTGATCTTCTTTGATGACATCTTGGTCTTCAGTAAGACCTGGGAGGAGCACTTACAACATCTAGAGGACGTGTTATCTATTCTGGAGAAAGAGTCGTATGCCAAGGAATCTAAATGTGAGTTTGGCATGACCGAGCTCCTTTACCTTGGGCATATCATTAGTGCAGATGGTGTTGGGTTGATCCCGAAAGGATTAGAGCTATTGTGGATTGGCCTACTCCCACAAACCTCACACAACTCAAGGGGTTATTTGGTTTATGTGGTTTTTACAGGAGGCTTGTTAGGGGATTCTCACAGATTGCCGCACCTTTGACGAATCTCACCAAGAAGGGGGCCTTCACATGGACAGAGGCAGCGCAGAGATGTTTTGACTACTTCAAACAGGTGATGTCATCTTGTCCGATTCTAGCTCTACCTGATTTTACGAAACCATTTGAGCTTCAGTGTGATGCTTCAGGAGATGGGATAGGGGCGGTATTGATGCAGGAGAGACACCCCATTGCATTCGAGAGTAGGAAGCTCCGAGGAGTTGAGAGGAGCTATTTTATCTACGACAGGGAAATGTTGGCCATAATGCATGCGTTGGCCAAATTCCGATCTTATTTGGTAGGTGGGCGTTTTGTGATCAAGATTGATCACAATAGTATTAAATACTTCATGGGCCAGCGTGATCTTAATGACCGGTAGCAGAAATGGGTTACCAAGTTGCAAGCTTATGACTTTGACATAGAGTTTGTCAAAGGTAAGAAAAATGTGGTGGTTGACGCTCTATCTCGGAGACCTCACTTATGTGCTCTGGCAGAAATTTCAGGAGATTGGAGAGATCGGATTGCAACGGAGTATGTAGGAGATGATTGGGCTTCTGGGATAGTTGCGGGCACCATTCAGGATGACAGGTATGCGGTGTTGGATGGGTTGATCAGATTTCAGGATATGATTTATTTGATTCCTACATCACAGTTTAGAGAGGAGATCTTGAGGGCATTTCATAATGCGCCTACAGCTGGACATCCTGGGGTCTTCAAAACTTATAGGCAGATCCGTGAGAGATTCACCTGGAGGGGACTCAAGGATGACGTGCAGAGATATGTGAGAGAGTGCATGGTGTGTCAGCAGAATAAGGGAGAGCACACTTTTCCCGCAGGGTTGCTTCAGCCTTTGCCCATTCCCGACAGGAAATGGGAAAGTATTTCGATGGATTTCATCACCGGGTTACCACGAGTGCAGGGGAGAGATTGCATCTATGTGGTGGTGGACCGCTTGACGAAGTTCGCTCACTTCTTTGCTATTCCATCCACTTACACAACAGCACAGGTGGCAGATCTTTTCTTCAGAGAGATATTCAGGTTACATGGGCTGCCTAGATTCATAGTCAGTGATCGGGATAGTAAATTTATGAGTGTTTTTTGGTAGGAATTGTTTAGGTTGTGTGGTACAAATCTTACACCCAACACTAGTTACCATCCACAGACAGATGGGCAGACGGAGATTGTGAATAAATGGGTGGAGGGGTATTTGAGGAACTATGTGAGTGCACAACAAAGAGCTTGGGTTAGGTGGCTGCATATGGGAGAGTATGTTAAGCACAAGCTTATACTGAGAGGGGGGTGAATCAGTATAAGATATTTTTTCGTTTTCGACTATTAATCTTAAATCAAAACCTCAAATTACTTCGCACTAAATATATTCAAAGCAATCAAAGAATACAATGCAAAACCACACAATGCAAATAGACATAGATTTGCGTGGAAACCCTTTCGGGAGAAAACCACAGAGAAATTCTCTTAATATAAATATTCGTAGGCACCAACCTACTGGGGCACCAACCCCAAAAACAATTTTGTAGGCACCAAAATACAGGAGCACCAACCCCTTTCACCGAGCACCAACTCAGCAAGAGACACCAATCTCTTCAAAACGAAGGCACCAACCTTCTTAGAAAAAATCACTCTTCTATCTCAAATTTGTTGTCAAAACAACGGATGATAGAACACTTGCTTTATCTCCTTTAGATTCGATCCACACTTGAGTGTTTTCGCTGCTATACTCTTCCTTATACTTGCTGATTTTTTCTTTTTAATATTCTCACAAAAATTTGCCTTTAAAAATATTGCTCTTCTTTTATATATCTTCCACTTTCTTCTTCTACAAGATTGGGTATTTCTAGAGGCTTTACTGAAGGTTCTTTTGCCTTTTGATTCATGATCTCATCTATTCTAACACTAGCACTTTCTACGATAGTTTGTAGCCTTTTGTTATAACATCTATAGGCTTTGCTTTTGATAGAGTAACCAAGAAAAATTCTTTCGTTAGCTCTTGAATCAAATTTGCCCAAGTTTTCTTCATTCCTGTTGATAAAACATTTACTTCCAAACACTTTGAAATGTTTGACCGAAGCTGGTCTTCCTTTCCACAATTCGTAAGGAGTTTTGTCATTATTAACTCTGATTTGCCCTCTATTCAAGATATATACTGTTGTATTAACTGCTTCTCTCCAGAATCTATTTGATAGCTTAGATTCATTCAACATAGTTCTACTCATCTCTTGAACGGTTCGATTTTTCCTTTCCACCACTCCATTTTGTTGTGGAGTCCTTGCAGCTGAGTATTGTCTCTTAATTCCATTATCTTCGCAAAACTCAATGAATTCATTTGAAATAAACTCACCTCCTCGATCTTGCATGCTTTCAGTTCTGGTAGGACCACAAAGATCCATATGAATCAACTCTAGTGGTTTGGTGGTCGAATATTCTTTCGTTCTGAACCTTGTTCTGGTTTGCTTCCCGTGTTGGCATTGCTTGCATAGAGTGCTTGAAGGTTTCGTTATCTTGGGCATATCTTGCACACCCTGTTTGTTGTTGATTTTCACAAGATTATCAAAATTTATGTGCCCTAACCTTCTATGCCATAGCCAACTCTCTTCAACTTGACTCAGACAACATTTCTCTCCTCTCATTTCTCCAAGCATGTATAGGTTGTTTGTGGTTCTATGAGCATCTGCAATTAGTTCTCGTGTCTCTTTTTCTGATCTCACAACCTTCAGAAAAGAACTTGTGTGTCCTTGATCACACATTTGGCTAACACTTAGAAGATTATGCTTTAACCCTTCCACATATAACACATTTTCTGTTTTGGTTTTTCCATTATCGAGACTAAGTGTACCTTTTCCTGTTATTCTGGCTGTAGTGTTGTCTCCGAACTTCACCGTTCCTTCATTGACCTTTTTTAACGAGATGAATTTGATTTTATCTCCAGTCATGTGTCTCGAACATCCACTATCAATGAACCATTGTTGTCCATCTCTAGCATGGAACGCTGTTTGAACAATCATGGATTCTTCTTGCTTCTTCTTCCAGGTCTTTGATGGTTCTCTTTTCTTTATCACTGGAGCTTTGAACTTTTGATCTTGTCTTATAGATTCAAAAACACTTCTACAATAGCGTGCTATATGTCCATAGTTGTTGCACTTGTAACAAACTATAGCTTCATCAAAGTTTGATAAGGGAGCAAACGAATTGTAGTTTCTGTTCGAAGCTCCATAGGTTCCTTTGTTTCTGCTCCAGACTTCAATATCTTTGGCTCTCTTTCTACAATCTAATTTCTTATGACCAAAATGATTGCAATAATAACAATATCCATCAAAATAATTACCAAACCTGATTTTATTTGCATATCTTGGAGCAAATGGTTTTCTGAAGTTTTGTTCTCCTTTGCTTTCTTTGTTGATAGAGCTGGTTTTTGTATTCTGGGCTTCTTCCTTCTTGGTCTCCTTTTTCACTGGTTCCTTAAGAGTTTCAACATAGCTCTTAGCTTTCTCTTTTGCCTTCTCATACCCAATGCCTGACTTGTTAGATGGCGATCTTTGACTCTCTAGAATCTTATTCAAAACTTGAGTGCTTTTCTCAGATTTCAATTCACTTGCTATTTTAGAATTCGCCTTTTCTAGATCCCTTTTTAAAACATCTATTTCAGATTCATACCTTTCACAGTCTTCTCTTTTCTTCTTTAGCTGATCCGTTAGACGATCTTCAATTTTCTTTGCTTCTTCGATTTGGATTTTTAGATCAGCAATTACCTTGTTTGATTCCTCAAAGACTTGTGATGTCTTCACTTTGAAGTCTCGATTCTCTTCTTCATATTTTCGGAGTTGTAACTTTAGTTTCTGATACTTATTCTTAAATGCTTTTATCTCTTCCAACGCGCAAATAAGTTCTTCTTCAAGGTTCACTTCACCTTCTTCCATGTCTTCGTCTTCCTCCAAATTATCTTTGCTGGTGGTGGCATTTTCTTCTGTAGCCATGAACATAATCTCTTCATTATCACTCTCAACATCACTTTCTTTGTTTTCTTCGGATGAGCTGCTATACCTCTTGGAGTATACGCTTTTCTTTTGTTTCTCAAATCTTTGCTTGTCTTTGCTCGGCTTGAATCCCTTTTTGTACTTTGATTTGTTTCTCTCATCATTGCTATTTCCTTTATTTGGACATTTGGCTGCAAAATGACCAATTTTACCACAATTAAAGCATTTAAATGGTAACTTTCCTTTATATTTGCCCGATCCTTTCTTTAGTTTCTGAATGAATAGAGCTTCATTTTCATCTTCTTCACTACTTGAATTTTCACTTGATTCTGGGTCTTTGATCTTCTCTTTCTTCAAGACCTTGAATGATGCTTCCTTCTTCGACTGTCTCTCAGATTCGGTTCTCATTTCGTAGGCCGTAAGAATTCCATGGAGCTCGTCCATTTTCATCGTGTCTAAATCCTTCATTTCTTCAATGGCGGAGACCTTTGCATCAAATCTCAATGGTAGGGATCTCAGGTCTTTCTGAACGATCACAGATTCTTCAATTTTCTCTCCGAGTCCTCGAATGACATTAACAATCTCATCGACACGAAGAAGATACCCAACAATGTTTTCATCATTCTTCATTTTTAAACTTTCAAACTGCCTCCGGTGGGTTTGGAGTTTTGCTTTTCTAACCTTACTATCACCTTCATAAATAGTGTTGAGTTTATCCCAAATCTCTTTTGCAGATTCACAATGCATAACCTTAACAAACTCATTTTCTGAAAGCCCGCATAAGATTGCATTCATAGCTTTCGCATTGTTCTCACTGGCATTTTTTCCGGTGGCATCCGTTGGTGCAATTTGTGGCGTTGTGTATCTTATTACCACTGCTTGCCAAATATCGAAACCTAAGGCCATCAAGTAAGTCTTCATTCTTATGCTTCAAAATGCGTAATTCGTTCCACCGAACAAAGGAGCCTTGTTAGTGGAGAAACCATCTAGCACTTGAGATCCTGCCATATGTGCTTTCCAAGATCTACCTTCTAGCAGTTGTGCTAACACCGAAGGAACCGGCTCTGATACCAATTGTTAAGCACAAGCTTATACTGAGAGGGGGGGGTGAATCAGTATAAGATATTTTTTCGCTTTCGACTATTAATCTTAAATCAAAACCTCAAATTACTTCGCACTTAATATATTCAAAGCAATCAAAGAATACAATGCAAAACCACACAATGCAAATAGACACAGATTTGCGTGGAAACCTTTTCGGGAGAAAACCACGGAGAAATTATCTTAATATAAATATTCGTAGGCACCAACCTACTGGGGCACCAACCCCAAAAACAATTTTGTAGGCACCAACCTACAGGAGCACCAACCCCTTTCACCGAGCACCAACTCAGCAAGAGACACCAATCTCTTCAAAACGAAGGCACCAACCTTCTCAAAAAAAATCACTCTTCTATCTCAAATTTGTTGTCAAAACAACAGATGATAGAACACTTGCTTTATCTCTTTTAGATTCGATCTGCACTTGAGTGTTTTCGCTGCTATACTCTTCCTTATATTTGCTGATTTTTTCTTTTTAATATTCTCACAAAAATTTGCCTTTAAAAATTCTGCTCTTCTTTTATATATCTTCCACTTTCTTCTTCTACAAGATTGGGTATTTCTAGAGGCTCTTCTGAAGGTTCTTTTGCCTTTTGATTCATGATCTCATCTATTATAACACTAGCACTTTCTACGATAGTTTGTAGCCTTTTGTTATAACATCTATAGGCTTTGCTTTGGTTATGGGCCCACCACGCTTCCGCTGCGCAAGGTATGAATCTGAAGAAGATGTTTTAAAAAGGGATCTAGAAAAGACGAATTCTAAAATAGCAAGTGAATTGAAATCTGAGAAAAACACTCAAGTTTTGAATAAGATTCTAGAGAGTCAAAGATCGCCATCTAACAAGTCAGGCATTGGGTATGAGAAGACAAAAGAGAAAGCTAAGAGCTATGTTGAAACTCTTAAGGAACCAGTGAAAAAGGAGACCAAGAAGGAAGAAGCCCAGAATACAAAAACCAGCTCTATCAACAAAGAAAGCAAAGGAGAACAAAACTTCAGAAGACCATTTGCTCCAAGATATGCAAATAAAACCAGGTTTGGTAATTATTTTGATGGATATTGTTATTATTGCAATCATTTTGGTCATAAGAAATTAGATTGTAGAAAGAGAGCCAAGGATATTGAAGTTAGGAGTAGAAACAAAGGAACCTATGGAGCTTCAAACAGAAACTACAATTCGTTTGCTCCCTTATCAAACTTTGATGAAGCTATAGTTTGTTACAAGTGCAACAACTATGGACATATAACACGCTATTGTAGAAGTGTTTTTGAATTTGTAAGACAAGATCAAAAGTTCAAAGCTCCAGTGATAAAGAAAAGAGAACCATCAAAGACCTGGAAGAAGGGGAGGAAGAAAATGTAGAAAAAATGAGTGAATTTGAAAGGCAGGACACCAAAGCACCATTTTGCTTTGTTCAGAAGAATCATGCTGAAAGTCAGATCATTGGCAACATTGATGCTGGGGTGCAAACCAAAAGAAGAATTGTAAGTATACCTGAGCATGTAAATTTCTCTTTGTTATCCAAGGTAGAGCCTAAGAATTTTTCTGAAGCTAGTCATGATAAACATTGGGTAAAAGCAATGGAAGAAGAGTTAGATCAAATTGAGAAGAATGAGACTTGGGAACTTGTGCCCAGGCCAATGGATCAGAATGTAATTGGCACTAAGTGAGTTTTTCGAAACAAATTGAATGAAAATGGCCAAGTCACTCGAAACAAAGCAAGGTTGGTATGTAAGGGGTATGCTCAAGTAGAAGGTGTAGATTTTGAAGAAACTTTTGCTCCTGTTGCTAGATTAGAAGCAATTCGAATATTTCTTGCATTTTCAGTATTCAAAAATTTCAAAGTTTATCAAATGGATGTTAAATCAGCATTTTTAAATGGCAATCTAGAAGATGAAGTTTACATAGAACAGCCAGAAGGATTCCTCTTATCAGAAAACAAGGATTATGTTTGTAAGTTGAAGAAGGCTTTATACAGATTGAAACAAGCTCCTAGAGCATGGTATGCTAGGCTTGATAAATACCTACAAGACCAAGGATTCAAGAGAGGATATGCCGATAGTAATCTTTACATCAAAACTGAAGGAGATCACTAGTTAATTGTTGTGGTGTATGTAGATGATATAATCTTTGGAGGAGACAATGAGGAAATGTCTAAGATATTTGTCGAAGATATGCAAAAGAAATTTGAAATGTCCATGTTAGGTGAGTTGTCATTTTTCCTTGGTTTACAAATCTCTCAATCTAACAAAGGAATATTCATATCCCAAAGCAAGTATGTGAAGGAGATGTTGAAGAAATTCCATATGGAGTGTGCCCCTGTTAGCACACCTATGGCTACAGGGACGAAGTTGAGCAAAGATGATGAATCTCCGAATACTGATCAAACTCTTTACAGATCAATGATTGGGAGTTTACTATATGTGACGACATCTAGGCCAGATATCATGCAAGCAGTATGTATGGTTGCACGATTTCAAGCAGCTCCAAAAGAAACACATGTGCAAGCCGTGAAACGTATATTTAGATATTTAAAGAGAGCCTTGGATTATGGGTTGTGGTACCCAAGAGGTAAAGACTTCACATTGGTAGCGTACACGGATTCAGATTGGGTAGGTTGTGTAGATGATAGAAAAAGTACAAGTGGAGGAGCATTCTTTCTTGGAGATAGCCTAGTATCTTGGTTGAGTAAGAAGCATAATTCTGTATCTCTATCCACAACAGAAGCATAATTATGTATCTCTATCCACAACAGAAGCAGAGTACATAGCGGCAGTGCTATGTTGTACACAAGTTCTATGGATGAAACAAACCTTGAAAGATATCAAAGTAGAGTATAATCATCCAATCTCCATATTCTGCGATAATAATAGTGCGATAAGTATTTCAAAGAATCTAATTATGCATTCCAGAACTACGCATATCCCTATACAGTATCATTACTTGAGAGAACAGGTGGCAGAACAAGTAAAATTGGAATATGTTTCCACATCCGAACAGATGGCAGATATCTTCACTAAGCCACTTCCAAAGGAAACATTTGAGTACTTACGACAGAAGTTGGGAGTAATTTTTTTTGCTTCTTGCCATTGAAGGGAAGCATCCGCTGAGGGGGAGCTAAGTACTAGCTCTTGGATAGACCCTTTGCCATTGATGTCAAAGGGGGAGAAGTACAGAAAGAGGATGTCACAGAAAGGGGGAGCTACAGCGAAGAAAGATTCAGACATAAGAGACAGTGCAGCAAGGGGGATCAGTTTCAGTATGTGGTTGCCATCAATGACAAAGGGGGAGATTGTTGGAATATTGTCATTGATGTCAAATGAACTATTGCCGAAAGTGAATGGAATTGATTACCGGAAGTGAACAGAATTGATGGTCGGAAGTGAACGGAAATGTCGACGGAAGTGAATGAAATTGTTGACGGAAGTGAACGGAAATGTTGACGGAAGTGAACGGAATTGTCGACGGAAGTGAAGGGAAATGTCGACGGAAGTGAACGGAAATGTCGACGGAAGTGAACGGAAGTGTCGACGAAAATGTCGACGGAATTGTCAACCTTGGCCGACCTATTGGGAGGAGTTGTGACCGTTTGAAAGGACCTTTTCACTTGAAGAGTCACAACCTTAATTTATGGCTTTCCGTGGGTTATAAATAAGTGCATAACGAATGGCACAAAAGTAGATTCGAAAGTGGAAGATACATAAAAGAAGAGCAGAATTTTTAAAGGCAAATTTTTGTGAGAATATTAAAACAAAAAATCAGCAAGTATAAGGAAGAGTATAGCAGCGAAAACACTCAAGTGTAGATCGAATCTAAAGGAGATAAAGCAAGTGTTCTATCATCCGTTGTTTTGACAACAAATTTGAGATAGAAGAGTGATTTTTTCTGAGAAGGTTGGTGCCTTCGTTTTGAAGAGATTGGTGTCTCTTGTTGAGTTGGTGCTCGGTGAAAGGGGTTGGTGCTCCTGTAGGTTGGTGCCTACAAAATTGTTTTTGGGGTTGGTGCCCCAGTAGGTTGGTGCCTACGAATATTTATATTAAGAGAATTTCTCCGTGGTTTTCTCTCGAAAGGGTTTCCACGCAAATCTGTGTCTATTTGCATTGTGTGGTTTTGCATTGTATTCTTTGATTGCTTTGAATATATTAATTGCGAAGTAATTTGAGGTTTTGATTTAAGATTAATAGTCGAAAGCGAAAAAATATCTTATACTGATTCACCCCCACTCTCAGTATAAGCTTGTGCTTAACAGAGTATTGTTATAATACCACTTATCATATGTCCATCAGGATGACTCTTTTCATGGCACTGTATGGTTATGAAGCACCTAGCTTCATCGATTTAGTTTTGGGGGACAGCAGAGTGCCCAAAGCCAAAGACTTATTGCAGGATAGTCAGAATATCCTGAGAGTGCTCAGGGAGAACATACAGCAGGCTCAGAATCAACAAAAGTTGTATGCTGATCAACACAGGGTAGAGCGCAGTTTTGAGGTAGGGGATATGGTTTACTTGAGGCTATAGCCATACAGACAGTCATCGCTCAAGAAGAGTGGAGCCGAGAAGCTGAAGCCTAGGCTTTATGGTCCCTACAGAGTGATTCGCAGAGTGGGCGAGGTCGCCTATGAGATTGAGATTTCGGAGGGTAGTCGAGTGCATAATGTGTTTCATGTGTCGAGGCTTAAGAAAGCCATTGGTCAAAGAATTGTGCCTTCTGCAGAATTGCCACCATTGGATGAGGAGGGGAAGCTTGTGTTGGTCCTTAAAGCTATTCTGGATACTAGGGAGAGGACTCTTAGGAACAGGGTAGTTAAGGAATACTTGGTAAAATGGAAAGACCTGCCAGATGAGGATGCTAGATGGGAAGGTGAGCAGGTGTTACAGCAGACGGAACTGAGATTGCTTGAGGACAAGCAATTTCAAGGGAGGGGGACTGTAATGTCCCCTCTTTAGCAATTGTCAGCTATGTTGCCGCTAGCTTAGTTTTGCATGATCCCGAGGGATAGCGAGGAGTTCGAAGGGATCTTGGGAGTGATTTGGCCTAGTCATTCCTAGTTTGAGGCCAATTGGAGTTTGTTTGTGGGGTCTTTGGATGGAATTACTATTTATAGTAAGTTGATTGGGCATCAGAGTTGGCATATTTCTAATGATTGGACTTGAAGCTTCGCATCAAGAGCTTTCCGACAAGCTATCACTTGCTTCATTTCGAGTTCGATTGATATATTATTTTAATGCTTGAAGTTTATTAAAGTAGCATTTAAATTAAATGTTAAAATGATAAAAGTGTTACTTTAATATTATTTATGTTGGGTTGTGTGTTTGAGAGGGGACGCTCAAAGGAGACATAAGATGTTATTTTATTTTAAAATACTTTATCCCACATTGCTTGTGAAAAGTGGGTCAATCCTATGAAGTGAAAATAAAAGGAGAGCTGGTGGCCATTGTTCAGCAGGTTGAATATGAGAAAAAGATTGATGTGTGAGTTGCAGATCCGTTCTTGGCATTAAAGGACGTCTATCCTCTCTTGTGACATTCTAGACATCATTCCCTTGGGGTTTGGCCTTTGGAATCCATTGTCATCAGCTTCATTATCAGGCAGATTGGGCGTGTTTCTAGCTACAGGCAGATTTGATGTGTTGCTCATATCTTCTTCCTCACTCATCCAACGCTTATGCTACTTTGGGGGAATGATTTTATGAAGATATTGGACTGTTTGAAAACAAAAATACTGTAGCATCACTGTTCACACGGGGCACTGTTCATGCAGCACTATTCACGTGACACTATTCACGTAGATACTATTCATTCAACACTATTCATGTCACTGTAGCATCAAGTTTAAATAACATTTTCTAAAGCATTATGTCAATAATATTGGAGCAATTAGTGAGTTGATAATCTGCCATGTATTTGATTTTATTAAATTCTGAAAATAACATTTTATCAGCAGTAATACAATTTCCAATCTGCATATCATTGTACTTTCTTTTTGTTCATGTTGTGTGATTTTCAATTCCATGCAAGCAAACAATATAAACATCCCATTTCCGAAGTCATAAGGGGTTAAATTAGTAAACGAAGGAATAAGGGGTTGGATGCAAACTGTTTGATAAAATTCCTATCAACAGTTGTCTTAGTAATTAGGCATTTAAGGGTGCCCATTTTAGAGGGTCTTTTAAGATTTGGTGTTTTTGAAATCATAATCTTCCCACCACACATTTACAAATAGGACATTTATAATTATGTAAGTCAACTAAGCTTGAATAAATGAAAGAAGTCTAGTAGTAGTATCTACGAGTAGTGAGACTTAAAAGTAAAAACAAATGACTCAATTTGTTTTTTCCTAGCTGAGAGGTGTTTCTTCTTTTAATGCATAGAGCCGAAGAAAAGAGTCTCTCCATTGCGTTCTTGTAAAAATGCAACTCCTCAATAACTATTTCTCTAGTGTCATCATTAGGGATCATCCTCTTTATGCATGTATGAGCCATCCGTAACCTCTTCATCGACCTTAAATGAATCGAAATAGAAAACTCAGGGTTCAAGTAGTAGACCATTGCATGAATATGTCAACAGAGCATCTTGATCCATCTCCGATCAATTATGCTCCAAATGGATTCATATTTTCTTTGATTTTGCCCATAATATTTTGATATGGCCTCCTTCGCCATATCCATGGCTTCATACAAATAACCCATTGGGTTTCTCTCCCCATCCACTAACCGTACAAAATGATGTTCAAATTTAAAATCAAATTAAGATTTTTTTAATAACAAATAAATGATAAATAAATAAATAGTTAAATTTAATGTTACCTTAAGGTTTTCTTGTATGCGCTTTGCAAAAACATCATCAAAAATGGTCTTCACGACCTTTAACCCTTCAACCTTTCTAGAATAAGAAGACTCCAAACACCAGTAACTCACAAACATTTGTTAAAGGGATGTTAATGACGCTGTAATGCTTTGCAATGTGATAAAGTTTGTGGTGAATCATGTGACCCCCGATTGCACAAACTCCTTTCCATTGGTGTACTCCATCAAGTTTAGCACCAAAATGTGATTGTAAATGAACTTGGTGATACTTCTTTCAACTTCAACCACATTTTTCATCAATGAGATCTTTCCTATATCCTCAAGTAGGAGATCAATGCAATAGGTTGCACAAGAGATCCAAAAAAGTGTAGGGTGTCTCTCCTCAAGAAGTCTCCTTGATGCTACATATGCTATTGTGTTGTTTGTCACAATATTGGACGACATTCTCCACAACCACTTTCATCATCACCTCATCCAATATATTACACAAAGTGTTTGCATCTTTCACTTGGTGGAAAACATCAATTGACTTCAAGAAAACCAGCTGCCCATTTGCAGCGACTAGAAATTTAATCAATGTGTGGTTTTTCCCATCCGTCCACCCATCAGATAAAATGGTTCAATCCTTTTTTTACCATAATTTTTTTTGCTCCTTTACAATAGTTTGCATATGTCTAATGGAATCCTTCAACAACTGGTCATTTAAATCACGAGGAATAGGAACTTTGAATCCCTTTCTGGCAACTGTCAATGTAGTGACCAAATTCTCCCAATACGAGCTTTTTGCCACATTGAACATAATGTTGTTGAAGCACCAAAATTTTGCCGTAGTTATCTTTCCTTCATTTTGCACTTCTCGGTTCCAAACAATACCTTTGTGAAAGTTTTGACCCAGAGCTACTTCGAGAAACCAAAAAAGGTCATTTTTTGCCATAATTTTCTTTGCTCCTTTACAATAGTTTGCGTATGTTTGATGGAATCCTCCAACAACGGGTCATTTAAATCACGAGGAATAGGAGCTTTGAATCCCTTCCTGGCAACGGTCAATATAGTTACCAACTTCTTCCAATATGAGCTTTTTGCCACATTGAACAGAATGTTGTTGAAGCACCAAAAGCTTGCCGTAGCTATCTTTCCTTCATTTTGCACTTCCCGGTTCCAAACAATACATTTGTGAAAGTTCTGACCCAGAACTACTTTGAGAAACCAAAAAAGTAGCCGAACTATCTTCAATAGGTGAGTCTTGTCCTTGCCAACCCCCTAGAGTTGGGGCAATAGAAGAGGACTCAATGTCATAATCATCCCTCATTGCCCTCCTATTCACTAGGGCTACAAGTGCATCAACTTTCCTCTTTTTTCTCTGCATAAGCTACAAGGTAAGCAACCATCTTTCGTTGAATCTCATGTGGTGCTTGTCTGTACACTACCACATCATTCCTTTGTAGTTGTACGATGTGGTATTTGAGGCAATAGAAACCTCCACTCATCTTCATCCCACAATAATTTGCATATAACACAATTGCCCTTTACCATCAATTCACAATGCTTTCAATACGGGTCAAGGGACTTAAGTTTATGATGTGCAGCTAAACCAGATGCTAATGTCATTCTTAAACAACAAGCTTAAACCCTATAAAACAAAAAAAAATGTTTTAAAATCTAACCCTAGCTGCTAATCAAAGGAATAAGTAGAAGATGAAGTAGATATTATACTAGAAAGGTATAGTCTTATTGAGTACTTCAAACTTCAAAGATTATCAGATTACATACATTTTACTGTGGAATCTAGATCATGGAATGAGACTTGAGTGACAAAAATGTAATGTACATTGTAAACCCCAGGCTGCATTTCATTTTCGCATTGGATTTCTTTCATATTCATGTATTCGTAAAACAAAATAATGAAAATAAATACCTATAGGCTGTAAGCTCTAGGTTGTATGTGTTCATTGAGGTTTGAAAACACTAGTTAATCACTGTAAGTATTCTTTGAGGCTTGAAAACTCTAGGCTTGTACCACTATTGATTACAACTCCCGAGTTACACACTGAAAAACCCTAGCAGTAGCTCCACAATCACAATGTCTGTCTTCGCAGAGAAAGAACACAGAAAATGTAGCACTGTTTTTTGGAATGGAATCGATTATTTTAATTTTGGACTTTTAATTCTTTCACTGGCTGAGGCGTGGCGATTTAATTGGCAATTTTTGCCGAGTAATCGCAGATATTACTTGGGAAAAATTACCAATTAATTGTCATTAATCTTCTTGCAAATTTCCTGCAAATTTCTTGTTTTTCCTTCAATCCGTGATTAATCGCCAAGTTTTAGCGATTTTAAATCTATGATTATGCCCACAAGTGACCTCAGTTGAGAATGTCATAATGCTGAGTAGCTCATTTATGACAGTCCAATCAATGGTGCAGAATTCTGGTCAATTCAGTGTGATGTTTCAGTAATCGTGGCATATCCGTTGACAATGCTACAGGTTGAATAATTTCAAGGACTAAGCATTTGTATATGCTGTAGATTTTATCAACTTAACAACAGATCCAAACTAAGGAGGTCAAAAAGTCAAAGGGTACTTTGTAAATTCTATCCAAGTTTGCTGATCTTACCATATTCTGCTCTGTTGTCAGCAGTGCAATTCTGTCCTTAGACTACTTAGAGTCGACCTTCTCAGTAGCGTTATATAATGAAATGTAGAAAAATGTCATTTTGGGGGTTTTTGATGAAATATAGACATCCCAGCAACATCAGTAAGAACAATGGTCTTCATTTAAGCAATGGATGGGATCAACTCAGATGGTTAAAATTCATTAAAACAAGCAGTCACACACACACACACAAACACATGTATGAAAGTATATTTGTGTGTGTCTATTTATCTATATACAGATGAATATCAGAAACCTTATCGGTTGCATGATAAAAATGACTCGAAATGGATCCTATCAAAATGGCGTGGGATGAGAAAAGCTTTAGACAAACTGTCATGTTATGTTAGTAGGCACACATAACATTGCTCAGGTCATCACTCAATGCTAAAACTTGTAGAGCAGCAGCATTTGTTGTTGGTGCCTGCCTATGACTACATTTTTTGGACACCTTGTGTAGTCCTTTTATTCAATTTGATGATCACCAATATTGGCAAAATTGATTGGATAGGGAAAACCAACGAAAAATTTGAATGACAATCAGGTGTTCACGGCATATCATTGCATGTCCCAAGCAGATGGTCAAGATTATTTGCATTCTTCCTGGATAAATGAGCTTCTAAGCAATCCTTGGAGGATAGATCTCAGTAGTGGCATTCACATATCACTGGGATTACAATGATAGCAAGGCCAAGTCAATGGGAAGCTGATGAGAAGCTCTGGAAGATAGGAAAAATAGAAATTATTTTTCCTTTCTTGCTTTTTGATTAAAGTTATGTTTGCCTTAAGACCCTGTTAAATATATATCGCACTTTGATTTGCCATTTCTATATTTGCTATAGAAAAAAATGTCATAAAGTTTCATAAGATACCATAAAGTGAAGATGAAAGCCTGTAAAGTACCATGTGTATATTGTTAAAGCAAGGTAAAGTAAATGGACATCCTTGTCTCATCTCTGGGGACAATTTTGTATGCTTATTATATGAAGATTAATATAAACATTAAATTTTAATGAAATCTGAAATTAAACCCTTTTGTTTATCCAATACCTGATTATTCAATGCAGTTAATTTAAATTTGCTAACTTTTCTTTTCATCTTTCTATTTGATGTATTTAGAGTCTTGTTTGTTCTTGGTTAATGGATTTGGATTCAATGTTTTTCGTATTTGCTAATGTCTCACTTATTTGGCCAGGAAGTGACTAGCTTATGTTGGCAGCGGTCGAACCCTGCTTTTGTGAATGGGGCCAATTGCACAGACGAGGCTGCTCTTTTAGGAGATGCTGGAGAAGATAGCATTCTTATGCCAGATCCACTACCCACTTCAGTTTCGCTACCCCACTTTTCCAAATCCATGACAAAATCTACATGTCTTTCTGGACAAGTTGGTTTTGATTCTCCAGTCTCTCTAAGTGGTATAAAAGCAGCATCATCTGACTCACATCTATCATCAGTAGAACAGACCCTGGGTGGAAATAATTTACAGACAAGTGGGATCATGTCAAGGCTGTATTCTTCCCACAGTGATTTCAGTTTTAAGGATGACATGTCTGTGTTCTCACCTCTTGTTGATGTTCAGCCTATTTCTTCACTACCTATGGACAGCCATGGGGATATTGGTAAAGAATCTGTAGCTGATGAGAGCTATAAATATCTGGGATGGTCTCTATCACCTTTGACTGCCAGGCAGAGGTTACCCTCAATTGAAGAAATCAAGTCTGAACCTTTATTAAATTTTGAGCATAAACTAGTCTCAAAAAAGGTATTTTTCTGTTTCTTATTTGCTGAGAAAGTAATTTGTATGTAAAACTCAGGCTATCTAATGACTTGAGATGTACCTGTGTCAGACTATCTTTTATCTAGACTGCATTAACTGTTGTAGACTAGAGTTTTAGACTTACTACTGTGTTAAAAATAATTTGGAAATGCCCTTTTTTTTAATGTTTAATGCCAACCATTAGGAATGATATTTAATGAATCAATCATCCAGTGACAGAAATATATGGATAATAAGGAAAAAAAAACGCATGCAAAATATATGGAGGTTACCTATGTATCCAAATATTTAACATACTCATGAGAATATCCTTACGCCATGCCCCAACCCTTAACGATTCACTGCAGAATTTCTCCCAATATGAGAGTGGAACTAAATACAACATTTCAATATCTCACATAATGCCAATGCCATGATTTTAGTCTCCTATATGTAGCTTTCTAATATGGTAACATTAGGGCTAGGATAAGCCCTTAACCCCACAAGTTACCCGTTTCATCCAATATATCTAACCTATGGTTATGTGTGCCAAATGTTGGCTACTCCATCACCCCAACATACATCACGATATCATAGGCCTAGGTAATCTGTAATTAGCTTGATTAGGTTGATACCTAATTCATTAACAGGAATCTTATCTAGTCTTAATACTGTTATTTGGAATTATTTGCAGAAATAGTGCTATTTTGATGCGCATTGGTTCCTAAGAGTTTTCATGGTGCCTGAATTACATGAAGAATTAAGAATTGAATGAATGAACAGGGAAAGGAAATCTAAACTGGTACACACACGAGTAAACACAAAGATTCTTGAAGAAATTCAGTGTGGAAAAACCCCAGCAAGGGGGTGCTGTGCCTCCAGTCAACTATCAACAAGAAATGCAAGGTTGCAAGCTCACTAGGAAATGGTATAAAACCAAATGCCTATCTACCTTGTTTTGCATCTCCAATACTATGTGCTCTTATGTCTTCTCCTTCCTCTCTGCTCTACAACTGAAACACTAACTTTAGCACATCCTTAAAGTTTGACATAGAAGACTCCATTTTACCAGGTAACACTGTTGCATCTCAACCAATCCACATTCCAACCTGGGGGGTTTGTTTCATCCATAGTGTTGACACTTGGCAAGTATTCGCTGGTACTCACTAAGTCATAAGCTGAGGTAGTCTCAGCGAATTCTCGCGGAGACTGAGTCTGCCAAAAAAATCAGAAAAAAACAGAAAAATAATACAAAGTTAAAAAATCCATCAAAATAATTCTTTATATGTTATACTTTTACAAATTTCCTTGTTTTTGCTGAGTTTTTTCTGTGAGTCAAAATTAGCTTGCTGAATTTGAATCTCACCACTATGATTTCATCTTTTTTCTCACGCAGGACAATATGGACCAAGACAAACATGTTCGGGACAAGTTCAGTCCAGAACAAATGTCTCTGTTCCTGCATATTTCTGGGAAAGTTTGGATCCGCACAAACATGTCAGGGCAAGTTTGTGTCAGCACATACATGTCAGGACAAGTATGTGTCAGCACAAACTCGCCTCTATATTGTGCTGAGTCAATTCTTATTCTTAGAGCGCTTCAACGTACCTCCCTGATCATTCCCAAATGGTTTTCAGGGCTCTGTACAATGTTCTAAGTACCTGTATATAACTGCCTTAGCTAATCACAAGCCTTGAAACACCACATTTACATGGAGTTGGATGTTCTAACGGTCATAGACCTCATAGAGTCTTACAATAGAGATACAACATACATGACAGTGAATTTGCTTAACAATTGATCCAATTTGGATCACTAGGTACATAACATGGGAAATCAAGTTTTATTAGGTTTCTTTGATAGCTTTCTGTATACAAAGCAATTGGTGGAAGAGAAGGTTGTTATGCTCTTAGGCTTTAGCATCCCGATTCCTTTATTTTAAGCTTTACCTCTGAAACATGTGACTTGATTATACCATTGCTAAATTATTGCAGTCATTAGGTTTTATGGAGCTGGTTGAGGTTGCCTTAATTAATTGTCAACATGTGTCTCTCAGATCTTGACATTTGGTAATTGATATTCTCTTAAACTACACAGATGTTGGTTGTCTAACTTACTTGCCTCATCTATACTCTTTCCAAAATAAGTTTATATCCTGAAAGCATTAATCCTCAAAGGATCCTGACATAAAACTTGGATTACATAGTTTAATAAGTGATTGAAAGAACTCCAATTTAGTGTGTCAACCTGTATTGACCCCTGTACTGCCAACATATAAAAAGGTGTCCTCCTTTGACTCAAGGAAACAAGGATTTCTAAGGGGTGGTTATATACCAAGTGAAGATAAGATAAGATACATATATTAATGTCCAACTAATGACTACAAAATTAGGTCAAAGGGACTGTAGATTACAGAAATGTGTCAGGAAAAAGTGGGAAACCAAAAAGGTCTCCGAAAACAAGAAAAACAGTGTAGAAAGAAATAGTATAAAAACATGGCAAAGAGTGACCACGCTCAGAGCCAAACCACCAAAGGACCCAACCACGCTCAAGTCCAAAGAAGGGAGCAAAAGAAATGAGCAATCTCCAAGAATCTGTAAACATCAGGAGCACGAGGATGATCCCTAAGAAAGAAGAACCAGGAGGGAACCCATCAAAAGTTCGATCCAAATCTCCTAGCATCCAAGGCCGACGAGAAGAAGCTTTGAATAGAAGTCTGACCCGAAGAAGGGGAGGTATGATCCCTGGTCTGTCCTCCAATCCTCTGCCTAGAAGGAAAAGTCCTTTGTGAAGGTCTGGTGGATCTAGCTTGCCTCCTGATGCCAGGTCTGAGGTGCATATGTTGATGAAAACTCGGGGAACTGTGAATAGTGTCTTTGGGCCTCACTGATCTGGAATGTGGGGCTATACTGATGTCAATCTGTCGCTTAGTGCCTCTCCTCGAAGGTAGCACTGTGAAAAAGGAAGTAATCCACTGAGTGGAGACTGGTCTAGTGGGTCTCTGAATAAAATGATCACGAAGCTTAAGAGCTTCCTGTATATATAAAGCCAAGCATCTCTAGTCCTCATATCTGAAGAAGTCAGAAAGAGTATGTGTCCTCCTGAATAGGTAGTAAAACCTCCCTCTGATCTCATAGTAAATGGGACAACGAAAGATGAAGTGCTCGTCGGACTCTGTCTCTTGGATGCTGCATAACTGACAAGTTCTGTCTGCTCGATCTATCTGGGGATCTGTCTCAATCCTAAACTTGTGAGACCCCACTCGAAACTGCCCTAATGGGATGCGAAGAGAGTGCATCCAATGGTGGAATGTATACTATGGACGAATGATAAGCCCGTCACTCAGCTCCAAGAAGTGATCTACATAAAATGCCATCTTAGGGCGTAACCCCCCAAGAGGGTTTACCCAAGTAGTATGCATAAATCATCCCTAATAATCCGGTTCAACTCCTGTCTAGTGGGTAGAAGATGAGCCGGTGCGTCCAAGGAGTACGTAAATGAAGGAAGTCGGTCCACCCTGATTCCCACAGACTCCAATAGGTCAAAAACTCCTATATACCAACAACGTCCACGGGTTGAAGGAGCTAAGAGAGCAATATTATCTGAAGAACAGTATGCTAAGTATGGGTATTTGTCACGTCCACTCGCAGAATCAACAAACCTCCGTATGCGATGTATGAAAGTGATCATATCAAATATAGTCTCCAGTCGGAAGGGTCGGGCTCCAAACTCTGCAAGAATAATGTGTTGGGGAACTATCTGCTTACATTTGATCATGCGGCGAAGAAATGTCTGGACCCTCTCAACAACAACCCAATTACCCTCATGTAGAGAGGGCCCCCAAACTACAGATCCATAGAGAACTGTGGGTCTGATAAGTGTATCGATGAGTGACATTTTGGAAGATATATCCTGAAAGTGATGCCGAAAACATTGTCGTTCAAGGAGAGCTAAAGAACCATAACCTTTGTTTATTTTAGGTTGGAGTGCCTACCTCAAGTCTGAAATGTAGACCAGAAAATTGTACTCCCAGATAAGTATAGGAAGTGGTAATCTCAACCTCCTTTCCTCTGAAAAAGAAATGGAGGTGAGAGGTCTTCAAGCCAGTAAATACCATGACCTTGGTTTTCCCCAAATTAATGGTCAGCTGCCGGAGATTGCAAAAGAGAGCCAAAGCATCCAATTGCCGCTATAAGCCCTCAGGAGAAGAGGCTAGGAGAACCACATCGTCTGCAAACAAGAGGATCGAAATCAGAACCTTGCGATCCTTAATACAGCACATTCGAGAATGAGGATTGTAAATATAAATTGAGTTTTGACCTCCTCTGTCCGTGACAGTGTAGCTGGAGACTCAGCAAAAATTAAAATTACTGGCTAGGTCCAATTGGTGTTGAATTTCCTGTAATTTTCAATTAATTTGGTTTTGTGCTGGCAGACATTGTACTGTTATATTCAATGTTGACAGCCAGAAGCAATAATATAGTACCTTGGGCTCATCATTACTAGCCTTTTTAATTTATCTCTGTTCAGAGAGCAATTTCTGTTGACGAGATTGTTTTTCTAAGTAGCGTATATATGTTCCATAAACTAAACAGAAAGCATGGCCCATTTTGTGGAAATATGAAGTTGGGATTAACAACAAAAGAAAAATGAATGTTGTTGTCTAATATGTGATTTCATTATCTATCAAGGGCTTTCTCTAGTGAAGAGATAATATTTCTTCTGAATTTTCCAAAATTTATTTTCCTCTACCATGTTAGCAGGTTTAATTTGGTTGCATCATGTTTAGCTGTAATTTATAATATATATATATATTTTTTTTCACTTTACATTGTTGTTTTTATGTCTTCTTGCTTGCATTATATCTGTAAGACTAACTATCAGTGAGATGTAATGATTGGGACTTTGTTCTTGAATATTATTTCTAGGGATTATGTAGTTTTTCTAAAACTTTAATATGATTATATCCTTTCCAGGATGATGCATTGTCTAGGTACAGTTCTTTACGGCAGGATACTCCACTCGGCAAATCTTCAAAACATGATTTAACTGATTCTGCTACACCACCAGAAGCTTGGGGAGGAGATGGACCAACAACAACATTTGACTTCTGGCCTAATAAATCAAGATTTTCTTCCTCTGCACGCATGGATTCTAAAGGACTTTTATCCAGTTCAGTCTCTTCTCACTTACAAAATTTAGCCTTGTCTACAGTGCCTGCTACACCTTGCTACTCTACAAGAGGTAGTACAAATGCATGTTCTGCTCAACTTGCAGGAGGTGATTTTTTTAAATCACGGAACTCTTCTATCATTTCAGAGCCTTTACCTATGCATAGCACGAATAATATTGCAAGTTCTATAGGATCGAAGATGATAGCAGGGAAACTAAATACTGACATGTTTGGGGCACCATCTATGGGATTGCTGAAGAAACACATGGCATGCATTGAAAGAAGAGCAAGTAGTGGTTTATCCACAGATTTTTCCTCAGGAGGTGATGGTACATTGCTAAATGTTGAGTCACCTAATCAAAAGAGAATTGGTTCAGAGACTAGCGAAGAACAAAGTGGCACTACTGGTGATTTTAAAGAGATGAGCAACTCTGAAAACAGTTCGTTCTTAAGAACAGATGTTGTCATTCCTTCAATGGCTTCTTCTATCCCTGCTAGAGTAAGTATCTCTCTTATATTTTGCTAGAAAATATGTTATATACAATGCCCATAGGCTTTTTTCTGAATAAGCAAGCACCGTAATCTGATTGCACTAGACAGCATTTAAGGTATAGCATTTATCTTTATTGAAGAATGCATTTAAATTTTCACCTTCTCGATGTATTTGAATTCTATGCATTTGAATGTTTATGATTTTTATAGCCATAAATTTTTATAGAAGCATTATGTTCACATCAAAATTTAACTGTGACATAGAAAGGTTAAATGTTTCCTTCCTGGTTATCCATAGACTGCTTTTAAATCCCTGATTGCATGCTTTATCTACTAGCTGGCTATCTATAGAACCGTGAATTATTAAATGCTTCTTAAGTAGAGGAAATTACTATAGAACTGTTAGTCTAGGGATTGCCTCCAAAACCTCTTTGGTAAAACATCTTGGCTTTTGACCAGACATCTGTCAATTCATGTACAGTTAAAAATAATTATCAGAATGTAAAACACACCAATAGTTTCCTGACAACATTCTTCTATGAACTCCAATTAATTGCCTGAATAATATTAAGGGTATAACAGATACAAATTGAAGTACATGCTAGCCATACAATATATGGTTGCCATACTTTGGCTTGGCATTCTTGAGAAGGAGTGTGTTAGAAAATATGAATGCTGAATGAATGAAGAGAAAACTGGAAGGCACACATTGAGGTGTGTGCATCCTTCTATTATTGTGCAAAATGTAGCTTCATACGGTTGGGATAGTTGATAACCAACCATTAGTTAATGGACTAACTAATATGTTAATTAATATATTTAATACCCCCTCTTAATGACTAAACTAGAAGCAACTCCAAGTTGTCCCGATATTTTACAAACAAAATAGGACCAAGAGGTTTAGTCATTAGATCTGTGGACTGCTTTGTAGAAGCACATAAATGAAGAGAAATATCACTAGAATCAACCAATTGTCGAATGTAGAGATGATGGATCTCGATATGTTTGGTGCGTGTATTAAATGTTGGATTCTTCACCAACTTCAATATACCTTGATTGTCACAAAAAAGTGGAGTAGGTGTAGGTTTAGAAAGTTGAAAATCAATTAGAATCCAATGTAGTCAAATTGCTTCACAACTGGGATTGACAGCTGCCTTGTATTCTGCTTTGGTGGAAGATATACCTACAATTAGTTGAAGCTTGCACTGCCACAAAACAACTCTTGAACTAAAAGAAAATATGCACCCGGTGGTAGACCTCTGAGTATCTATTGATCTTCCCTATTTAGAGTCTTTATAACCTATCAATCTGAAATTTTATACCCTCTGATATAGGATGCCAAAGTCAAGGGTTCCTTTGACATGTCTCAAAACACGTTTTGTTGTTGTCCAATGAATGAGCTTTGGTTGAGACAAAAACCAAGAAAGATAGCTAACAACAAAACATAGATCCAATCGTGTGGACATAGGATATATTAGGTTGCCCACCGTTTGTAGAGTGATTCATTGATTGACGATGAATCATTCATGGGCTAACAACTTTAACCCAACCTCCATAGGTGTAGAAGCAGGATTACAATTTGTTATTCTGAACTTCTTCCAAAGATTTATGGCATACTTGACTTGAGCTATGAAAATGAGATGGTCATGTTCCCAGAATTCTACACCTAAGCAATAGTATAGGAGGCCTAGGTCAGTCATGTCAAAAGCAACACACAAATATGATAGACAATAAGTATCACAATGTCATCACCATTGCTTTTGACAAAGATTTGGATCAGAAAGACTCCTTCTAAATACATACTCTTGTAGATGCTAATCAAATTTAATATACTAGGCTCATGGAGCCTACTTAAGCCCGTACAAAGACTTAATCAATTTGCAACCTAGATGATCACTACCAGGTGCCTAAAATCCTTCAAGCTGCACCATGTACACCTCCTCATTCAAATCTCCATTCAGGAAAGCACTTTTGACATCTATTTGAAACACTTACCATCCAAACTGAGCTACAATGAAGAAAAACAATCGAAATGTGATCATCTTTACAGTGGGAGCAAAAGTCTCCTCATAGTTTATTCCCTTGTATTGAGAAAAACCTTTTGCAATAAAACAAGCCTTGTACTTATCCAAAGTACCATCAGCTTTGCACTTTACTTTGTACACCCATTTGCAACAAATAGGTTGTTTACCTGGAGGTAACTCCACTAATTTCTAGGTATTGTTATTCATCAAGGCATTATATTTTTTTTGCATGGCAGCCTACCATTCAGGTTTGCCTTTTGCTTGAGAATATCTCTATGGTTTAGATATCGTGAAAAGATTAGACGCAAGAGCAAAATGAACATGCTTCTCAGTTGAATCAACAATTTTATTCCTTGTCCTCTAAGATCGTGCATCTAATTGCGGTATTTCATCCTCACGCACATCATGTAGAGTGGAGTAAAACGAATTAGACCTCTGATGTACCGAAGAATCTTGTATTGGTTGAATATCAACCAGAGTGTTGACCGACATAGGTTGGCATCACTGATATACTAGTGGAGTATGAGAAATATCAGCCACGAGTTGTTCAACTGAAGTTTGTGACAGAGTATTGGATGATGTTGATTCCTCATCTTTCAAAGGAATGGCAACACTAGATTCAAGTACCTTAGAGAGTGCTTGTTGGTTACAAACAAAGACAAATTTTTCCTCCTTCACATCAACATCTCGACTAACTATTATCTTGTTAGTGGAAACAACAATAAGTCTATAGGCTTAAGATTGGTCACTATAGCCAACAAAAAAATATCTAGCTCTCTTGGAATCTAGTTTACTCTTTATATCATGAACCAAAGTATATGCGGCGGAACCAAAAACACGAAAATGTGTTGTCTCGAGTTTGATTCCATACCAAGCTTCCTCAGGTGTGACATCTTGAAAAGATTTGCAGGGACTCCTATTTAGGATATATACTGTTGTATTCACTGCTTCTCCCCATTATTTGTATGGCATGCCCATACTATGCATCATGCATTGAGCCATCTCCGTGATAGTGCAATTACACGTCTCAACCACCCCATTCTATTGTGGAGTGTATGGGGTTGTCAACTATAGATGAATTCTTTCCTTGCTGCAATAGTTTTGGCACTGCTTGGAAGTAAATTGACCCCCATTGTCGGATCTTAGGGTCTTGATCTGCCAGCTTGACTCGTTTTATACCAATGCTTTGAACTTCGCAAATGTGGCAAAACGTCAAACTTCTTTTTCGAGAAGTAGACCCACATCATACTAGAGAAGTCATCCACCAACAATAGAAAATACCTTGCTCTACGGACTGTAGATGATTTCTAGGATGGCTTCCAACGATTTGCATGCACAAGATCTAAGAGCCCTTTTGTGCACCAGGCACCTTCAGTCAAGAATGGTTTTCATTTATGCTTTCTAGCCAAACACCCTGCACACATCTTGTTTTTATTAGATAGTAGGAAAACCAAGAACCATATTTGTTATTCTAAGTTTGGCTAAGTACTAAAGGTTGAGATGTTCAAATCTTTCATGCCACAAAATGTTGATATTATCCTCCACAGCTAATGCATGCAAGTTGACTATGGCAGGGTCAACAAGCTTATATAAGCCATTATGCCCAATGCCTAGAGCTACTACTCTATCATGTTTTATATCAGACACAATACATTTCTTCTAAAAAAATTCACTGAAAGGTTAGGATTTTCAATTAACTAATATATAGGATATTCTTATTCATTCTAGGAACATACCTAACATTTGTGACCATTAGTTTTGCAACATTATTCAATACAACGCATTTTTTCTCCTATCCCCTCTATAACTTGTGATCTTCCACCATCTAATAAAATTGAAACAAAAAATAATAATTTTGCATTAAATTTGACAAACCAATCCTTGCGACACGTGAAATGTTTGGATGCGCCGAAATCAAAGAACCAAAAATTGGTGAGATTCTTTTCTAAGCGTGATGCCATGAGAGCATATTCTTCTTCAGAATCTCATTCGACTTTAACTGTTGCCACATTTGCTTGCACCTTCTACTTTTTGTTATGTGAAAGAGTATACTATCGCTTTTGGCAATCCTTCTTGACATGCCAAACCTTATGACAATAGAACACTTCACCTGAAATTGGAAGTGAACCCTTCAAGTTTATGTTTCCACTCCCCCTTTGACTGTGCAACAATTGCATTCTCTGTTTGTTCAAAACTGAACTCACTAATGTCTATTTGCTTACATTCTTTTTGCAACAAATAAGTGTTGACGCTGTGGATTGCACCCTTGACAGAAGGCTGAGCTTCTGTCTTCCACGCGGCACAATGGAAACTCCCCTCTTGCTGTGGGTTTGGCAAAACTGAGGGGAGAATCTCTAGATAAGGGTTAACTCCCTTTGATGCATATCTGTGGTCCTGGATTTTCTACTTCTACCAATGGGGGGGGATGAAAAGAGAGAAGGATTACTGAAAATAGAACCTAAACTAAAGCAGTGATACACCAAAATAGTTGATCTACTTAGCTTTGACATACACTTTACACCAAGAACAAGCTGATATACACTTCATTTGATACGAGAAACTCTTCTGTATCAGTGAGCTAGGGGTCCTCTAGAGATACAGGGAGGAACAACTATTAGAGGTGTTCTAAGACACACTATGACAGCCTATTCACATGCGCCTATACTCTATTGTGGACACTTCTGGCTGACCTGCAAAAGAACTCACAATACACTAGACATGCTGGAATCATTTTGTGAAAGCATGAAAGAAAATGACTTAACACAAGACAAAACCATAGACATGCAAAAGTGCAAACTCAAAATGGAGGTAAAAATGCTGTCTTGATTCAAGGTAAAATCTTGCAGGGCTTCGCCATACAAGTTGAGAGATATCTTTCTCAAATGAGAGTTTACAATATGTAGAGAAAGAGAAAGCAATGGCACCCCTTTCCACAAGTGGCCCATGTTGCATTTAATTCATTGGGAAGAGGAAGTCCGGTGAAGGAAGCCATGCTGCCAGTCTTGACTTTGTTGCCTAGGCATATTAAACATTTGCAAAAGTATGGGTTGTTGCTCTCCATAACCGACAAAGCCATCCTTACATGAAAGTTCGCGCAACTGTCTGCCTATTAATGCCAAACAAAGAAAAAATGGGCTGCCCTCTTGAATGTTCGTGCTCTTTGATGACCACTTGGTGGAGACTGTTTCATCCGTAGCAATAAATCCTTGTGCCGACACCTTCTTTTGCCACTTGAATTGTTTTGTCTGCTTCCGCGCTTGGCTTTTGTCCTTTCCCAGCGTTTGGCTTTTCCTGGCTCTTTGGCCCTTGGGGCTATTTTCTGTCATTTCTTGGCCCTTCGAGCTACTTTCTCGGCAGTTTCTTCCTTTTGGCCTTAAGGCCTTTGAATTCCTTCGGGTTCGCGCTTATGAATTTCTTCGGATGTCTCTTTTAACTCATTTCCATGCGCGGGCCTGTCTTTAAATATTTGAGAATCAATGGCTATTCCATTGCCCTGAATTTGACGTCCGCAGGGACGTCACCAGACGTTTGAATTCCAACGGCTAGTTCGCAATGCTGAATTTGACGTCTCTGGGCCCATCACTCCTTTGGTAATTCCTTCGGCTTTTTCGCAATTCCATCGGTCTTCTGTCGTTGAACCCTCTCGAAGGGAAGGTGTCCCTTCGGAGCTTGGAAAAGGTCCCCTTTTTGGCAGCTGAGAGTCCCCCGTGTTAAGATTTTAGATCACAATTGATTACTTTTGTATAAGCAACTAAACATGGAATTAACCCAGAAGTAATAAGTAACTAAAAATCAGAAACAACAAAGAATAGGAGATACAAGAAACAATACAATCTTGTATTAAACTCTTCTAGAAGAAAATACAATGAAGAAATCTTTCTTCCCACACCTCTTGGGTGTACAGTAATTCTCCCTCAAGAGTTCTCTCTCTCTCTCTCAATTACAATCACAATCAACTCAATTGTTGTTCTTATTGTCTTCATGCTATGATGATCTAACCCTATTATATAGTACTAGGGTTCATGAGTCATGCATTCTCCACCGTTAGATGCACCTCTTAATCAAAAGATCAAATCTGTCCTGCCAAAAATAGAAAAGCGGATTCAAGACTAATTTTAGTCTTTACATGCAAACTAACTGTTCTCCAAAAATAGAATTTTGGAAACGCACAGATGACTGATGCCGGTCTCTGTCTGTCTGGAGATGACCGATGTCGGCCGATGCCGGTCGACCCCTGACCGATGTCGGCAGGTTTTGACCGACGTCGGTTACTGTGTAACCCAGCAACCTCTGCATGTGCTCATCTGGTGAAGCTTTTAGCTCCACAACTCAACAATCTCCCACTTGGAGATAAACAGCTGCACCTGTACTTGTACAACAACATCCTCTAGTTTGTTTCTCCATCTTCAAGTTCAATCTTGAAGACCAACAAAAGTTGAATGAAAATTCAACATCTCTTTTGTTACCGGCTTTGTTAACATATCAGCAAGGTTCTTATCCGTATGGATCTTTTCCAGCTTCAACTGACCATCCTCCAATACCTGTCTAATGAAGTGGTACCTAAGCTGTATATGTTTGGTTCTTGAATGAAACGCTGATTTTTTTGCCAAATGAATTGCACTTTGACTATCACTGTACAATCTGCAACTCTCTTGCTCCTTTCCCAACTCTTTCATGAACTGAGTCATTCATATCATTTCTTTGCTAGCTTCTGTGACTGCAATGTATTCTGCCTCTGTAGTAGACAGGGCAACAACTTTCTGCAACTTTGAAATCCAGCTAACCGCCGTTCCATCAATAGTGAACACATATCCTGTGGTGCTTCTCCTGCCATCCAAGTCACCTGCCATATCCGAATCTATATACCCATGTAGAGAAGTGTTTGACCCTCCATAGCATAAATGCCTACTGCTGGTCCCTCTTAGATATCTGAGAATCCACTGAACTGCTTTCCAGTGTTCCTTTCCTGGATTGGCCATAAACTTGCTGACAACTCTCACTGTTTGGGCAATATCAGGGCTAGTACATACCATTGCATACATCAAGCTCCCAACTGCTGAAGCATATGAAACTCTAGTCATGTACTCAACCTCATCATGTGATTTAAGACACTGTTCTTTGTTCAACTTGAAGTGTCCAGCCATAGGTGTGCTAACCGGTTTTGCATCTTGCATATTGAACCTCTCCAACACCTTATTCACATAATCCTCTTGAGACAAAGTCAAACTGTGATTTTTCCTGTCTCTCTTAATATTCATGCTAAGAATTTTCTTCGCTGCTCCTAAATCCTTCATGGCAAATGTCTGAGCTAATTTTACCTCAAGCTCAGTAATTTTCTGCATGTGTGAACCTGCAACAAACATATCATCTACACACAGTAACATGATAATATAATTACCATTATCCAATCTATTAAAATAAACACAATGGTCAGATTGACATTTATTAAAGCCATGCTCTGTCATAAACTTGTCAAACCTCAAATACCATTGTCTTGAAGCTTGCTTAAGACCATATAAGCTTTTCTTCAACCTGCACACAAGTTTTTCCTTACCTTTGACCTCAAAACCTTCCGGCTGATCCATATATATCTCTTCATCCAAATTTCCATGAAGAAATGCTGTTTTAACATCAAGCTGCTCAAGGTGCAAATCTTCAATAGCAACTAAAGACAATACAATCCGAATAGAAGTCATCTTTACTACAGGAAAAAAATTTCACCAAAGTCAATACCTGGTTTCTGTGCAAATCCCTTTACTACCAACTTGGCCTTATGTCTCATTTGTCCATTCTCTCATTCCTTTAACCTGTAAACCCATCTGTTTTTCAGTGCTTTCTTTTCGGCTGGCAACTCTACCAAATTTCACGTTTGGTTCTCTTCCAAGGAATCAATTTTCTCATTCATGCCATGCTCCCATTGTTTCTTGGATTCTACCTGCATTGCCTCATCAAAATTTTTTGGTTCTCCACCATCAGTGAGCAACAAGTAGTGTAAAGAAGGAGAATAACGAATTGGAGGTTTACTTACTCTTTCAGACCTCTTTATGGGCGTTTGAGACTCATTCACAGCTTGTTGTCTGCCCAAATTTCGTTCTGTCAGTGATCGATCTCGGTCATCTCTGGTCGATGTCGGTCTGAACTTGACCGACGTCGATTTTTTCTTGACCGACGCCGGTCTCTGTGTTTCCCTGTGAGTGATGATTTTTACTCGCGAGCTCATTTTGGATCATAACCTCATCCAAATCACGATTGCCCTGCTCAGAATTATTCAGCCTCTTGCGCTGATCACTGTACATCACCTTCTCATTGAAAACTACATCCCGACTTCTGATAATTTTGTTAGTTTCTAAATTCCACAACTGGAATCCGAAATCTCTCAAACCATAACCAATGAATGTGCACCGCATAGATTTAGCATCCAGCTTCTTTCTATTTTCTTTATCAACGTGCACAAAAGCTTCAGAACTAAAAACTCTGAGAAATGAAAGATCTACCTTTTTACCTGTCCACGCCTCTTCTGGAATTTCACCATCCAGTGCAGTAGAAGGTCCTCTATTAATCAGGTAAATCGCAGTATCTACAGCTTCTGCCCAAAACTGTAAGGGCAAACCAGCATGCAACCTCATACTCCGTGCACGCTCCATTATTGTTTTATTCATCCTTTCAGCAACTCCAATTTGCTGAGGTGTATTTGGAACCGTCTTTTCTCTGCGTATTCCATTCATAGAACAGTAACTGTTGAATTTATTGCTGCAGTACTCACCACCATTGTCAGATCTAAGGCACTTCAATCTCAACCCTGTTTCATTCTCAATCAAAGCTTTCCATTTCTTAAATGTGTCAAAAACATCAGATTTTTTCTTTATGCAATAAACCCATACCTTTCTTGTAGCATCATCAATGAAAGAAACATAATACTGTGATCCTCCAATAGAAGCTACCTGAACTGGTCCCCACACGTCTGTATGAACAAGCTCCAACTTGTGCTTCTTCTTTGTTGACCCAGTTTTGAGAAACCTCACTTTTTTTTGTTTCCCAAAATTACAATGCTCACAGAAATCTAGATCTATGCTTTTCAAATCTGAAAGCTTAGCTTTTGACTTAAAAACATTCATTCCCTTCTCACTCATGTGACCAAGCCTACAGTGCCACAACTTTGCATCTACATCTGAAGTAGATAAAACAGAAAGAGAATAATCAGTAATACAAATAGATAGATAAAGTGTACTTACTCTCTTACCTCTTGCTAATACAAGTGCACCCTTGGAAACTTTCCAAGATTCAGCTGTGAGAGTTATTGTGCAACCCTCATCACCCAACTTTTCTGCAGAAATCATATTCCTCTTCAAGATGGGTACATGTATGACATCCTTCAACACCCATGTGTTGCCATTCTGCAATTTCAGCTGCACTTTTCTTTTACCAACAATTTGACAAGGCTCATCATCCCCTAAATAAATTTTTTCAAAGTCTCCATGGACATAATCATTGAAAAATTCTCTATTTGGGGTTGCATGGAAAGAGGCACCAAAATCTAAAACCCAAGATTTTATTTTATTATTCAAAGAAAATATAAGAGCATCCTGTGCAACAATACCTGCAACTTTTGCTTCTTTATTATCTTCAAGCTGATTTTCTTCTTTATCTTTCAACCAACAATCTTTCTTTGCATGCTCTTTTTTTCACAATTCCAGCAGATTATTCTTCTATTTTTGGATTTGGATCTCCTTCTCATATTTGACCTTGATTTCCCATGCTTGCCCTTTTCTCTTTGCCTTCCCCTACTTTCAATACTTAAAGCATTCCCTGATGTTTCCCTTGTGTTTTTCTTGCAAATTTTTTCATTCAAGATTACACTAACATCATCAACTTTCAAGATATTTGAAGCAGATGCAGTATTACTAACTGCCATTACCAAACTATGCCAACTTTCAGGTAAAGAGCATAAAATTAAGAGAGCCTTAATTTCATCATCAAAAACTATTTTGACTGAATTTAATTGATTTACTATTGCATGGAAATCATTAAGATGGCTAGATACAGATCCACTTTCCTGCATTTGTAAATTAAATAATTGTTTCATAAGATATACTTTATTCGACGCTGAGGGTTTTTCATATAAATTTGCCAAAATATCCATTAACTCTACCGTTGTCTTTGCCTGTGATAAGTTGAAAATCACAAAAGATGCCAGGCTCAACCTTATAGATCAAAGAGCCTTTCTATCAAGAACATTTCATTCTTCATTTTGCATATCTGTGGGCTTACTTGAAACTCCACTCAACGATAAGTACAGATCTTTCTGATACCGATAATCTTCTATCTGCATCCTCCATAATTGATAATTCTTGCCATTGAATTTCTCCATTCTTAGTTTACTTTCTTCTGCCATTGCTTTGCTCCCACTCAATCAGAAACTCCTGTGAGTGAATTCTGTAATCAACAAACACTAACTTTGCTCTGATACCACTTGTTAGGATCTTAGATCACAATTGATTACTTTTGTATAAGCAACTAAACACGGAATTAACCCAGAAGTAATAAGTAACTAGAAATCAGAAACAACAAAGAATAGGAGATACAAGAAACAATACAATCTTGTACTAAACTCTTCCAGAAAGAAATACAATGAAAAAATCTTTCTTCTCACACCTCTTGGGTGTACAGTAATTCTCCCTCAAGAGTTCTCTCTCTCTCTCTCTCTCAATTACAATCACAATCAACTCAATTGTTGTTGTTCTTATTGTCTTCATGCTATGAGGATCTAACCCTATTATATAGTACTAGGGTTCATGAGCCATGCATTCTCCACCGTTAGATGCACCTCTTAATCAAAGGATCAAATCTGTCCTGCCAAAAATAGAAAAGCGGACTCAAGACTAATTTTAATCTTTACATGCAAACTAACTGTTCTCCAAAAATAGAATTCTGGAAACGCACAGATGACTGATGCCGGTCTCTGTCTGTCTGAAGATGACCGATGTCAGCCGATGCCGATCGACCCCTGACCGATGTCGGCAGATTCTGACCGACGTCGATTACTGTGTAACCCAGCAACTTCTGCATGTGCTCATCTGGTGAAGCTTTTAGCTCCACAACTCAACACCTCGCAAGGGCACTTGCCCTTCGGGCTCCTTCGAGTTGCCTTGGCTTCTCAATCCCTTTGGACAAAATGTCCGAAGGAATTCCTTTGGACATTTTGCCCGAAGGAAATGTTTCTTCAAAAGTCCCGATCTTTTCTTTTTTTCGGGAAAATCCTCTGACAAATGCCTTCGGACAAAATCATCCTTTGGATTTCCTTGTCTTTTCCTTTGGACAAAATGTCCGAAGGACCTTTGACCTTTGCCTTAGATTCCTTTTCGAAGGGTAATTTTCTGTTTGGCTCCTTGCTTTGTGAATTTCTTCGGACAAAATGTCCGAAGGAATTCAACCTTTGTTTTCTCCTTGGATTTCCTTCGGACTGAAGTCCGAAGGAATCTTTTATCTTTTGCCTTGTCTTTCTCTGAAGGAAAACTCTGCCCCTTTTCTGCCTTGTTCACTTTCCTGAAGGTGTTCACTGCCTTCCGCAAGAGTGCCTTGGGTCAAAATTACCCTTCGGACCCTGCTGAACGGACTTGCATCCCTTTGAAACCAGCCCATTCCTTTGCCGAAAGGCTTGTGCAAACTAACTGTCCAAAGCAGGATAACCCTGTGGATCAACCCGAGACGTCTACAAGACTCAAGTGATTTGGTTCTTTACAAAAACAGCGTTGTTCAAAAGGGGGAAAGCACAATTGCAGAAAGGTGAAGACATTAAAGACTGGGACAATAAGGAAAGAAAAGGGAGACCAATTTTTTGCCTGCAGGACCAAAAAGGGTCAACAATAAGAACTACCCTGATTGAATGTTAGGGTTTTGCTTTCTGTCATTAAGTGTAGAGCCTCCACAAAAGATTCATAGGATGGTGTCAAACTGTTTAGAACAAGAGCCACCATGTCTTCGTCATCCACTTTTTTGTTCATGGCTACAAGCTAGTCTCGAAGATTTTTCATTTGAAGATGTTCTAACAGGGACCCACCCTCAATCCTTTATAGAGAATAGCAAATTCTTTAGATACAAAACTCAGCTTTTCTTCGAAGTTTGGTATTTATTTTTTCAAGCTGGTCCAAAACGCAATTGCCTTAGTGGCATTTTGGGCCTCAAGAATCATGCCGTTTGATGTAGATAAATTTAACAATAGCAAGGCCTCCTTATGACTCTTGTCATAATCTGCAAAATTTGTAGCAGGGCTTGCTTCAACGTCGAAAATGATTTTATCACAATTATAATATTCCACAATTGTTAAAATATGAGACTCTAAACATTATAATTTTGGCCAGTCAATTTATGCAATTCCAGTAGAACCAAAATTTGAATATTGGCCATTTTACACAATATGTGACCTTTGACTCAGAAATCAATACAACATGAAAAGTACAGTTCTGATCTGGAAGTCAATGCAATAGAGAAATGTATAGTTTATAATCTGAATTTTCTTATAATCTGAACTTTTAAGAATTACTTACTCAGAACTGCAAAAAAATTAAAAAAAAACACTGCACAGAACTGTCGTCACATTCTGGTCGTGCCTTAACTGCACAACACTATTTGAAAATTGTGACAAGCTGCCGTTTCTCGTGGTCTTCACATCGCTGTAAGTTATGACTTTTTATTGTAACATTCTCTCATCCTCCGTAATGCGTTGGAAGATCCCTTCAAGAACCTGTGCCGTTGAACATTTGATCACATTTTCAAATTGTGGCTTTCCTTCCTTTTGCAAATTTCTACGATTTCTACAAATCACTAAAGGGGATCGCAATACAGACTGAAAAAATCATGTTTCACGTTGTTTTTGTTGGTATTCACGCACTTGTCTGAACTTTTTGTTCTTCCTCTATTCCATGGCTTACATATCTTCAAATTGCGAATCTTGCAAGGATGTCCTCCTCCAGGTCACTAAATCTCCTAGTTTGTTCTTTTACTGCCTCCATTTTGGAATACCTCTTCTTCTTTTACTATTCATACCCTATTAAGGCTTCCTCGAACGTTACAACTTTCTATTCGTACCCTTCTGGTGCTTCCTCGAATAGTGGCTGTGATACCAATGTTATTAAATATGAATGCTGAAAGAATGAAGAGAAAATTGGAAGGCACACATTGAAGTGCATGTGCATCCTTATTTTATTGTGCAAAACTTAGTTACATACAGTTGGGGTAGTCGACAACTAACTATTAGTTAATGGACTATCTAATATGTTAATTAATATATTTAATAGAGTGCAACCATAACATTTAAGACTGGTTTCAAGGTTGTACACTACCAAATTTTGTTCTTGCTTTTATCAGTATCCTTTCATGTCATTACCACGAGCTGGGTGGTGGAGGGAGTAAAATCAATCTGGATGAGTATGCAGAACTGGGAAAAATGAATGTTTTTTGCATGGATAAAGAAATAAAGCCCAACTTGTAACTTGTGTTGACTGCAAGATTTGATCAAATGACAAAACCGACAAGGAGAATTAAGACCCTGCAAGTTTGAACTTGTTATTTCAGGCAACTAAAAACTGATATGTTGATTTTGAAAAATATAAAGTGAAAAATAATTGTTATAAAATTATTTTTAATCATGTGCTAGATAGATGCATAATGACACTAACATAACTAAAAAGTTGAGCTGAAATAATAATCAAATTTATGGAAAAACACGTGATCAAACGACAATATTGGTTGGTTGCACAGTTGCAGGGAGATGCGTCCCCCAACACTTGGGACGCGTCTCAAGTTCGGGTACACGTCTCCCATATGAGAGACAGGTACCAAGACATTTTCCCAGTTGGATAAAACCCTGGCCGATGGAAAAACTCTTAAACGCGTCAAAAAATTCCAAACATATTAAAGAAAACCCTAAATGCATAAAAAACACAAGGGAAAACGTGGAAAATGTCTTAGAAAAAATGCAAATGCCTCCTTATTTGACCAGTCGGTTGTTTGCAGGGGTTTTCATTGCCATAGTCGTCGTCTGAGTCGCAGGATTGAACAACCAGGGGCCGTCACAGAAGGAACAGGTAAGAGTTTTTTATTTTTTTTTAATTTAATTTATCCAAAAAGCCCTGCAACCCTGCGTATTACCATGGATGGTGAGGGAGAAGAGCAGAGAAGAGCGGAGAAGATTAAACATTTACCTCAAAAAATGGATTGTACTTTAACCGTTAATATTTTCCCTGCTCGGGTCCATCACGATTCTGTACCGATGCCAGTAATATTAACTATCGGTTTGGTTTCTATGATTTAATATTTATTTATTATTAACACAGCACATAAATATTAATTAATATGGCACTCTAATCCTTTGGGATCTTATGGTTTTTTTTAGAACTTTTTAATGATTTTATTCATTGCCTATCAGTTTGGTTTTTATGATTTAATATTTAATTATTATATCATTTTTAGATTTATTTAATTTAATTTTTTAGTTTCTATTTTAATAATTTTTATTTTAATATTTAAAATTTGTAATATATATTTGGTGTTTGTTATTTATTTAAGAAATTTAATTTTTATTTTAATAATATCTTTATATTTTCATATTTGTTATTTATTTTAATTTAATTTATTTTATTTTTTAATTTCTATTTTAATAATTTAAATTTTTAATATGTATTTGGCAATTTGCTATTTATTTAAGAATTTTAAATTTTAAATTTTTATTTTAATAATTTCTTTAATTTTTAGTTACTTTTACATTTTATAAATTAGAGTTACTAATTTGGTTTTTATTTTTTTCAGAATGTCAGGTGGAGGGAAAAATGCTTTGTATCCATTGTGGAAATTCTATGTTCGTGTTCGCAAAGGGAATGAGGGAACATCATCGATCAGGTGCAAACTTTGTGGGAAGGCCTTCTATCGCAGTTACACAAGAGTGAGGGCTCATTTTTTTCGAACAATGGGGAAAGGGGTTGATGCTTGTACAAATGAGGAAGCACAGTTGGAAGGTGATGAGAGAACAAGAAAGAGTTGAAGATAAACTGACTCCTTTAAGCTCCCATTCCTAAACCACAGATCGAGCTCAGAGTCACCATGTCATGCCAACTGTGAGAATAGAATCAGAGATAGATGTGTCCTCTGGGTATGCAACAGAAGATGGGTCTTCTCGTAAGAGGTCAACATTGTAGTTCGAATCCCATAGGGAGCATGTTTAATGTGCATGGTCGAGACACAGTGGATGCAGCGATTGCACACTTGTATGCGAATGACATTTCATTCAATGTTGCTTGATCACCTTATTATGAGGAGATGGTTCCTACTATCAACAATGGACCAGTAGGGTATAAACCACTTGGGTATGAGAAGCTTCGAACGTCTCTTATTGACAAAGAGAAAACAAGGATAGAGCATCTAACTGTGCCAATGAAAAAGGTGTGGTATACAGAGGGATGCAACATTGTGATGGATGGTTGGACTGATACAAGAAACAGTGCTCTTCTAAACATTATGGTAACTTGTTCTAAAGGCCCTTATTTTTTGAAGGCTATCGACTGTTTTGGGCAAAATAAAAATGCATAATTCCTTCAGAAGCAATTATGTGATGCAATTGATGAGGTGGGGGCATTGCATGTTGTCCAAGTTATTACAGATGCTGTCCCAATTTGTAAAGCAACGGGCTTATTGTTGCAAACAAAATACAAACATATATTTTGGACACCATTTGCGTGCATGCATTGAATAATGCACTCAACGATATTGGCAAGTTTCAATGGGTTTCTGAGCTTATTGAGAAGGGTAGAACAATACAAATCTTCATATGCAATCATCACCCCACACACGACCTTTGTAGAAGATTTGTCAATGTGGAACTTATCAAACCTGTAGATATGTGGTTTGCTTCATTTTTTATACTGCTTGAACGTCTTTATGCTATCAAAAGGGCCTTGTGTTCCACTGTGGTTAATGATGCATAGGCAAGTTAGAAACAATCTACATCAGAGAGTGCAGTTGAGGTGAGGAAAATGGTCTTTGATGATTGATTTTGGATGGATGTGAAATTTGTTGTTGACTTCATTCAGCCCATTTGTGAGGTCATCCATTTTGTTGATTCAGACAAGCCATGTTTAAGGGATGTTTATGAAGAAATTGATTATATGTGTGAAAGAATAAAAAATATCACAGACTTAAAGGATCTTTCTTTATGTCCTTTGATTGAGAAACAAATTAAAGGGAATATGGAACAACCTTAACACACCTTTACATTGTGTTGCTTATGCTTTGAATCCAAAGTGGTATAATACAGAGGTCACAAAGAAGAGGGCTCCATATGAAGATAGAGAAGTAATGAGGGAATTTTGGGTTGCAGTAAAAAAGGTTTATGGTCGAGGAGAGGAGGCTTCTTGTATTAGAACTCAATGGAACATGTTATCACGTGGCCGTCGACAATTTTCCACAGTGGAGGCTCTTTATGATATGCGAGTGAAGGACCCAATAGAGTGGTGGTGGAACCATGGCAGTGAAACCCTTGAATTGCAATCATTTCCAATACGGTTACTCTCACAAGTGGCTAGTTCATCATCTTGTGAGAGAAATTGGAGTACTTACAGTTTCATTCATTCATTAAAGAGGAACCGACTAGGATCGAAAAAGGCAGAGACCCTAGTGTACATTCATAGCACACTTCGTCTTCTTTCTCATGTTGACCCAGGGTACAAGGAAGGTCCTTTAGCAAAATGGGACCACATTCCACTTGATGGAGCAGCAGAGATATCCTTGGAGGATGATGTGCTTGAGGCAGATGGCCTCAATTATTTGCCTCCTATTATATTGCTTGCAAATAAGCTAGAGCTTGAGAGCGATGCCTATCTAGACAACATCTTGGTAGAAGACCTAGAGGATATAATTGATGTGACAGTTCATCCTATTGTATCAGATCGGATATGATCCAAGTTCATATATGTGTTTTTTGTCTTTTGCATGCCTATTGTTGACATTTCATTGTATATGATGATGACTCTTGGGCCTTAAGCTTAATATGATGATCATGAGATATTCCTTCGCTTATTGCTAGTATTGGCATTGTAATAGTATAAATTTCTTTAAATTTTTTATAGTAGATATATATATATATATATATATATATATATATATATATGTTGCCGTTTCCTTGTACCCCCATCTCATATTTTTCAAAAAAGGCGTACCCGTACCTATACCCATCTCTTCGTATCCGTACCCATTACAGTCTCCAGGCAACTATGGTTGGTTGTCTCTACCAAAGCCTATTTAGACCCTACACAGATGGAGAGCCGTGGCAAAGCGCATGCCAGCCATTATCAGAATTTGATATCCTAGATTATGGTGGCTATACTGTCCATCCTGTCATCATAATTGCACCAGATTATGCTGCCAATTGAATTACAAATATTATTTAAGGAAAAAAATTATAGATCTTGATATCACCAAAACTTAAATGGACAAACCAACCTAATAATGGAGTTGTTAATGAAGAATATATGAAACACACTATGTATCTTTGTAATTTCTAAGGAGTAAATGCAAGAGGAACCTAAAAAATTGGCAGTTTCAGTAACAAAACAAGATTCAGCATTTGAAGTTTCAAGCAATTTTTGCCTGAATGAAAAGACCTAAAACAAAGGAAAAGGTTCCACACACTTTGGGTGCCAAGCAATTTCAAGCAACCAGAAGAGAGATATCGTAGGGAAATATTACCCATCATGTGGTGAGGCCAATTATACATTATACAAAGGCATTTGGAAAACTGTTGATCTTATCTAGGGACCACTATTAATATGTGTGGTTCGTAATCAGACATTACTGTAGAGTGGTTTATTTGTATGCTAATGTTTTAGGCAAATTCTACTCAAGGTAAATTGTATTTCCATAATGTTTTACTCATTGCTATGACTACATCTTCAATGTACCTTTCTACTCTTTTTTTATTCCTTGGCTTGTGGGTGATTGCCACAACTGAAATTTAACTGTCCATAAATGTTAGAAGATATCCTTCCAAAACTTTCCCATAAATATGGGGTCCCTATCTGATGCAGTTGCAGTTAAGGGGGTCCAACGAAGGACAGTGTTAGATCACACAGCCCACAAAACCAACACAACAATAGACTGACTTGCAAACTTATGCACGGAAACAAAATACAAACAAATGCAACAACAATGTTCTTTTATTGATTTCAAATGATGAAAATATAATTGGCACACACTTATAGTCTTGTTACAGACATTACAACAGAATGCAGTCTTACAACAGTCTCAAATGAGATGGATTACAACCTTTCTATTCTGACTGCTCTAGCTTGATCATTCTAGATCTACTTTTTTCTAAAGCTTAACTCCTATCTATCCTCCTCTCTCAACTATAGGGATGTGTTTATAGAGATACACAGCTGCCTACTTGCTCACCACTAACCCATCAACTTTTTTATGCCACAATCATTAAATGCTTATATCACATCACTATGTGCCACAATCATTAATGTACAATACAGTCCCAATGTTTCATAACACATCACATGTTCCATAACACATCACAGGTTCCACAACACATCACCATGTGAGTTGGTATCAGCTTTGCTATTCCTAATGTGATCTACACTAACAAGAAATGGTTAGGTAGTTGGGATTGATCCTTCTTCCAGCTGTCATATCACCATGGCCATCATGTCACTCCATTCATTATGCAGTTTCCTTGAGAGGCATGAGAACTGCTAACAAACATGTGACCTCACCACGAACTCCAGATTTGACACTGATCTTACCGCAGCTGCCACAAGGTGCCCAAATGATTGTTTCAAAGGTTTAACAAGCTCTGCCGTGTACGGTAGTGTTTTACAAAGCATTCTAGCTCTGCATCAAGTCTGAAGATGCTGCGCCATCTCCTGAAGTCAATTCTATATTGTATGCTCAATGCAAGATACCACTATGCCCTTGCAGTGAAAGTACAGTTCTAACAAGAACCCGTGTAGCACATCTGCTCATATGCATTGTGGAATAGAAAAGGAGTGTGTGTTAACTTATGTAAGTGGTGTGATGTTCTGAGAGATACTGCAGACCTCCTGAAGTAAACTTATCATACAGCATGGTGCAAACCATCAAAATACTTAGAGATTTCAATGCTATTTATTCCTATCAAGCTACTTATGTTTTTGTTTGATGCAAGATTACTTTTGAACCCGGATGCTCCTGCATCATTATCATTTACTATATCCTGTAGCATGTCATATTTTGAAAATATTTTCATATGATGAAGTTTGCCTTGCCCTGAGGCACTTACCATGAGCTTCCTCAGTTTCAATATTCTATTGTGATTGTGCAACAGTACTTAGGGAGTTGATATGCATAGGCAATTTAAAGTGGGTATGAAAATCTAGAGATGTTGACAGGCTTATCTGCCTGCCTTATGTGAATGGATAATTTATTTGCAATTGATAATGGGATTAAGGCCAGTGAATACACAAGATGTGATTATGGAGAAAAATATCATATTTTACTACATCACAAAAAATATTGCCTGCAACAGAAGCAAAGACAAAAAATCATGTAAGACCGCAATATTTATGTTTGAAGTGAATTAGGAATCCGATTGTGACGTTATATGGAACTTGATTATTCTGAGTATCTAATTTTACAACAGCGATTTAAAATTCAACATTTTCAAAAACACAGATGTAGCATTCTTTAGGCCATTTCTGGTCATTTCTGGCCTTATGGATGATGATAAGGGATTTTATACTCTTAATCAGATTGAAGCATTCTTTCCAGGGAAATTCAAAAACAAGCATATCACCGAGTTTACCCCGGGAAGATCCCAATCATCAAGGGCCTTCATCATTTGCACTTCAGTTGGCGCAGCATACACTTGAGGAGTGTCTTGGGACTGTACAGAAAGCTATTCATGAAGATGTTCAGAACCTTCATCTAGAATTGCTGCACCAATTTCACTTACAACAGGTGCTTACAGTTGAATTTTATTAGTTTTCTTCCAAACCAACGATCTTAATTCATAGTGTTTCCCTAGCCTGTCTTATAGCAAAAGAAATGTACTTGGCTTTCATGCTAGAAGAGTCACAATATAGTTTTTTTGCTTGGATGTTTTTTTGCTTTGCAGACGGAAATGTCCACCATGATGCAGTCAATTCTGTCAAAGCAAGCAGACTTAATGAAGGAAGTACAGGCTCTCAGAAGAGAGAATCAACAGCTGCGGCAGCTTCTCTGAGCGAAGACATTTGTACTAAGAAATGCCTTTCAAGAGCAAATGAAAATATAGGAACACCTCCTTCGCACTGGTGAGTTGTTATATCGAAGCATTAATGGATATGCGGCATCATTAACTCTCATCCAGATGGTTCAACTGTAATCCTGCATCATCATTACCCTATGTCTTACAGTGTTGTTTGTCAAGTTTCGGTCTGCCCCCACTGGAAAAGTGTTGGCGCACTATGGATGATTTATATCCTGGGGCTATTAAGTGTATTTTAAGATTTGGTTGCATGGATTTTTGTTTAGATGCATTAAGTATCTTGTTAAAGGGGTCTTTGAATGGCTGTAATTTCAAGTTCTTTTCTATATGTTGTTTGAGAGAGATTGGTATGTTGGATTGTACAGAACATTATGTGTTGTTTCAATCCCCTATGTCTGAGTCCATTGGTCATCACAGACTCAGCTTTTGCCCGCCATAAATTCTTTCTAGACACCCGTAATCACTTGTCATGTCTTTATACCCACATGGGTGCCTGTTCAAGTTCTCCATGCGTACACCAAATTGTCCATACTTATGTGTGCGGTAATACATTGGAGTATAACTGCAATTCTCAGTATCTTTGCAGCGTTTTTGGGCTCTTAAAACATTTCTGTATTCAGCACTGGAAGAAAATCATCATAAAAGTTGATTTTTCAGAAAATTGGGAAAATTTGTAGAGAAACATCATATGTTTGAAGAAATTGGCTGACAGCCATGATGAGCCAGCATATCTTTTCTATTTCTTGGATCGTGATATACCTGAGTTCTACTGGTGGTTTAATTAATTTTTGTAGCCAAACTGTTCTTAGTCATTCAATTGCCAGGCTTGGACAAGTTGCGATTGCGAGAATGAAGCCTGAAATTTAATTTTGAAATGTTGAACTTGAAATTGAATTTTTATTAATATAATAAAGTCACCAAAAGTATTCAATTGGACTGAAAGGCATAGCATCATATAAGGTACAATCATCTAGAAGCATTTAAAGCATCTACCAAAGCTTATGCGTCTAGAAAACAAAACTGACCAAAGAAGGTAAGACTAGAATAAATAAAAATTAATTACCATGACAATGTCCAAGTGTTTCTGTGTTTTAAACTTTAATCCAGAAAACCAAAGATTTAATTTGATAAAATAATAGTTCTAAGAATGCTTCTATATAAATGGTTTCCATAGCTTAAATTGTAACTAGCATCCCATAAATTCTAATTAACTGCTGAGAAAAACAAATTCATTTCTTGGGTATCAAGGAGGATCATGACTGGTAGCGAATGAGCAAGAACTATTTCTTCAATATTGTGTAATTCATGATGTTGAACCTAAGCACACAGTTTTGGAGTTATAAATTCATTTCTTGAGTAATAGTGTTTTCAATAAGGAAAATTCTTAATATCAACATTATTTGCTAGGAATCTACCATTATTGTACCCATGTAACATCCATTGGACATGTTTAGATCCTTTTCAGATTTACTTCAGGTTTGACACAATAATAGGCCTTTTCTTGACTGCTATATATTCTTGTCTTGAGCATATTAACCAAACAAATTGCTCGGTGAGCAACTTTTGTGACAGGTGAAGACCTGGTCTGGTAGAAGATTATGGAATGACAACTTTTTGATTACACATCTTATAGTAATCTATTTGTGAATTGTTACTCATAGAGCCTCTGCAAAGTGGTCTTTAACCCAAGGAAAAAGGAATTGAATTCTCAAGAATGCAGTCTATTGAGATTGCTTTATGGTATTCGTACTCTTGAGGAAAACTTTAATGCAAGTTTTGATTGTTTTAAAGGATTAATAAGTAAATAATTCTATCCAAGATGTACCTTTTGTTTTGGCCTGGTATACTACAATTTCTCTTTTCAAGTATCTTGTAGATTTTTTCTCTCTTGACATAAATACAATTGTGATGCCGCAACGCTTGTGCACCCATGTTCTGCAATGGAATTTCAGGGATGACAAATGCAATGTTATCATCTTTTACCACTATTCTATCATATACTCAAATGACTTCTTATTGAAAAGAATGGATATTTTCTTTATGGCTTTCATTTTTCTAATGAAATGTATCTTAGAGGAGCAATACGTTTATACATACTTGACTTTAAACCCTTTGTGGCTCATAATCTCACGAAAAACCCGTTCAGATGCCTTTAAATACATGCCTTATCACCCCAAGTCGGATTTGTCTCTTCAATGCATCTTGGAATTGCTTTTACAACTCCAAAATCCCAAGAACCTCTTGTAAAGTATTTTTTATGCAATGGAATATATGCAAGGTGATCTATTATATAATTTAAGAACTATATAAGTGTGGTAATGATCTTTTGGTTCTAGTGACAATATATGCATTTAAGAATATCAAATGACAATTGCTCGTAACCTCATTTTAAACAATAATATGATAAACTCACATGAAAACAATAGAATTAATATCCAACACAATGAGGACCGTGTCCTCTCACATTAGAGCAAACCATTTAAGTATAACTAGAATGGAAGTAAAACCAGTGTATCTATTTCTTTGCAAGTAATTCTAAAAAAAAGGAATTTTTGAAAGAAAAATCTACCCAACACAAAAAAACTATTCACATTTATAGCTTTATTTTAAATATTATTATAGGCATTGTTTTTTCTATTATTCATGGGAGATAAAAATAAAGTAATTATTAATGTGATGAGTTAATATTAAAATACTCCTACGTAGTAAAAAAATATCACAAAAATAAAATATCTAATCTATAATATAATTATGTATTTGTTTATACCCTTTTTTTCAAGTTATTAATATTATCTTAGGTGTACAATCTATCATCGTGTTTTCCTTATATGCCATGTATTGAAAAATAAGCCTTTGTATGTCAAGATTCACTTTCCTTGTTTGGCTAATTTTGATTCTCTTGTTAGTTCTTGATATATCATTCGCTTGTGTAATCTATCTTTTACAATAATTTGAAACGATGCCTCTTATATGGTTTTCAAAATTAGCAAACATAGCTTTTTCTCTCTTAAAACATTTTACATCTTCATATGGCAACACTTATTGGATTTGGCAATGCATTCCTTGTGATTGACCAATCAAATCATTTATCTTGATACTCGTTTCGTGAGTTGATTACACTAAAAAGTAAAGATTGTATAAATTGAGCTTGTATGGCGTATAAATTGTCATATGAAAACCTATATCTTTTTACAATTGATTTTTTTTTTCCTGTCTAAACATATTTGATCTCAAAGTTGCTTTCCTTGAATAACCAATACAATTATATAATTCCAATCGTGCCTTTGAATTCGTTGCATTTTTATTTGGCCATAGGTATGTCATGTAACAAACATTACAGGGCTTAAACTAAGACAATTGAGTATGACATTGTGACCTTTTAGTTGCAACTATAGACATTTAAATTTGGTATTGGACATTTTGGCAACATCAACTTTGACACATTTTGACATTTGAATTATGTGTACACATTAGACTCTTATACATACTTTCCTCTATCCATTTCTACTCATATGTTGACTTGGACAATTCAATATGTCAAATACACATGTTTATGATCACCCTAGTATATGCAAGAACATTCCATAATTCTAAACAAACTATCTTCATAACTTAGATCATTAATGAACAATGTTGACAATAGTCTATAGACACATAAAATTAATCATTAAGTGTTCTTGACATCATTACCCTCACTTGGTTTATTTGTCATTTTGCTAACTCGCAATCTCTAAGAGAGCTTTCATTGTCTTGTAAGCATTGCAAATAGCATACATACATCTCTATATCAATTGCACTCATCCTTATTCAGCCCACAAGCTCTTGTTAGACTTTGTTCCCCTTATTTGTAGTCTTTTAGGACAAGACTGCACTAGTCAGACAGGGTCGCATTGCAACCTTGCCTCCTAGTGCGGCCTAGTCACCTGCACTCCAATAGTGATGTTTTCAAATTGAGACGTTACACAATGATTACCATGCATCTTGTAAATTTGATTACCGAAATTATTCTAAAGATTCTCTTATAAAAGCATACCAAAGGCACTCATCACAACACCATTGGATCTCTCTAGCAATTACACTGCACACTAAGTAAAAGAGCACTACTTCCTATTTCATCTCTACAACATTCTAATACTCATCATCTAGATATAATCATTCTGTAACGTCTCAATTTGAAAACATTCTAGTTGCATTATCCTATTTCAATTAATCTTCTAGATATAATCATTCTAGTTGCATTATCACAGATCACATAAATCACTTTAGGAGGAAGAACCATATCGACTTGAGGTCCATTTGAGTTATGTAAGCAGCACTAAGTTACAAGAGGTTTCTTAGGCCAGCTCGATCATCCTTACTAACCCATGTGTATTCCCCCTTTTGTGATCTAATTGTTATTTAGTGCATGTGTAAGATCTAAGGTTTTTTGTTTTGTAGGCCTTCCACGTGACAATGCAGAACACAGTTTTCAACAATCAATCCTTGTAGGTGATTGCACATATGTAAATCTAAAAATCAAGGATACAGTCAACTAGGATGCGGATGTAGAAGCTAGACACGGCTGCAATGTGCTCTTATCCACCTCTCGCAGACTTGTCCTACTACTTTGTGAATTGTTGTTTTTACCATAACTCTTTTTGCATGTCAATTTTACATAGTTTCCAACTACAATGAGCTTGTACAATCAAACCTATGTTCATTTTATGAAAATTCACATAACCTTAAGTATTTTACCATTTTTAGCAAGTTTCTGATTTCTATAAATTCTGTAACATATTGTATATTGATTGTATTTTATTATCAAATCAATACACATCAATATTTCTATTTCAATAGTTTAATACCATTAGTTTAAGTCATCTTAAATTAAAACATGTTAAACATTATGGTGAATCCAATGTGAAGATAATCGACATATTGATGCCATGTCTAGCATAGCATCATTAATCTTAATTGATATCAATGATGATCATGCAATATTTCCTATATAACAACCACACAATCCTTTAGTTGATATAGATATTATCAATGCAATAGATGTTTTGGCAGTCACATGAAGTGCAAATAGTCTCGAGTGGTACGTTGATATATGTAATTACCTATATAAGTCTACTTTTCGTTAAAATGCCACGGGAGAGGACAAAAAGGGGTTACAATGCCAAACAATGTGTTATGTACTCATTGGTGGATCTTTTTTTAAACGTTCTTTTGAGGGACAATTGTTAAAATGTTTAAATGCTTTTGAAGTTCAAATGACTATACTCGAAGTTCATTATTGTGAATGTGATGGCCACTTTAGTGGTAAAAATATGTCTTTCAAACTCTTACAACATGATGCTATTGCCGAACAATGGAACAAGAATGTCATGAATATGTTAAATTATGTTCTCAATATCAAAGGCAAAGCAACCTTAATCACGTTCCATCATATGCACTACAACCTATTGTCTCTCCATGGCCTTTCTCCCTCTGGGGCTTTGATTTAATCAAAAAAATAAACATCGAATCTTCAAAAGGGCATAAGTTTATTATTGCAACTACGAAATATTTTATAAAATAGGTGGAAGAAATACCCCTACAAGCCACAACAAGGGAGGATATTTGCAATTTATTTCTTACACATATCATCACACGATTTGGATTACCTTCTGCCATAGTAATAGATAATGGTTCATCTTTCAAAAATAAAATGGTCAAAATATTTTGTGTTAATTTCAAAATTCATCAAACTTTCTCTACCCCATACTATCCACAAGGAAATGGTCAAGCATAGACAACTAATAAAACAATCGATAAAATATTAATGAAAATTGTTGCAAATCACATAATAGATTGGCATAATCAAACCATTTATGCTCTTTGGGCATATCACACAAGCATATGCACACCACCAAAGGCTACACCCTATTCTGTTGTTTGTGGAACATAAGTTGTACTCCCTCTTGAGATTGAAATACCTTCCTTGTGGGTCTCATTAAAAGACATTATCAAAGATAACGAGTATTGGGGAAAATGCATACACAAATTGGAAATGATTGATAACAAACGCATATAGATTCTCAAACTTTTAAAAGTATATCAAACACATGTTAAATGCACATATGGCAAGAAAATTTGTGATTATGAATTCCAAATCAACAATCTTGTTCTCAAAGAAAATCAAAATAATGTTAATGTTGATTGTTGACTATTTTGGCCCTGCAGGCCAAAATCGGTCTTCTTTCCCTACTATTCTGAACCATCAATCTAGTCATGTACCCACCTTCTGCAAAATCCCCTTTTTTCCTTTGCAATAAGACCTGTTCTTATAAAACATTGAAAGATCTATGGACCTGCAGGCTTCGGTTCAGTATGGAGCTTTTTCGCTTTGAGCAAATGCCTTAGACAAACTTTTGGCAAGGAAATGGGCTAGCAGGAATAAAGGATCGCTTCCAAAGCTCAGAAGGTTAAACAGCTCTTGCGAAGCGCAGGTGATGAGAAAAATGGACCATTGCAAAAGATCCGAAGGGTAACTTTAGACTTGATTTACCTTTGTGGAGGGCAGCTGGTCAAAAGGCAGAAAGGGGCAGAGTTTTCCTTCGGAAAAGATAATCCGAAAGAATCCAAGGTAAAGCTTAAAAGTCCTTCGGACATTTTAGACAAGGCAAAAAAGGAAGATAGGCAAAAAACAAAGGCCGAATTTCTTCGGGCAAAATGTCCGAAGGAATTCCTTCAGACATTTTGTCCGAAGAAATTCACAAGGCAGATCGCCGAACAAAGACCATCCTTTCGAAAAGAAAATTCATGAAAAATGGTAAGGCAAATCCTTCAGACTTTTTGTCCGAAGGAATTCGCCCGAAAGAAAGGGCCGAACATTGAAGGGAACATTCCTTTCAGACATTTTGTCCGAAGGAATTGGGAGGCCAAGGCCATCTGAAGGACCCCGATGGGCAAATACCCTTGCGGGGGACTCTCAACGATCGTGAAAGGGACCTTTCTCAAGGCCCAAAGGGACACTTTCCCTTCGGGAGGGTTCAAATATTAAGCCCGGTCAAAGGAACACAGAGCTAAGAAAGCCGAAGGAAAGGAAAGCCAAAGGAATTGCTAAGGGGGTGACGGCCCTGAAGACGTCAAAATTGAGCATCGCAAACTAGCCGTTGAAATCCAGACGTCCGATGACGTCCCCACAGACGTCAAATTCAGGGCAACGAAATAGCCGTCAATATTCAAATGCTTGAGCGCGAACCTGAGGAAATTCAACGGGGTTAAGGCTAAAGGGAAGAGATCGCTGAGAAAGGAGCCAAAAAGGCTAGGAAAAGACAAAAGAGATAACAAAAGACACAGTCAGGAGAGGACAAAGATGGAAAAATACAAAAGTCAAGAACAAACTCAGCGATCTGCTGATAAAAGAGCTCGAGGAGCCAGCAAGGGACGATAAGAGATCTGAGAGCTCAAATTCCAGGAAAAGAAAAAGCCAAGAAGAGACAAAATAACGAGATATGGACAAAACAACCCAGGTGGCAAAAGGGAGGCGTCAGCAGGAGAGTTATTACAGCAGTTAGAATAGTCCCTATGAAATGGTTATCAAGGAGCACAAACAGTGAACGACGCATCCTATTTTTTCCTCATTTTGCATTAATGGTCAGACAACCGCGTGAATGTCTTGAAGAAGGGGTCTTGTTTGCAGACAAATGGCACGGCCCATGTTTTCACACATGACGTTTAATATTTTTTAAATGCCTAAAGTTAAAACTGGAGCCGACACAACATTCTCTTTCAGCGGCTTCCTCTTCCCAATGCTTTCAACGCACATGGGCCACTTGTAAAAGGGCGCCAAAGTCTTTTCCAAAAGGGCACCATTGCTTCTTCTCTCTCTATATATATTGTAAACTCTCATTTGAAAAATCTCTCTCATTTTGTAAGGCGAAGCCCTACCAAAATTTTCACCTTGAATCAATAAAATATGCATTTTTACCTCTATTTGGTGGGATATATCTCTGAGTGTGCCTGAGTATTAACCTTGTGTTCAGTCATTTTTCCATGATGCTTTCATAAGCTTGATACCAACACGCCTGGTATAGACAAAGCGCCATTCCTGAAGGTAGCAAAAAGAGCTGTTTGGAGCGTAGAGATAGGAGAGAGTTACTAGACAGTGTGTTTTCCTACAACACCTGTGGTAAGATCATCTTCTGTGTGTCTTCATTAAGCCTTCCTATTAAGCTTCCTACAGTTTGGTCTTTTCATCAGATAAAGTGTATGTATGTGCTCTTATGATTAGAAGTGTGAGTAATGAGTAGATCAAACTTGTTTGGTGCATCACCATTTTAGGATTAGTTTCTGTTTTCAGTATCCTTCTCTCTTTTCAACCCCCCCATTATATATATATATATATATATATATATATATATATATATATATATGTATACATATATATATATATATATGTATGTATGTGTATATATATATATATCTATATATATATATATACACATACATACATATATATATATATATATGTATACATATATATATACATATATATATATATATATATATATATATTGTTAGGGTGTGGAGCTAAAAGCTTCATCTGTTTGCAGACACAAGGGAAGGATGCTGAAGAACCAGAGCCACCGGCGTCGGTAGTATGACCGACGTCGGTTAGATGCAGTGGAGAAGGAGACCGACGACGGCCGAGAGTCGGTAGAACCAGACAGACAGGGACCGATGTCGGTCGCCTGTGGCGGTCCAGAACTGCTGTTTACGAACAGTCAGTTAAGTGAACGCGTTGTTTGCATGTCAAAGGACTAATTTAAGTCACGGGCTGCGTGTCTAATTATTGTAGTTAGATTTCTATTTTTGTAAGCATGGGATCCTATTTAAAGACCCATAAGGCATGTATTGTAATGAAGAAGCAAGAAGGCAAGTAAGAGCATTGAAGCAAGCAAGGTCAAGGAGATCTACAGGTGTAAGGTCAAGGAGATCAGCTGAAGCATTCAAGGAGGGATAGCAACTCAGATTATAGAGTTGGTTTTGTGTTGAGCAAGAGAGAGAGGGAAGAAGGTCTTGAGGTGTGGCAAGCCTTTGAGGTGGAGGAAGAAGTGGCATCTTCCTTATTTGTATTTTCTTCTAGTAATATTGAATACAAGAGTGTGTATTGTCTCTCAAATTCTTTGCTGTCTCAAGTTTCTAGTTACTTTATCATTCTGGTATAATTCCGTGTTTAATTGCTTATAAGAAAGTAATCAATTGTGCTTCCGTTGGACAAGAGGGGTTTCCTGACAAGTGGTATCAGAGCCTTGGTTGTAAGTTCAAGAGCTGATACTAACAAGTGGTATCAGAGCTACGGTTTGCAGGAAGCAGGGTATTGTTTTTTGATTACAGGTCATTCACAGGGTTTCTGATTGAGTGGGAGTTTAGCAATGGCAGAAGAAAGTAAGCTACGAATGGAGAAGTTTAATGGCAGGAATTATCAACACTGGAGGATGCAGATTGAGGACTATCTGTATCAGAAGGATTTGTACTTACCGTTGGGTGGGGTTGCATGCAAGCCCACACATATGAAGGATGAAGAATGGAACGTTCTTGATCGGAAGGCTCTCGGTTCCATAAGGTTGAGCCTTGCATCATCTGTGATTTCTAGCTTATCACAGTGCAAAACAATGGAAGAGTTGATAAAATCCTTGGCGAATTTATACGAAAAGCACTCGGCTTCTAATAAGGTATATCTTATGAAGCAGCTATTTAACTTGCAAATGCAGGATGGTGGATCGGTACATACTCATCTCAGTGATTTCCATGGTTTGGTAAACCAACTAGCTTCAGTCAATATCGCTTTTGATGATGAGGTAAAGGCTCTCTTGATTTTATGTTCTTTGCCTGAAAGTTGGGACGGTTTGGTCATGGCAGTAAGTAATTCTGCATCTGCTTCTAAAATCTTAAAAGTTGATGATGTTGTGAGTGTGATCTTGAATGAGGAAATACGCAGGAGAAGCACAGGTGAATCATCAAGAAATGCTCTAAGTGCAGAAAGCAGGGGTAGGCAAAAGGAGAAGGTTGAGCAAGGGAAATCAAGGTCGGAAAGGAGATCCGAGTCCAAAGGTATTACCTGCTGGTTTTGTGGAAAGAAAGGACATACGAAGGAGTGTTGGTTGAGAGATAAAGAGAATCAACATGCAGGTATTGAAGAAGCAAAGGATGCTAATATTGTGATGCAGGACGCTCTCATACTTTCTTCAGATAGTCAGGTAGGATCATGGATTTTAGATTCTGGTTCATCTTTTCATGCATCCCCAAACAGAGATTTGTTCTATGAGTATGAACAGGGAGATTTTGGAGTGCTCTATTTAGGGGATGGTACGCCTTGTCAGACAGTTGGCAAAGAGAAAGTGCAGCTGAGATTGCAGATTGACAACACATGGGTGTTGAAGGACGTCATGCATGTTCCAATTCTGAAGCAGAGTTTGATTTCTGTAGGAAGGTTGGGAGATGAGGGATGCACAATAACTCTCACAGCGGATTCTTGGAAGGTTACCAAGGGAGCACTTGTTTTAGCGAGAGGTAAGAAAGTAGATACTCTTTATCTGTCTACTTGTATTACTGATTCTACTTCTGGTTTATCTACTTCAGCTGTAGATTCAAACATGTGGCTTAATATGCTTAGTCACATGAATAAGAAGGGAATGGACGTTCTTGATTCAAAAGGTATGAGTTCAGATTCAGAAATCATAGATAGAGTTCATTGCAGGAAAAGGAAATTTGATGCTTTTGACAGGAACAAAGAAGCCTTGGTGTTTACGAAGGAGATGAAGGACAAAGATCAGTCACAGGGGCTGAATAAATCTGAGCAGGGCAGCATGGACATAGGTTTGATCCAAGAAGAGCTCGCGGATGAAAAATTCATCACTTGCAGAAGAACACAGGTACTGACGCCAGCGCTTCCATGGCACCGACGTCGGCCAGACAGAAATCGACATCGGTCTTGTGCAGACCAGCAGGGTCGGTAGGTCAGGCAGGAGAAGTCTGACGTCGGTCATAAGGACCGACGTCGGCAGAGGGGACACCGGCGTCGGCCAGGGAAACGACGTCGGCAGTCAGGGTCAGTGCAGGGAATCGACATCGGTCGAGAGCAGACTGGGAGATGGCCTAGATCGGTCACTGGAACGGATAGTGGGTGAATTAATAAGTCTCAAACACCCATGTGGAGGTCAGGAAAGGTATGTGAACCTCATATTCGTTGTTCACCTTCTTTATATTGCTTACTGATAGTCATGAACTAGGAAGATGGAAGAAGCAATGCAGGTAGAATCCAGAAACAATGGGAGCTTGGCATGGATGAGGAGTGTGAGTCCTTGGAGAACCAAACAGGTATTTGTTGGTAGTGGTGTCAGCTGGAAGTAAGCACTAGATAGAGGGATGGATTCCCGTTTTAGAGAAGAGAGTGGATGGACACATGAGACAGAAGGCTATGGTATATGGTCTTGATTAGGCTGCTAGCAATGGAGGTTTGACCATTGTATTTTATCTTTACCAGGTTGGATAATATTAGCTACATTATCCTGTTACTGTATTGTGTTACTTGTTGCAGGGTTTCATATACAGGGAGTTTTCTGAGCTAAGGGTAGAGTTGGTTCAGAAGTATGTCATAAAGAATTTAGGAGCAACAGAATTCTTTTGGCATAAGAGACAGGTATAGCATCACAGGTTTGCGTGGTGGTTAGTCTTCAAGAGTGATGTTGAAGAGGGATACAGAGCCTAAAGAACAAAATAGATAGTGTACAGGTTGCAGCTGTTTATCTCCAAGTGGGAGATTGTTAGGGTGTGGAGATAAAAGCTTCATCTGTTTGCAGACACAAGGGAAGGATGCTGAAGAACCAGAGCCACCGGCGTCGGCAGTATGACCGACGTCGGTTAGATGCAGTGGAGAAGGAGACCGACGACGGTAGAGAGTCGGCCGACGTCGACAGAACCAGACAGACAGGGACCGACGTCGGTCGCCTGTGGAGGTCCAGAACTGCTGTTTACGAACAGTCAGTTAAGTGAACGCATTGTTTGCATGTCAAAGGACTAATTTAAGTCACGGGCTGTGTGTCTAATTATTGTAGTTAGATTTCTATTTTTGTAAGCATGGGATCCTATTTAAAGACCCATAAGGCATGTATTGTAATGAAGAAGCAAGAAGGCAAGTAAGAGCATTGAAGCAAGCAAGGTCAAGGAGATCTACAGGTGTAAGGTCAAGGAGATCAGCTGAAGCATTCAAGGAGGGATAGCAACTCAGATTATAGAGTTGGTTTTGTGTTGAGCAAGAGAGAGAGGGAAGAAGGTCTTGAGGTGTGGCAAGCCTTTGAGGTGGAGGAAGAAGTGGCATCTTCCTTATTTGTATTTTCTTCTAGTAATATTGAATACAAGAGTGTGTATTGTCTCTCAAATTCTTTGTTGTCTCAAGTTTCTAGTTACTTTATCATTCTGGTATAATTCTGTGTTTAATTGCTTATAAGAAAGTAATCAATTGTGCTTCCGTTGGACAAGAGGGGTTTCCTGACATATATATATATATATATATATATATATATATATATATATATTAGCAATATTATTGGAATAACTCAAAGATGCATCAAAGGGAGCTAGGGGTTATCTAGAGATTCTCTCCTTAGTTTTGCCAGACCCATAGGCAAGAGATGAGTCTCCATTGTGTCGCGTGGAAGACAGGAGCTCAGCCTCCTGTCAAGGGTGCAATCCTTAGCGTCAACAGTTTTTGGCACGACCGATGGGACCATTTTTTAAACACTCAAAAAGTTCCAAGATTGATGCTGGTCTTATTATAGCAAAAAAAACAATCATTAATCCAGCATCTGGCGACTCCATTAGCAAGAGCATCAGTCTCTGATTAAAGATCAGTCTGACACCTTATGCCTAAGGTCACCACATGATCTGCTGCTAAGGGTGTCCCTTTTGAATTTTTTGAATTACCATTAAACTCAACAAGGTGACTGAGGTTTGCAAGGACTCATCCTTATTCATCAAGTCACTTTCCCAGACCCGTTATAAGATACACTTACGCAAGAAGGCCCCGGTAGAATCCTGTCATCGATATGGCTTTACTATTTATAGCTTTTCATGGTCAGAGTCCTTTGAATCTTCTGCATTACGACCCAATTCCAGGTGCAACCCTTAAGAGTGTGCCTCCCTTTAATGGAGAAGGGCCTATCACTGCTATTGAACACATCAGAAATATTGCTAACCTCTGCAATATTCACAATGTCACTGAAGAAAATATTGCTATCAGATTGCTAGCATTGTCTTTTAAGGGCAAGGTTCTGGACTAGTATGGGACTTTGCCAATGAATTCAGTCGATACATGGAATGGATTGGGTACCCTCTTAACAAGCAGATTCGGGGAGAAGAGTGACCACCTTTCGCTTGCTGAGCAACTAACTACCATGAAGAGATCTCCACATGAATTCATACAAGATTTCAACACTCAATTTCAGAAGACATGGGACAAAATCCCCATTCTAGTGAGGCTGACCCCAAGCTATGCTTTCCTCTATTATTTGAAAGCGTTGAACAGTGACATTGCTGTCATGATGCAGTCCATGGGAGGACATGTACTGCCTGCTGCCTATGCCATAGCCATAGCAACTGAGAATTGCTTGGTGCAAGCAGGAAAGATAGCCCCTAGACTTCATATGCCGCTTTTTCCTGAATTGCTGCGTCCAGTCCAGACTGCTACACCCACTTTAGCTCTTCTGCCTGGCATAGAAAAGCCAACTGCTACTTTGTCGAATGACCTCCATGAAGTCAAAAGCTTGTTACAAAGCGTGACAAATGAACTAGTGGCTCTCAAAAGGTAGTAGGCTCAAAACTCTCGGCCAAATCAAGGATATCAACAGTTTGGGCAAACAAATAGGTCCCCTTTCCAGAGTTACAATCAAGGACAAGGTCAGTTTACACAAACCAGACCTTATCAAGGCTATAATCCAGGCACTCCATCATCCAAGGCTTTGATACCCGCTCAAAATAATTTGATACAAAAATAGCCAAATTGCTCACCTATGGGATATGGTCAAGATCAGGCTGTTTATACAAATTAAATTTTGAGTCAATACATGAATGCATAAGACAATCAAGCAGCCACCCAATTTCCAAGCTTTGAGACTTTAGTGCAACCCGACATGCACAGCAATCAGGCTCAGCCCAATTCCACTCTCATGAATCACCTAGAAGGTGAATTCTATGCAGTCAATTACGTGGGCAATGCGAACAATCAAGGTGATTATGTTGCAATTAACACAAGGTCCAAAAGGAGAGCTATGGAAGAAACTCAAGCAGCTGCTCAGACGTTTGAACCGTCTTCTTCACCATAGGTGAACCAAAAAATTTCAAATTTTAGACCGCTAGTTGTACCCTCAGCTCCTCGACCTGTGCCTCAGGCTGCAAGCAATCTCAAATAAAATTTGAAAGGGAACAACCCTTAGATCAATGTGGTAGACTAGATGAAGAAGCTGCACATGAATATTTCCTTGTGGGATTCATTATCAATACTGGGACAAAAAGACATGTTATAAAAGGAATTGCACGGGTTAAATAAACATGTTGTCCCAACAAAAGTCGATAATGTTTTGATCATGAATGGGCAGCCTTCCACATCAGGCCAAGTTAAGAAAGAAGAAAAGGTCCCCCCTTTTTATTTGTCCTTGGTCATAGGAGATTTCCTGGTGCACAATTGCATCATTGACAGTGGGGCAAGCTCCTCGATAATGCCTAAATGCATAGCGGATAAATTGGGGCTCAAATACAAAGAAATGACTAAGGGAGTCCTGCAGCTGGATGGAACACCAACAAAGACAGTAGGAGTGGTTAGAGGCTTGAACTTGACGCTCCATGCCTGTCAAACTTTCTCGGTCCCTCATGACGTGGTGGTGGCGGATGTTCCTCCTTACTTTGTCATTTTCTTGTCCATGGATTTTACATCCAATATAGATGGGTACCTGCGGCCAACTAGTCCTTCTTAGTTTTTAGAAACAAATATGGGACCAAATTCAAGATTGAGTCAGGACCAATCCACAGAGATCATCTGGAACCATACTCACTCAAGGTGGCAAATGTTAGTTACGCCATTATTGATCAAGAAGAGTTCTAGGTGGATCAATCTCCGCCCTCTGCCCTTGAAGGAGTTGCTGACCTGCTCCTAGATGAATGGAGAAGTGATAACTTTGAACATAATCCTTACAAGTTCATAGAAGAGGCAGGCCTTGGGATTTATTGCATGCACAAAGAGGGTACTTTTGACCCAAATTTGATGAAAGCAAGTCAAGAGAGCTCAGGTTTATGGCAGCTTTTCTTTGATGGCTCAAGAAGCACGTTGGGAGCTGGTGGAGGAGTGGTGCTAGTTTCCCCTTCACAGGAGAAATAGTTTTTGGCTTTCAGGTTCCAATTTTATTGCACGTGCAATATTGTGAAGTATGAATCTCTCATCCATGGTATGGAGTGGGCGAGAAAAAGAGGAATTAAAGAGATGCAGGTTTTTGGTGATAGTGAGCTGATTGTGAATCAGGGGAGAGGCCAAAATCTAACAAAAAATTCTTTGCTTAAGTCTTACAAGCACATGGTATGGGACTTAGTGGAGAGTTTCCTTACTTTCAATGTTACTTCCATTCCAAGAGAGAAAAATAAACAAGCAGACATGCTGGCAATAGTTTGTGCCCAGTTTGATGTCCCTAAGGAGATAGGCTGAAACAACACTCCACGCCATTTGAAAGTGGTAATCAAGCCCTCTGTGCCTGACAACATTATCAATTGGCAGGTGTTTGACAATGATCAACAAATAACACTCTTCTTACAAGAAAAAGCTGAGTTTGTTGCTAGAAACTAGGCTAAGCTACAACAACAGTATGGTGACCAGATTATTCAGCTGAAGAACAATAAACTTCCCAGAGGCCTAGTCACTCTCGAAAGTATCTTCAACGAGGATGACCAATTAAAAAATGATAAAGCAAGCATCACAACGAAGAAGGATAACTATGAAAAAGTAGAGATATTCAAGAATAAGTTGCTTGCACTTGGGAAAGTGTGTACAGATCATGAAAGGCAGGCCTTCATCTTGTTGTGCCAAGAATTTGCTGATGTCTTCACTTGGAAGTATAGTGAATTGAAGGGTTTTGATCCAAGTTTGGCCCAACATACCATTGAGCTGGAGGAAGGCGCCAAGCCCATCAAACAAAAACAAAGGCCTGTCAATCTAAAGATTGAGCCTCTCATGTGGAAGGAACTCACCAAGTTGATTGAGTCCAGAATCATATTTCTGATCAAACACTCTTCTTGGCTGGCCAATCTTGTTCCTGTCCAAAAAAAGAATGGAGAGATTAGGTTATGTGTAGATTTCAGAGACCTCAATAGAGTCTCTTTAAAAGACCATTATCCTCTCCCAAGTATGGAGCAGATCCTCCAAATGGTGACAGGCAGCGAGCGTTTCTCCCTCCTGGATGGGTATTCGGGGTACAATCAGATTTTGATGCAAGACTGTGACCAGTATAAGACAACCTTCACTACTAAGTGGGGAAGGTTTGCTTATCGAAAAATGCCATTTGGACTATCTAATGTTGGTGCCACTTTTCAACGAGCCATGGACATGGCTTTTCAGGGCCTGATAAATAACATTATACTGGTGTATCTTGATGACATGACAATATTCTCTAAGGAGGTGGGCCAACACATGAAACACCTCAGACAAATCTTTGAGAGGTGTAGAGAGTTCGATAACTCTCTCAACCCAAAGAAATGCATGTTCTTTGTCCATGAGGGTAAACTCTTTGGCCACGTTGTTTCCAAAGAGGGCTTGACCATTGATCCAGAAAGAGTTCGCTCCATCATAGAGCTGTCTTTGCCTAAACATAAGAAGGGTCTGCAGAGCTTCTTTGGCAAGATAAATTTCATCAGGAGATTTATCCCAAATTTTGTGCAGGTAGTCAAGCCATTGATCTCTATGCTGAAGAAAGATGAGAAATTCGTGTGGACAACGCAAAGGAAGGATAGTTTTGAAGAGATCAAGCAGGCTATCGCCTAGGCTCCTACCTTGATCAGTCCTAACTTCACCAAAGATTTCAACCTCTACACCTTCAAAAATGAAGAGGTAATCTCCGCTATGCTTACCCAAGTGAATGGTGAGAACCTTGAACAACCGCTTGTGTTTTTTAGTCAGGGTCTAGAGGGTTTTGAGGTCAAGTACACATATGTGGAGAAACAAGTCCTTGCTATCATACAGAGCTTGAAAAAATTTAGACATATGCTGTCCAACAACAGGGTTCACCTCATGGTTCCACATCCCAGCATCAAATATTTCTTGACCAACCGTGATTTGAATGAAAATAAAGCAGGATGGATCACTAAAGTAATGGAATATGACATGGATATCAAAATCACCAAGCTGGTAAGAGGAAAAGGCCTGTGTGAACACCTTACTGCAGACTTTAAATGACAGAAAGAAGACAATTTGTTAATTCATGATGCAGCCACAACAAAAGAACTAGTTGTCATGAAGGATTGGACATCAGCCATGAGGCATTTCCTTCTCACTGGTGAGTGCCCACAGGGCCTTGATAGGACCAATAGTAGATATTTTAGACTCTGATCTCTCCCTTATGTCTTGATTGATGGAGTGCTTTCCAGAAAGGATTTCTCAGGAGTACTTTTAAGGTGCATAGGCCCAGGTCAGATTGACAGGGTGTTGTCTGAGTTCCATGATGGGCCAGATGGTGGTCACTTCGCCCCTAAGCCTATAGCTGTGAGAATAATGAGAGCTGGTTACTTTTGGCCCACTTTATTCAGAGATACCCATGCCTGGGTATGAAAGTGCCAGAAGTGTGCACTTTTTGATGGGAAGCAACGGCTGGCTGTAATGCCTCTACAACCTATTCAGGTGGAGCAACCATTCATGCAATGGGGCCTATACTTCATAGGGATGATCAATCCTCCCTCCAGTGCTGGCCACAAATGGGTTTTGACCGCCATAGAGTACTTCACAAGATGGGTAGATGTTGTCGCTTTGAAGGAGGCCAACGAAAGTGCAATCTTGGACTTTTATGAAGGCCTGGTGACAAGGTTTGGAGTCCCAATTACCATCATATCAGACAACGCATTAGCCTTCTTGGGAATCAGAATGAGCGAGTGGGAATTGAGACATGACATCTATCACAACACTTCTTCCAACTACTACCCACAAGGGAATGGGTTGGTTGAGTCCACCAATAAGAATCTGATCAGGATTATCAAAAGAACAATGGAAGAGAATCAAAGAATTTGGCATGCCAAGTTGAAAATAGCCCTGTGGGCAGACAGGGTCACTCCAAAGAGGGGAATTGGTAATTCACCGTACATGCTCATGTATGGAAGGGAAGCTAGACTTCTTATTTCACTTGAATTGCCAGCCTTGGACCTCGCTCACCAGCTGCAATTAGAAGAGGGCAATAGCATGGAGGTTAGGCTATGTGAGCTGATAGAACTTCAAGAGACAAGGAACCAGGCTATGGCTTCTATGACCAGCCGCCAAAAAAAGATGGAGAAGCACTTCGACAAGAGATCATCAAAAATTTTCTCTGAAGAAGACATCGTCTTAAAATAGGATGAGGACTGAGCTAAGCCTGGAAAGCACATGAAGTTCGATGCCCTATGGAGTGGTCCATATGTCATCACTCAGTACAAGCAACACAATGCGTTCCAACTCTCTAGGTTGGATGGTGAAGAACTATGTATCCTAGTTAATGGGATACATCTTAAGCATTATCATTGAGCTTTCTCCCATCATGTATATATTTCCCTTATTTTTTCCCTATTTTTCTTAAGTGCTTTTGCACATATTAGTAGTTTTCTTAACCTTGTGTGTGTTTTGTTTTCCTTTTTGGGGTAAAAGCTTCATGATTGATTCTTGGATATCTCAAGGCTGTTGTTACCTCTTTCAAAGCTACATCTTGACTCCATGCCCAATGGATTTTGAGGCTACTAGTTTCTAAGCATGGCAGGCATACTTCCCCTAGGAATCGCCAATTTGTTGACTATTTTGGCCCTGCAGGCCAAAATCGATCTCCTTCTTTCCCTACTATTCTAAACCGTCAATCTAGTCATGTATCCACCTTCTACAAAATCCCCTTTTTTCCTTTGCAATAAGTCTTGTTCTTATAAAACATTGAAAGATCTAAGGACCTGCAGGCTTCGGTTCAGTATGGAGCTTTTTCGCTTTGAGAAAATGCCTTAGACAAACTTTTGGCAAGGAAATGGGCCAACAGGAATAAAGGATCACTTCCAAAGCTTCGAAGGTTAAACAACTCTTGCAGAGGGTAGGTGATGAGCAAAATGGACCATTGCAAAAGATCTGAAGGGTAACTTTGGACTTGATTTACCTTTGTGGAGGGCAGTTGGTCAAAAGGTAGAAAGGGGCAGAGTTTTCCTTCAGAAAAGACAATCTGAAAGAATCCAAGGTAAAGCTTAAAAGTCCTTCAGACAAAATGTTCGAAGCAAAAGACAAGGCAAAAAAGGAAGATAGGCAAAAAATAAAGGCTGAATTTCTTCGGGCAAAATGTTCGAAGGAATTCCTTCGAACATTTTGTCTGAATAAATTCACAAGGCAGGTCTCCGAACAAAGATCGTCCTTTCGGAAAGAAAATCCACGAAAAATGGTAAGGCAAATCCTTCGGACAAAAAGTCTGAAGGCCACGAAAAATGGTAAGGCAAATCCTTCGGACAAAAAGTCTGAAGGAATTCCTTCAGACTTTTTGTCCGAAGGAATTCACCCGAAAGAAAGGGCCAATCATTGAAGGGAACATTCCCTTCGGACAAAATGTCTGAAGGAATTCCTTTAGACATTTTGTCTAAAGGAATTGGGAGGCCAAGGCCGTCCGAAGGACCCTGAAGGTAAGATACCCTTGTGGGGGATGCTTGGTGACCGTAAAAGGGACCTTTCTCAAGGCCTGAAGGGACACTTTCCCTTCGAGAGGGTTCAAAGACTAAGCCCGATCAAAGGAACACAGAGCTAAGAAAGCCTAAGGAAAGGAAAGCCAAAGGAATTGCTAAGGGGGTGACGGGCCTGAAAACATCAAAATTGAGCATCGCAAACTAGCCATTGGAATCCAGACGTTCGATGGCGTCCTCGCAAACGTCAAATTTAGGGCAACGAAATAGCCGTCAATCTTCCAATGCTTGAGCGCAACCCTGGGGAAATTCAACGGGGTTAAGGCTAAAGGGAAGAGATCATCGAGAAAGGAGCCAAAAAGGCTAGTAAAAGACAAAAGAGATGACAAAAGACAAAGCCAAGAGAGGACAAAGTTGGAAAAAGACAAAAGTTAAGAACAAACTCAGTGACCTGCTGATAAAAGAGCCTGAGGAGCCAACAAGGGATGATAAGATAGCCCTGAGAGCTCAAATTATAGGAAAAGACAAAGCCAGGAAGAGACAAAATAATGAGATATGGACAAAACAACCCAGGTGGGAAAAGGGAGGCATCAACAGGAGAGCTATTACAACGGTTAGAACAGTCCCTATGAAATGGTCATCAAGGAGCACAAACAATAAATGGTGCGGCCTATTTTTTCCTCATTTTGCATTAATGGTCAGATAACCGCGTGAATGTCTTGAAGAAGGGGTCTTGTTTGTAGACAAATGGCGTGGCCCATGTTTTCACACATGACGTTTAATATTTTTTAAATGCCTAAAGTCAAAACTGGAGTTGACACAACATTCTCTTTCAGCGGCTTCCTCTTTCCAATGCTCTCAACGCACATGGGCCACTTGTAAAAGGGCGCCAAAGTCTTTTCCAAAAGGGCACCATTGCTTCTTTTGTCTCTATATATATTGTAAACTCTCATTTTAGAAATATCTCTCATTTTGTAAGGCGAAGCCCTGCCAAAATTTTCACCTTGAATCAATAAAATATGCATTTTTACCTCTATTTGGTGGGATATATCTCTGAGTGTGCCTGAGTATTAACCTTGTGTTCAGTCATTTTTACATGATGCTTTCACAAGCTTGATACCAACACGCCTGGTATAGACAAAGCGCCATTCTTGCAGGTAGCAAAAAGTGCTATGTCTGGAGTGCAGAGATAGGAGAGGGTTGCCAGACAATGTGTTTTCCTACAGTGCCTATGGTAAGTTCATCTTCTGTGTGTCTTCATTAAGCCTTTCTGTTAAGCTTCCTACAGTCTGGTCTTTTCATCAGATAAAGTGTATGTATGTGCTCTTATGGTTAGAAGTGTGAGTAATGAGTAGATCAAACTTGTTTGGTGCATCACCATCTTAGGATTAGTTTCTATTTTCAGTATCCTTCTCTCTTTTCAACCAGCCCCCCCCACCATTATATATATATATATATATATATATATTAGAAATATTACTGGAATAACTCAAAGATGCATCAAAGGGAGCTAGCCCTTATCTAGAGATTCTCCCCTCAAATTTTCCAGACCCACAGGCAAGAGAGGAGTCTCCATTGTGCCGCGTGGAAGACATGAGCTCAGCCTCCTGCCAAGGGTGCAATCCACAACATCAACATTGATAAAGAAAACAAAGGAAAATTCAAACTCAATTGGTTAGGTCCATTTGTAAGCAATGAAAGATTGGGTGCAAAAGCTTACCAACTCACCACACATAAAGACAAACATGATAAAAATCCAGTAAATATCGTGTATTTAAATCATTATTATACTTAAATCAACATTTTTAACTAAAACTCTTTTAGCATTCAAATATTATTAAAAAAAAAAAAAATACATCTATTCCAAAAATTCAAAAAAATCAAAATTAGGTCCTAAAGTATTTTTAAATATTATTAGCTTACTTCTTTTCATATGTTGTTTATTATATATTGAATAGATATCATATTCCATATTTTAATACACAATGCTTCTCATGAAGTACTTGAGTGTGATATAGGACATACTTTCACATGCTTATTTGATGTCAGCGTTCCCTTATTACCCAACATCGTTGCTAAGTTGGGGGCATCTCTACATTCTACACAAACACATTAACATGTTTTTATCCACAACCTTTATACCATGTTGAGCTCAATATCATACAAATGTCTTGCTAAATTATTCATATTTTTAAAATGTATTACATGAAATATGGTACTTGCTAACATTCATATCCATACATATGATGAAGCTATACTAGTCTGATTTGCTACATGTTTTGCTTTGCATTCTTATTTTACTACATGATACATTAGACTTTCTTGCTTATTGTGTGTGGCCCTTGGCCTTGCATGTTTAATTTCTCATTTGTCTAGCATCATTATGCCTTTTGAGTGTGTCCATCGACCTTCTATGTTATGCGACATTTTACATGTCCCTTGTATGTGGTCTAGTGAGCCTTATGAGTGACTTATTATATAAATTACATGACACTGTATGTCATTTCTTCTATAATTGTTGTTTGTTACTATGATGCCATGATTTTTATTATGTATTCTATATATTTTACTATGGTGTCATGATTCATGTCATGCATCACTTATATATTATATTTTTACTTTAGTGTCATGATGTATATCATGCAAACATTGATCCCATGCTTCAATGATATATCTTTCTCACTCATGCTTCATATGCAAAAGTCAATGCTATATTCCATATAATGAATGCAATCAATTTCAAATATTCAATGTGATATTTATTTCACATATGCTTTCTTTTGATATTAGTTACTCTGTAGGCTACATCTCTCATCTCAAAAGGGAGGTATCACAATGGGCTTGTTTAGAATAGTCAAGCCTCATGAGCAAAATTTCATGTTTATGAAAATACACAATTTTCAAGTGACAATATGATTCAGAATTTTCATATTATGAGGGCATGAGGCATGCATGTGCACTCATCATTACAGTTGAAAATTATAAGTTTGAAACAATGTAGATGATATTTATGAATTATACAAAACCTCAATCTTGTACACTTAGCAAACTTAGACCTTGGTTGTTCCTCTCAGTTTTAAACCTTTCCCACTTCCACAAGTCTCGCATCTGATTTCTCTTGTGCCCCTTGGATTATCTCTTAGTCTGATCAATCTTATGTTAATAACCCAAGCCTTCTATCTTTCTTAGAATGCTTAAAACCTATTTATCCTATGCATTTACAAATTTTGGACATGTACCTACTATATAAGATCTAATTCTAGAATGCAAGCTAAGAAATCAAATCAAGTCTAAACTAAAAACTTAGACTTGAATGATAGAGTAGCAAATGAATAAAAGTAAACTAAATACACACTTAAAAAATTGAAGTGGAATAAGCTTCCTCCATTGTGATTGAACGTGATTTTATCTTAAATGTAACGGATGTAGGTGCTCAACTCTTCTTCAAAGCAAAAGAAATTGGACAGTGCTTTTGGTATGCATGAGGTTTTTTGATGGATTAGATTCACTTGACAATTCGATGACACTTCCTTAGCATAAGCGTGGATGATTTAAAGTAATAGATTGCACGTCACTTTATAGACTTACAAGGGGTTAATCAGACGGTTGAAGATTATTTAAATTTGTTTAATTATAATTATAATCGATGATGAGTAATTAGTCCTCATTTATGAGGATGATGACCAATTCCATGGGTTGAGAAGAAAAGGGAGTTGGTTGAGTGAATCAACAAAAATATGTCAAGCTAGTTGGTTGAGTCAACTTAGAAATTGAAATGTTTTAAAGTGACTAACAAGGTAGTTGAATAAGTTAAGGAAGTTGGTTGGATGAATGAACACGTGGTTGAGACAAACGTGGAGGATGTCTAGGTCAGTGGAAAAATCTAGATTTTTTAATTAATTTTATAGGAAAATAGGTGTACATGATTATAATTAATTACTTAAGAATCAATCAATTATTTGAATTTTGGAGGGAAGTGATGTTAATTTGAATTTGAATTGAGGATCAAGAAGGGGAAGGGTGAGTGTGTCAAAGTTAATTTTGACACTAAATGATAAAATTTAGGTGTCTACATTTTTACCTCTTTGAAATGGTGTTGTGAAACAATACCATTTCAAATAATAGTAAATAAAGTAGAGCGTTGATGATTGTGGATAAAAAGTTGATGCAAATAAATGAAAATAAACGTGATGATGCCCCCTCAAGTGTTCATGCAAAAAGTGGATGAACGCTTGAAATCATTGAAGGGAAGATGATGAAGTGGTTATAATCAATATCGTCAATAAACTGAAGTACTAAAATTGATAAAGCACTTTCAAGATTTAGAACATGTGTAAAATGATTTGCCCCTAGTTGATAATTGCTAAAGAGCGAGTTAGAAAAAGAATATTTTTCGTTCGTCAACTGCATGCTTGGATGGTGATTAGGACTCAAGGGTCAAATGAGTAGATGTGGGAATAATATATCCTGATGATGGTAAGCTGTGGGTTGTAAAACAAAAAATATAAATTGTCTGATGTGTGATAAAAGTTTACAAGATTGATAGTTGCAAGCAATGATAAATATGTTTAGCACTTTGATTAAATGACAAAATAAAAATTGGATGAAATAACTTGGATGGATAATGGTGGTCGAACTAACCCTAAAGACCCATGTTTTGAAGCACTGCTTACATTTTCTGAATAGACCTTAGGTCGATGTAATTCTCTTAATGTGGGAAGAGATGTAAAGTGATAATGTGACCCATGGATGTTATTAACCTACTTAAGCTAATGATTGCACATTGTAATTGGATGTGATAATGGATTGATTTGCCTCCAAGTAATGATATATGTAAGGATTGGATTGGGAATCAATATATCCTAAGATAAGTTGTATGTTTTGAGGTGCCCCATGAACTATGATTCATAGAAGCAGATGTGAGAATGATATATTCTGATGATAAAACTGTGAGTTTAGATTGGATGGACTGATTTACTGATTGATTTATTGAGTGATGGATAAATGATAGATGTGATTTTTTCAGTCTCAATCGATAGGTGCAAAAAATTGAATGGAAAGAGTAAGAAATGATTGTGGGTGATTGATATGCAAGCATAAACAAAGAAGTTAATTGACTGCATATATTAATGATGATGGATCACATGATTGGATATGTATGGATGGGATTGAGGTGATTATGGGATGTATTGTGTAACACATTTGGTTGTGTAGTTAAATGCTTAAAAAAAGGAGGAAACTAAATTCATCGTTCTCAGAATGGTGAATTTGACATTGATTATGATAAATTTGTTGAAGAGAGTGGCGAATTAGTTAGTAAATAAAAAATTCATTTTGAACTTAAGTGGTCATCTTCTAAAAGCCATACTTTTGACTCGAGACCCTTTTTGAGTCTCTTTTGCGCCAAAACAAAGGTATCAGAAAGAAGGATGCAATCATGTTGAAAAGATTAGTTATATAGAAATGATGAGGTTGAATAAATTGATGTGATTTTTTATGGTATTGTGAATGGTAATGAGTGTGTTTGAGATGTATATGTAGCCATTTAAGATTAACATAGTGTTCATTAAAATGTGTAGGAGAGATGACATGGACTATAGCCTTTAAGTGCTATGTGGGTCAGTCTTCATAGCACGTCATGTGTCCTCCAAGGAGTAAACCATAATGACTTTGTCTGATATGACACATAGATGCTTCATTCGAGGATGTGAGATGGTTTGATAGCTGATTTTGTTTATTTTCTTTGCTTGGAGTTCTAACAAAATTTCCAACATTAATAATAGAGAAGAGTTGAGCAATATGATTTTTGATATTGTGCATGACAATATGCACCAATGGTATGGAAAAATCATGTTGACTATTGTGTTATATGTGTAAGGACCGATATAGTCACAAGTGCAAGACTTGGTACATCATGATATAGAAGATCATAATAACACCATTTATAATGATAATAGTGATTTAGACATATAAAGTAACAATGAAAACAAGAGAAAAAGAGATGTTATGTAGCCATGTAAATCATATAAGTAAAATAAATAAGAAAGTAAACAAATATTGTGGAAGTAAGTAAACACACAAGATGTATAAAAATGAAAGTGAACAACAAACAAGCAAGAAAATGGCTATACAAACAAGCAAGCAAATGAATTTTTATATTTCCTTAGCTTAGAGCAGAACTTGTTGGCATATGAGATCCTTGACAATGTTGAACTATCTAATGAGTAATCTGTGTAAGGAATAATTAGGGTACTTGACTAATGACAAGGAGTTTTGTTTGTTTTTTGTTTTTTATTTTTTGTTGGATTTTATGATGTTTTTGGATTTTGTGATTTCATGTACAAGGGATACTAGTAAACGGAAAACCTATTCTAGCACCAAGAAAGGGATCAATAGTGGATGGAATGGATATATTATGGAAAGAGTATGGATGAATAGGATTGGATTGAAATTCAAATGATAATTCCAAGGAACACATGACATAAGAACCCAACGTCTAATCATCAAAGGAAATTTATAAGGATACACCAAGATATTTCTAAGAACATGTCTCAAGATGTTTCCACTTCCTTATCAAGGTCAAAATGGGAAGAATGATGGTTCTATGATAAAAAATATTGGATTAATAAGGATGGGTTTTGATGAGTTTAGGATTAAATGGATAAGGATACTTAAGGATGGATTTGGGATGAAATGGATAAGGATGGGTTTGGATAGGTAAGGATAATTAAGGATGGTTTATGATAAGCGTGTGATGGTGAAAGATGGGTCTAGAATAGTTTTAGGATGGGTAAGGATGAGTTTGGATAGGTGTAGGATAGTTAAGGATGGGTAAGTATGGAGGGATGATTTAAAATGCATAGGATTGAAATGTAATGAGGTTGCCCCCTAAGTGTAAGTACTTGTAGACAACTAATTATTTTACACATGATCCCAGAAACTGGTTTTCATCACGATACTTACCCAAGGTACCATAGGGATGGTTTTCAACTTTGGACGAATTTATTTATCTTTTTATGTTTTTATTTTTTTGATGTTTTGTGATTTTTTTTATTTTTAACATCTCAATTATAAAAGGTTTCGAGATGCATGATGTTGACCCCTATTGATATTTCAAGTATGCACTCTAGATATGTCTTCAATAACTTCATTGATTTATAGTTGGCTTCTTTCAAATTTACCAAGATACCATCATGGCTCCTACGATAGAGGGTGCTACCAAATAGGGTGAAGCAAAAACTATGTTGGATGAAGGATGTGTGTTGAGTGCATGAAATATTTGGAGGGATGGAATGATTTTAGGGATAATTATATGTGTCATGATGTGAAGAGTGATTGGAACCAACAATCTTATATTCAGAAAGACTAGGAGTATCCATAAGTTGGATGATTTGGGATTTTAATGCTTCTTCAATGAAGTCTTCAATACATTATAGGGATCCTTGTTGTAACTATATTGATATACGGGTAGATGAATTTTCTCATCCATTAGTGCCTTAGAAAAGTTTTCACCAAGATATTCTTCTTGATTTTTTGATTGGGATTCAGATTTGGATTAGCTAATAGCACCTCAAAGAGGTTTTCACTAAGGGACTCATATTTTTTATTTTATGAATCTTTATGTGGATTTGAATTTTGATTATCTGATAATGACTCAAAGAGGTTTGCACTATGGGATGCTAATTTTAGATTTGGATTATAGGATTCATTTTGATTGAGGAACACTTGTTATTCCTCAGAATATGTAGATGTTTCTTGATGTTCTCATAGACGGAGACTAGTTAGAAATTATACTATTATTTGATCATCATGGAAGGAAATTGATGTTAGGTAAAACTGTTGGTCCCAATCAATGGGTGTAGGAGATGGACCTGAAATATGGGATGAAGGATTGGTGGTGTTGATGAAATAAGTGGTGACAACATGATCTTTGTTAGGACTATAAACGGATTTTATTTCGAGTATGGATGATGAAGTCTCCTTAGAAACCATAAAAGTATCACTAACATGTTTACATTGATTTTCAAATGATCTATAGTTGATGTCATGTGGTCCATTATTTACTTCAAAATGGATGGGTTCGACAATTCCTTGTGCATGGATTTTTTTTTCTACAAGTACCTCAGTCACTTGGGGTATATATTGTGGGGTGATGGAAGTTTTAGTGTGTGATAAGAAAGTGGGTGATTGGCCGATGGGTGAGAGGTTATGTTGGTTAGATGAGGATTGGTCTAAGATGGGATTTTGGTAAAAAATGGTATCTTTGTAAAAAATGTGATCTTGGTCAAAGAAAAACTCTTGGTCAAAAATGGGCTCTTTTTCGAAGATAGGCTCATTGAAAATGGAAGGTAGACCATGGTTTTTAAATATGAGTTGATCAACTAAAGATTGGTTGAGAATGGATGCATTAAAAATAGGTTCGTGAGAAATAGATGGAAGGTTATGACCTTGACATGGAAGTGGAGTAGCTTGATTAGGCTCAAGAAAGACATTTTGTCTTACCCTCAAGCTATGATTTTCAAATGTAGATACACTTGGCTCTACCTTAATGTACCCTTTTTGATGTAGAGCATCACTGAAGAGCAAAGTATGTAAATAGGTTTTAGAGATATTTGTAACTTTTTTTGGTGTGTGTTGGGTGTTATAGGTCATATAGGGACCCTTGAAGGTGTTAGAACCATTATAAGTCTTTAAAGTTGTGTGTTGGTAAGTATTCTAAACTTTCCCACCAAAATGCACATTTTGAAAATTTGAATTTGTGAATTGGTTTTGTGAGGCATTTTGAGGTGTTATGAGGGATATGATGTTATGAAATGATTTTTTAATGTCTTATAAGGTCCTAGGAAGGTGTGTTTATGTATGCCAATGCCAAACTCATGGTAAAGATAATGAATTCAAGATTAAGTGTAACTTCCCTCCATGCATGGAGTGGCAAGAAAGGAATGGTTACATGTTTGGCATGGGTAGCGAGTTTAAAAATTCCTATAGAAGGACAAATAGATGGTGGAAGGAGAAAATAATTTTGTGGAACAAGGGGGGAGAGTCCCAAAAAGATCAAAATTTTTAGGAACTCTGCTTACCCTGCATAAGTCTGTACATAGTTCTTGCATGTGTTCAAGAAAGATAAATAAAGCTTGGTGTTTGAAGAATAATCATTGCATTTGAGTGTTCCAAATGAAGGTGAGTAATATTATATGTTGTATTCATAATGATATTGAGTTTCTATAACCACTTTTCCTATAGACAAGGAGATAAGCTTTAGTATAGTTTATTGCTAATAAATTCTTTGTACACATCGTCCTCTACAACAAACAAGTTTGCATAGTCAAGGATGATTTGAGAGTTCTTGAAGGATATAAAAAATAATCCAGAGTTGAGATTTTGTTATGGAAATAGATTAAGTGTGGTGGAGGCTCATAGAGTATTTTATATACCCAAGTTTATATCCAAATTGCAATATACTATACACAGTCCTCTAAAAAGCAATACAAAATTCTGAAATAAGGTAAGTTAGGAGTTGAACAAGGTTTCTCATGACCTAAAATATTTTGGAAAAGGTAAAGGGGGTGAGTAAAAACCATAGAAAATTATTATATTCCTTTAAATATCCTTAAAAGTTCACTAAAGTGCAAAAGATCACTTAGTTTGACAAACAATCCATAAAAGAGAACACATAACTCTGTCTTTTTGCATATTGGAACTTTTAAAGATTTGTTTAAGGATAAATAACTATTAAAATAGGTGTATTAAGCATTATAAATCCTTATCCAAGTTTTTAAAGTGAAATAAAGTGATAATAATTCATTTGAGGTAATTTTCTTTACCTTTTAGCCTAACACAGTCCTAGAAAGAGACTAAAAACCCTGTATTTTGGGTTGTTGGAGAAAAATAAAGGTTGGACCAATGAAAAATGGTTGGAGGAGTTGAATTAAGTGAATAAATTTTATAGGTGTTAGTTTTTATTTAAGTGTCATAAAACTCAATTTATGCTTTTTATAATGCTTGCTGCCCTACCAACAACTAACTAGGGTTTTAAAATTTGAAAATGCTATAACTTTTGTTTCCACCCTTGAAAATTGATAAAATTTTGTGATAATATATTATTTAACATGATAAATAGGATTATGGTAGTTTTGAGTTAGTACAATATGGAATAGTATGTATTCTTGGACTGTGTGCTTGTATGAGGGCTAAAAAGGCCTAATTAGGTGAAGGGGGTGTTGAGTTAAGTGATTTACCTCAAGAGTTAAGATATGAAACATTTTGGAGAGATGTAAGGGTTTAATGGGTACTCAAAAGTAGTTTTATATTATTGAGATCATTTTTAATTTGTCTACAACAAGGAGGTTTGTGCTTTAGGAGGGCTACAAAGAAAAGAGTTTGTAAAGAAGTGTAAGTTGGAAGGAGAGTTATTGTTTACATATTGTATCATTGATTTGGCCAAGTGAAAGTGTTAAAATAATAGGGAAAGGATGTTAAGATTCCTCATAAAGGGATAAGAACATTGGATGTTTATTCTAGGCTTTCAAGCCTACGAACCTACTTGAAGAAAAGAGCTAGTTTGAATAAGAATGAAGGGATGAAAGATGTGAAAGGAATACAATATTGTGGAAATAATTCATTATACTAACCAAGAGAGGATAATATGCAAACTAATTTTATATTTGTTACACAATTAAATAAAACACATATAACTAAAATCATAAGTATACCATAACATGTGATTACGTGGGGAAAACCCTTTCAAGAGAAAAATCCCACACTCCAAAGCAACTCAATGTATTATTTAAATCACCAAGATTACAACACACTTGAAGATCAAGTCTTCATAAGTGCACCACTAGTATACTACACACAACAGAAGAATTAGTTCCACAGAGCTTCGATGCCTTTGCATAACTCTCTAGCTTACAAGCTTGTACAAAGCTTAGCTACTTGCATTCAAGCTTATCACAAGCTTCATGCTTCATAAAATTACAAAGGAGAACACATCTCATTTATAAAAATTAAAAATAAGAATGCATAATGAAGAAACTTAATGGTCAAGGTAAGAAAATACGCCACCCTTTAGTGGTAAAACTATTTAAGAATAGTGTCATGCTTGTTGTCTTCTACATTGGTCAAAAGTGGATCCTCCACTTTCCATATGCTTCTAAAACTTGTCTTCCACTCACACATGTGACTCCACACGCTTCCAAAATATTCTCCATTAACCTTTGAATTCTCCTTCCACTCAAGATCATGTGGCCAACAAAGAGGTGCACCCCATATCTCTTTTTGTCATTTTTCACTTAAATCAAAATCATGTGGATCTCAAAGGATAACAAATTATATCTTTAATGGAGTGATAAACCCCACTTCTACTCACAGGCACTTAAAACATTTGTTTTCCTTTGTGGGCCATGGCAAATCATCACAAGCCACATCAACACCTATATCACCACCTGCACCATCTACCAGATCACATGCATAGTCATTGCCAACTCACCATTGCCATCTCATCACATGAATAATGCATGTGAATAGTGACTATGAATAGTAGCTCACGAATAATGTTTCATGAATATATTTGTAACTTGTCAAGCTTGAGACACCTCAATTCCCAACATTATCTCACTTATCGAATACCTTGTAAGACCCAAAGGAACCATACCAACATGAACTTAATGGGTAGGGGCCAAGAGGCCCATATACTCCAAACACCATCTGAACTTCTCTGTGCTCATGGGATTAGTCAATGAATCTATAGCATTCATCAAAGTCCCTACCTTTATCATCTCCACCCTAACATCCTCAACCATGTATCTCAAAAAATGATATTGAACATAAATATGTTTGGTCCTGGCATGAAAATTCAGGTTCTTTACTAGGCAAATAACACTCTAACTGTCATGATAAATTGTCAATGGATCCTATTTCAACCCAATAGCTGAACATAGTCTCTTAATCCAAATGGCTTCTTTACAGGTTTGAGTAGCTACCATATACTATACATCTATAGTGGACAAAGTGATGGTAGCATGTCACTTATTCATTCAACTTATTGTACCACCAAACAAAATAAACACATAAGCACTGGTGGATCTTCTGCTATCAACATCATCTGCCCAATCTGAATCCACATAACCAAGAATGTCAAGAGGATGTTTGTCTCCAATCATGTTACCATAATAACATAAATAATACTCTGAGGTACCCAAAAAATATCTAAAAACCCTTTTATCTATATTCCAATGAACTCTAATAGGATTAAACATATAACGAGAAATAACTCTCATTGCTTGGGTAATGTTTGGTCTAGTATAAACCATAACATACATTAAGCTTCCAAATTCACTTTGGTAAGGCACTTTGATCATGTCCTCCATCTCTAATGGGGATTTATGACATTGTGTAGTAGATAAATTCATTCCAATAGAAAAAGGAACACATAATGGTCTACAATCCTACATGTTAAACCTCTGTAAAATTGAATTCACATACTTACTTTGGCCAAGCCATAGCTTTTTGCTTTATCTATCTCATCTAATATCCATCCCAATAATGTGTCTCACAAAATTGAGATCTTTCATCTCAAATTTTGTTGAGATTTGAGATTTAAGATCTAAAATCAAAACTTTCTAATTGCCAACAAACAACATATCATCAATGTATAAGGCAATAACCAAGAAATGATCACCATTAGTTTTATAATAAATTTAGATTAAAAATTTTACTCTACGTTGCATTCTGATTTTCGGTTACGCACTGCAGATTTTGTTCCTGCATACCTTGGTCGTGACAGTAGAATTTTGAAACAGGGCGCGGGCTTGATTCATTTGATTCATTTTCCGTCTAAGTGTCGAAGAGCAGCGGAAGCTGTCAAGTGGCATCATTTGAACATGGGATCTTTTTCCTTTTTTGATTCTTTTGTTTCATTTTTACCCAAGTGTTGAATTTGAGCGGAAGCTGCCAAGTGTCGCTTTCTGAGATATGGAATCGGCCAAGTGGCATTGTCTGAGGCACTTTTCATAACTTTCAAGAGGGCTACAAAACGTGCCACGTATCCAACAACAACTCAGCGGAACACACCACGTGTTGGCATCCACATTCCTTTTTAGGCACCCGCATTTCATCTATTTTTTGGCAAAAGGTTTCAACAAGCTAAGTATCAGGATCAGGCGGAAAGTGCCAAGTGGCAATCACAGAAGACTCTGGACTGCTTTTCTAGAAGAATGTGAAAGTCACCACGTGTCAGCATTTGAGAGACAGTTGGTTCAATGCCTTGGTTCAATGCCTCGGTTAATGTGTAAATGGCGCGCAGTGTTGAACCGTTGAACCATTGAACCATTTTTTGGTTCAATCAGTCGGTTCAACGGCTTGGTTCATCGGGCAGTTCAAAGGAGTGTCCCAAAAACCAAAGGGGTCAAGCACCATTTCAGAAGGTAGTAAGACATTGTTTCATTTTTATTTAAGTGCCGAAGACAAGCGGAGGTAGCCAAGTGTCACTTTTTGAGCCCCTTTCTACTCCATTCTCAAGAGAAGCGGAAGCCGCCACATACCCTTAGCAAGAGCAACAGAAGACGCCACGTATCTTCCCAGAATCTATGGAAGCCTCCACATGTCGACATCCGAGAGATCATCTTTGAGTTTCATTGCTGAATAAAGATTGTGGTGGGTCTTGGGCTTTATTTCAAAAGTCTGCAGAAATCGCCAAATGTCACCATCCGTAGGAGCCTAACATGCGTCCCGAATATTTCTACAAGCATAGCTAAAGAGCAAGTAGAGATTGCCATGTGTCCTTTGTAGAAGACAAGTGGATATTTCCACGTACATCCTTCCCCCTTTTAAGGGTTGCTCGGGCAAGGAATGTGATGAGTCTTATTTTGTTGAAATTTGTAAGTATCAAAGAAGCAGATTGCGATAGGTGTCAAAGGTGGAACGTTCCTGAGCAAAATATAGTAAGAATATAAGGAAAGCAAAAAATGCCGCATGTCTTAGATAAAGATGCGAAAAGTGCCAAGTGTCATTTTCCGGTGTCTCCTAAGAAATAAGCAAATTTTTGAGAAATTGACTAAGTGTCCTCTTCCATTTCAACAGAATAGAGGGTCCAGTATAGACACTACTAGCTCAGTTAGAGTTCAGTTTAGGCTATAAATTTGGGAATGCACGATCAATCTGGAGAGAAACTCAACAGGAGTTATTTTCAGTAGATGGAGTAGTTCATTGGGTAGATTTTTGAGGCTAGCAAACATTGAAAGTGTCGTCTGTTTGTCCCTTGTGAGATAGAGGCAGAATAGAATTGTGCGGGAAAGGAGGTGATGGAATGAGAAATCTGAGGCTATAAAGAGGAGTGCAGGGATCACCAGGGAAGCATCACCATCAGAAAAGGAGAGAGTTTTTTTGAGAAAATTATTGTAAAGAGTTTTAGACTTTCTAGAGTTGTGATTAGGAATATCATTTGCCTTTATTCTATTTTCTTAAGTTAGGAAGTTTATGTAACTGTGCATGTTTCTGTGTCTTTTATATGACTGAAGAATTAATGAAAAGATAGAGTTCTGTGCCTTTGTTGATGTTTCCTATATCATTACAAAATTAGTCTAAGTTTTGAGCCTCTGTTTCTATTATTTATCTTTTACATTGATCATGCCTCGTCTGCTCTTTAATGTAATCAAATCTTACATATAGTTTCACTGTGCTTAGGATTGAGGATCAAAATTTCATTCAGGCGCATCGCCATAGTTAGATTTTCTTTCTCGCATTTGTGTTTCTATTTAAATTCCTATCCTTTTTCCCCCCACACTTGATATAAAGAAGAGACCAGCTTCTTAAAAATCTGGAGGTTGTTTCAAGATACAAGTCCCACATCTTGAAACTTCCCATTGTTGGTGTCTATTATAAAGCACAATTTTAAACATCAACAGTATTTGGCACGCCCGGTGGGACCAATCTTAAAGTATCCTTCAAGATCGTATGAACCAGAGAGCTATAAAGAGTCAAAGTTGTGGACCAGTCACCAGATCACAATCGGCTACAAATCTAGGTATTCTTTCACCACCTTTGGTAACAAGTCCAAGAAGAAGAGCTAACCAATTTGTACCAATACCAAATATGGGAGCCCCTATACCCCCAAAAAATTATGCAAGCTAGAACACTGGTAGTCCCTTAATCCTCCCAACACCACCAGCCATTTGGGATCCTATCCCAGTGAATGCTCTAAAAGCTCTACCCAAATTCAGTGGGCAAGACTCTAAAACACCGGCGGAACATCTTCAAGATGTATCAAATGTATGTGCTATACATGTTGTCACACAGCAAAATGTAGCCATAAGATTATTAGCAGCTTCTTTTAAAGGGAAGGCTTTAGAATGGTATCGGTCTTTGACCCCAAATACCATATCTACATGGGATCAGCTCAAAGATATGTTCTTTAAAAGGTTTGCAGAGAAGGGTGATAAGTCTTCTTTGTTACAACAGTTAATCACCATTCAAAGGGGACCACATGAAGACATGACTGACTTCAATACCAGATTTCAAAAGACTTGAGACAGAATCCCTGCTACAGCCAGACCACTACCAGGTATGGCCATAGTGTTTTATCTCAAGGCTTTGAATTCAGATATATCTGTTATGATTCAGTCACTGGGAGGACACACTTTGCTAGAGGCTTATGAATATGCGTTTAGAGTTGAGAATCACTTAATAGATGCTGAAAAGTTACCTCCAAGGCCCCCCATGCCCATGTTCCCAGAAATTTCCTTGCCATTACCTCAAGAAGTTCCTAAATCTGTAAGCCCACCTGTGTCTATGTACACTTACCCTCAACCATCTGTGAAAGAACTTGTCCCTGCTCAGTCATCTGAGATGGATGATATCAAGAATATCCTTAGGACGTTTTCCAATGCGCTGATCAATATAAAAAGACAAAAGAATACTTTCTCTAAGCCTCCTTATCAAGGCTATCAAGGAAACATATTTTCATCCCAACCAAACCAATATCAGGGTCCTCCAAGACAAACTAACCATCAGCCAGTGAATCAATTAGTTGCAGTTCCCACACCCTCACAGACCATTCCTACCAACTCAAATAGGGAGATGGTTCTAGGGCAAAATAATTATGTGGATGATACTAATGCCTGGTGTTTCCCTTGTAATAATGCTCATACACCTAGATATTGTCCTAGGGGTAATCTACAACAAAGGGTGGTAGAGCAAAGAAGAATGGATGGTCAGTTTGCCATTACTAGTGACAATCAGGCCTATCAGTCTCCTAGTATGCAGAATTTAGTCCTAGTGGCTCAGATGCAAGGAATGTATTTGCAACAAGAGGAAGAAATAACCCCAGAACATGATTTTTTCTCATGAGTTGAAGATGAAGAATCAGTTTTCTTGAATGAAGCATCTACCTCCCAAAGACCAGTGGTGCAATCTGATTATTACACTAGATCAAAGAGGAGAATGGTAGAACAACCTGAAATTATAAATGGTCAAGTCATGAATAATCCTCCATCTCAAGGGCAAAGAAACGCTGCTGTTAAACAAGAAGTGCCTCAACCGGTGCAAGATCAAGGGATTCCTGCTCAAATTCAAGAAAAAATGAGATATCTTTATGTCCAAAAAACTTAGTCTTTGGGATCGATAAATGTAGTGGATCAATTAAAGAAGACTCTAGCCCAAGTATCAATATGGGATATATTGGATATTCCTGAACATAAGACACTGCTACAAGAAACTCTGCAAGGCCAAGCAGTGCCCGAAGGTACTGTTACCAAAGAAGGACCTGTTGGAAAGGAAAAGCTCAAAGATACAGTTCCTCCGAAGACAACGACCTTTGTGAATGATGTAGCACAAGCAAGTAAATCCAAACCAGAACCTTTCTATTTGACTTTGATAATTGGAAAGAAACTCTTGCATAATGCATTGATAGATTTAGGAGATAGTACAACAGTGATGCCCAAGTAAATAGCTGATGCTTTGAAAATAAAATATGAACCCCTTACAAAATGAGTTATGCAGCTAGATGGAAAAATAGTACAAACCATAGGGAGAATCAAACAACTCCCATTGCAGTTATATACTTGTCCCAATATAATTGTCAGCCAAGATGTAGTAGTCATAGATATACCTCCTATTTTTGGTTTATATTTATCCAGAGACTTTACAACAAAAATAGGAGGATATATGTCTCTTGATTGGTCTCACCTCATCTTGAGAACCAGATACGGTTCAAAGATGAAAATTCTCTCTGAACCACTATCAAAAGATCATATCACCAATGAACCAACATCAAAATTAGAGGCAGATCATGCTATGTTAAATAAGGAAGAAAAGATTTTTGTTGAAGAGTTAGGCGACTGGACTGAGCATGATCAAGAGGAAGGAAATAACCAGTTGTTGGCTATGATGCATAGCAACCCATATGGAAACTATGACTCTACTGGTCTGGGCATATAAGTCATTTTTGATGAGGACCATGAAATCCCAAATGTTCTAAGGGAAGAGGCACCAATAACTCAAAATTCAGAAATCTGGACCTTAAATTTTGATGAGGCTAGAAGTAAGCATGGTGCTGGAGTAGGAATTTGTCTTATTGCTCCAAATGGTGAGAAAAATTTAAGGGCTATCTGTTTCCAATTTGCTTGTACTAATAATGATGCTGAGTATGAATCTTTAGTACATGGGCTCTTGTTAGCCAAAAAAAGGGGGATAAAGAACCTAATGGTAAAAAGAGATTCAAAATTAGTGGTAAAGCAAGTTAGAAAAAAGGCAGCAACCAAAAATGTAAGGATGAGATCCTACAGACATAGGATTTAGGACTTAATAGAAGATTTTGACGCTTTCGATATTAAGATAGTCCCTAGGAGTCAAAATTTTAAAGCTGATAGGATGGCCCAGATTGGCTCACAATTTAACCCAGCAACTAGCTTATTAATTAACAATGAGTCAGTAAAAGTTATAGTGAGGTCGACTATTCCAGACAATGATGAGAATTGGCAAGTATTTGAAAATGATGCTCAGGTAGTCTCATTCTTACAACAATTAGATGAGTTTGTTGATCAGTTACAAACCAAGATTGAGGAAGCATATGGTGATCAAATTATACAATTGAAGACTAATAAGCTCCCAAAGGGCTTGATCACCTTAGAAAACTTGTTTGATCCAAAGGATGTAAGCATGGAGGAGAAAAGGTTTCAGGTAGACAGAGTAGACTATTCTGAAATAGAGGTGAGTGAAGGGAAAAGACTAAAAGTTGGTAATTATGTAACTCAAGTGGAAAAAGAAAGACTAATTGAATTGTGCCAAAGATATGACAGAGTCATAGCTTGGAGCTATGAAGACCTTCATGGATACAATAGAGACATTATTCAACACACAATAGAACTGACTGAAGGGTCTAAGCTCATCAGACAGAAACAAAGGCCAATAAATCTAAAGATTGAGCCTCTAATGGTAGATGAGTTGCAGAAACTTTTAGATTCCAAAATAATTTTTCTAATCAAGCACTCAACCTGGGTATCAAATCTAGTACCAGTTAGGAAAAAGAATGGAGATGTAAGACTGTGTGTAAATTTCAGAGATCTGGATAGAGCATCTCTAAAAGACCACTATCCATTGCCCTCCATAGAACAAATTCTACAAACTGTGGTTGGATCAGAGAGATTTTCTTTGCTAGATAATTTCTCTGGATACAATCAAATTTGGTTGGCTGATGAAGACCGGTACAAAACTGCTTTTACTACCAAATGGGGAACATTTGCATACGCTAAGATGCCATTTGGCATGTCAAATGTAGGAGCCACCTTTCAAAGAGCTATGGATGTAGCCTTTGGGGAACTTATAAATAAAATCATTCTGGTTTATCTGGACGACCTCACTATTTTTTCAAAAAATACTGATGATCATTTTGATCATTTAGAATCTGTCTTCAAGAAATGTCAGGATTTTGGGATATCACTGAATCCCAAGAAATGCATCTTTGCTGTACCTCAGGGTAAATTTTTGGGACATATAATATCTAAAGGAGTTTCCATAGATCTTGAGAGGATTGCAGCTATAATGAACCTACCTCTTCCAGTGAATAGAAAGGCAGTTTAGTCCTTTTTAGGAAAGATTAATTTTGTCAACAGGTTCATATCTGATTTTGCAGGCTTGGTAAGACCAGTGACACTCTTGCTAAAGAAAGACCTGACTTTTAAATGGACTATAAAAGGAAGGCAAACCTTTGAAGAGGTCAAGAAGGCTATCTTAACAGCCCCAGTGCTTAAAAACCTAGATTTTTCCAAACCTTTTGTAATTTATGTCTATGGAGGAGAGTTAAGTATTGCTGCTGTCTTGACACAAAAAGATGATAAACAAGAGGGAGAACACCCAATAGCCTTTTTCTCAAGAACTCTCAGGGATTATGAAACTAGGTACAACTTTGTAGAGAAACAAGCATATGCCATGGTAAAAGCCCTCAAGAAATTCAGGCATATGGTATCAGGGAGCAAAATCCTGATACTTGTAGCTCACCCAAGTGTCAGAGAATACATCATGGAGGGAGAAATCACTGAAAAAAGAGCCAACTGGATCACTAAGATCCTTGAATATGATGTAGAGTTCAAACCCACCAAGTTAGTCAGAGGCAGGGGTTTGTGCCAATATATGACTCAACAGCTTGAAAAGATGTTACCTGAGGAGGCAGATTCAGAAAGAGAGACGAAGACGGTGTTAAAAATACAAGAGGTTGATTAGGAACCCTGGGTCACAAGCATGATTCATTTTATGAAAAATGGGATTTATCTGAGAAAGCTCCCTCAAAATAAGAGGAGATATTATAGGATACAGGGAGTTCATTTTGTTTTAATTGAACAAGTCCTTTTCAGAAGAAATTTTGATGGAAAATTGTTAAGATGTGTAGAACAGGCTGAGGCTAAGAGAATACTACACGAAATGCATCATGGAATATCAGGGGGGCATTTTTATGCAAAGACCACAGCCATAAAGATAAGTGAGGCAAGATATTTTTGGCCTACTTTATTTGTAGATTGTTATCAACTGGTTAAAAAATGTCAATCCTGCCAATATTATATGGGGATGAGGAGGAATGTAGCCATGCCCCTTAGTCCTATAATTGTGGATGAATATTTTGCTCAATGGGGTCTTGACTTCATTAGAATGATAAATCTAGTGTCTAGTATGGGTCATAAATAGATATTAACTGCCACAGACTATTTCACCAGATGGATAGAGGCAATCCCACTTAAGGAAGCAACAGAGAATGTGATCCTAGATTTTCTAGGGAGTATCACTACTCGCTTTGGGGCTCCTCACACCATAATTTTAGATAATGCTAAAGCATTATTGGGGTCTAAAGTATCTGAATTTGCCTTGAAACATGGAATATATCTAAAAACTTCATCTAACTATTACCCTCAGGGTAATGGTCTGGCAGAATCAACTAACAAGAACCTGATAAGACTCATCAAAAGAGTAGGGGCTGATCATCACAAAGAGTGGCATAAAGTGGTTAATCTAGCACTATGGGCTGATAGAATCACACCTAAACAGGTGATTAAAATGTCTCCATATGAATTGGTATATGGAAAGTCTACTGTAATTCCCCTAAGCTTGGAAATCCCTGCTCTCTATCTGATCAAACAAATTGAAATTGAAGAAAATGGCCCCATGTAGGTCAGACTTGCAGAACTTTTGAAAGTTCAGGAAAAGAGGGATACAACCCATGATTCATTGATTAAGCATAAGAGAATGGTTAAAGACTATTTTGATAAAAGGACTTCGAATCCTCATTTTGAAGTAGGCTCGATTGTTTTGAAATGGGATGCAAGAGCTGCCAAGCCGGGTCAGCATACTAAATTCGAAGCATTATGGACTGGCCTGTATAAAATTCACACGTGTAAGCAGAGGAATTCATTCAAGCTAGAATCAATGGAAGGATAACCTGAAGAGATTCATGTAAATGGAATCTATTTGAAGCATTTCAATTAACTTGGGTCTCTAATGTATTATAGTTGGATAGTTTCCCCTTCCCGTATTGTTTTTTTTTTCGTTGTTGTTTTCCCGCTTTTCGTTTAAATAAGTTTTTTTAAACACAGATATCAGCAGCTAAGGAAGTTTTCAAATAATAAAAAATCTTCAAATTCTTGAAGCATTGAATGTTTCCCAATCTTTAAGAAATCTCCGAGGTACCTTGCGCAGCCACTTGCATAACGTGTCTATCTCGCTGTCCTAGGAAGATTGAGTAGGATTTGATAACAGTTGTCTAAATTTAATGCCTTTTGAGACTTGATAGGTCCATAAATACCTTTAGCAAGAGTTGAAGTTTACAAACTCTCAAACATTCCTGCATTTTGTGAAAATATCCTGCTACTTGTGAAAATTTTTAGCGCCTAGTAAATTTGCTTCAGCGAGAGTGTTTTTGTTTGCAAAGAGTTCATACCAGTTATCATAAAAATATCATAGATATGGAAGGAGCATCATCTTCACAACAAGGAGCTAGGATTTATGAATCCCTTGATAGGTTTTTGGCAAGTAAGTCATATGCTTCAGCTCTCGCACAACCGTTGAAAGCCTATCCAAGGACCAGAATTCTGGAGGTTGGTCAGGCAAGTGACCCATCAAAAGTAAAAGATTATGCAGATGGAATCATGGACCCAATCTTGCAAATAGCCAACAGCAAAAACCTTAGAGAAGGGGCACATCAAAGGTGCCTTCAGAGGGCCAGAGCAGGGCAATACGAGACATTTGCCATGAGGATATGGACCTCACAACTGGCACAGTTTCTTGTTCCAACTGTGCATCTATGCCCCAACTTGGTTGAATTATGCGCAGACTGGCTCCATGCACCCTCATGCACCATTCAGTAGGGTCCTTTCATGGTGCAAATCACACCGTAGGCCATCAGAGACATGTTATCCCTACACCATGATAGTACAACAATGTTTCCCACTATTGCTAAGATGCAAAGGATGTGGGCTAACGTCAACACCTAGTTAAATTTCTTAAGAATTGAATTGCAAATGGGTGATGACAACACTACTGTGCCCACACTCCCTGCAGCAAGAGGCCAATTCACACAAGTCAGCCAAGACGCACTGTCCATGATGGCTTTCATCTTCGGCATGAAAGATGATATGGTAGTTTACGTAGAGCAAATGGCCATCCTCTTCAGGTTGAAGACCGTCGATAACACCAAGGAATATCAGCTCGACTTTTTAGAGCAAATTGCTTTTTCAATGGTGGAGCAACTGGCCCAGTTCAGATCCAAAGGAGTGTTCAGGTAATCTTTTTTTTTTTCACCTGATGTTATACCAGAATGCTGACCTCTTCACCCAACATATGCATCTGGACATGTATGACCCAAGTTTTGATCCTCAGAGGACCATTCCCGTGTCTGTTTGGACACATATTTTGTCAAGGACCAGTGACCCATATGATTTTTGGAAACTGTTTGTTACCCCTGCTCTTTGCCACCTTAGCCCCGAATTAGTCATGAACAAATTATTTCCTAGTGTTTCAAACCTCCTGGCCAGTTGCCCAATTCCATGTGACTTCTACTTTAGATCCCACCATATGCTTATAAGAGTTCATGGTTTTTGTGGGGAACCAATGTTGCTACCGAAGATTCTAACTCTTAGGTTAGCATTTTTAGAGGTCACCAGGCAAGTGTCAGTAGTAGAAAATGATTATGGTTCTAGGAAATGGAAGAGGAAGATGTTTGATCTCTCATGGATGGCAAGCAACATAGTTTTAGAATCCAGGGACGCTAAAATTTTGTTGCTTTGAAAGCTAGCCTTCTTTGGGTTCTTGTTAGTTGAAGACAAATGGGTATGCGACCTGAATGGTTACATAGCTTCCTGGATAAGGACTAACAGGGTTGCAACCAGGATTGTACATGAGGGCCACCCTTTTTGGGATAACAGGAGAAACCCCATAGAAGATGCTCCTAAATTTTATGTTGAATTAACATATTTTCCTCCTCTGCAAAATAGATCATGGGAGACTTTCTATGTTAAGCAAAGGGATTATGATCCCAAAGTCAGAATGACTTCTGGCTTGAGAAGAGCATTGAAGAATAAAGATTGGGATGAAGAAAAGATAGAAGCCTATTGGAAATATAGGCAGGAGATTTCTCAAACCACCCATTATTTCAAGAATGTAGACACAAACGAGAGGTGAGAAGAACTATGAGATGAGTGCCATCTCTCCCCTGCATCTAGCTCGGAGACAACTAATTTACCAACACGGGGTATAGAGCAGGAGGCTGGGCCAAGCCAAGAGCTACAAACCTCAAAAGAAATTGCAGCTGCAACAACTATGTCTAATTGGCCCCAACCTCTCAGCATCTCAGAGAAACAAAAGAGTGTGGTTCATTTGCCATCAAAAGCTTCCCCATCATCAGAAGTCATTGAAATTCCTAGTTCTCCACAAGCGTCTCCGACGATAGTAGCGGATGTGGAAGGAGAGAGAACCCAACCATAAGAGGAGACACCCAAGAAATGATGGAGGGTGCAGTTTCAGTTGGCTATGGAAGAGGAGACGAACACCCAACAACACCAATTATAGAGTTCTGTAATTGCTCCTTAGGTAAGTATCATTCCTCCTCCTTCTTAGTCTATATCTTCTCCCATCAGCATGATGCCTCCACCTAGCCAAATGATGCCCCCTATCACCTCTGCCATCCCCATTTCACACTTCGCCCCATCCTTGACACCTCAAGCCCTAACATTACCCCATTTTTCCCCCTCAGTTCCCAAAAATATTCCCCCTCAAATTGCCCACAGCCAACCACTGGCTATTCAATATGGCCTGCCACAGGGATATCCTTTTGTGGAAGGACACATTGCATCCCCTTCCACCTTTCAGACACAGGCTGATGTTGCTAGGAAGGCAAGAGAAGCCCAGAGAGAGAAAAAGAGGACTAAATAAAATAAAGCTTTAGCTACCCCACATCTGTGGTCACAATTTGACCCCATTCAACAGCAACTAACGGTGACCCATTTGTCACCCAACATCATCAAGCCGAGTGAGCAGATGCAACCTGAGGACTACACAATGAACGCAATGGCCATTGATATGTCCCTTTTCAGGCCCCATGATAGAGTTGATTTTTTGACCAAATCCACTTCTACAGTCACATAAGACTACTTAAAAATGTCAAGAAGGCTATAGAAGATGGAGGCCGATTTGGCCAAGGAAAAGGCAAACTGTAACAGTTTGACCGAAGAAATCAACAAGAAAGATAATGAAATAGCAAGTCTAAATAAATAGTTGCAAGATACTATTTCCCTTCAGATTCACCAGGAAGTCCAGGCCCAGAATGATTCCTTAAAGGTAGAGCTAACACATGCAAATGATACAATGATGACCCTTAGGCGGGAGAAAGTAGCGTTGCAAGGAAAATATGAAGAACATCAGCTGCAAGTTACTCAATTGCAGTAGAAGCTGTTGGGTGAGCAAAACAATACTGTGGCTTTTCAAGCCCAGTTCCAAGCGGAGCAACAAAGAGCAACACAACTGAAACTAGAGCTGGCTAATAGGCCAAAGAGTGTTAGAGTGATAAAACTAGTAAAATAGCTCTACAAATCTATGTAGAAAAGAGTCTCCTCAGAGATTATCCAGCTCAGGGCTTCTCTCACCTTCCTGCTCAATGCATATAAATTGTGTGAGAAGGTGGAAGATTCAATGAAAAACACTCTAGCTACAATCTTCGATAGAGTCATGGAGTCCCAAACATTGTTGCAGAAGCTCTATGACGCAATGAATGCAACATTGGTAGCCACATGAATCACTGATAGAATGGTCACCTCAAAGCGAGTCAATGAGGTTCTCAGTTGTAATTCTGTAGCCAACAGTTGCAGAGAGCTTCTCAAAGTCATGAAAGAAGGCATCAACGAGATGAAATAGCATATTGAAGATCTAGTGCAACTAGGTATTCTTTCTCCATTTCCTGATGACAACACGGTGCTAATGGTTGATCAAATTGAACCATTGCTGATGGCCAAATACAATGATCAAACAGTTTTCCAGAACCTACGGGATGATTCATCAGTCTCGATAGTAGAAGTTGTTCTAGTTCCTGTTTCCCAGTTGGAATTCAAATTGAAGGCTACAGTTCAGATTTTGCTAAATTTTTCACACAAGGATATCATCAACCTTGATTTAGCCTTCACTGAATTTCAGAACAAGTAAGGGTTATCTGACCATGAATGGTCCACCTACCAGACAACACTTTTGAAGCTATGAATTTTGCAATTTTGACAGAGCGGGAGTTGTGTTTCTTTTTTAGCAGGCTCAAAAGTCCTGGGGGTCGCTAGTAACTGTAGAGTAAAAATTTTACTCTACGTTGCATTCTAATTTTTAGTTGTGCACTGCAGATTTTGTTCCCGCATACCTTGGTCGTGACGACAAAATTTTGAAACAGGGCACTGGCTTGATTCATTTGATTCATTTTATGTCTAAGTGTCGAAGAGCAGCAGAAGCTGCCAAGTGGCATCATCTGAACACGGGTTCTTTTTCCCTTTTTGATTCTTTTGTTTCATTTTTTCCCAAGTGTTGAATTCGAGTGAAAACTGCCAAGTGTCACTTTTCGAGATACGAAACCGGCCAAGTGGCATCGTTTGAGGCACATTTCATAACTTTCAAGAGGGTCACGAAACGTACCACATATCCAATAACAACTCAGTGGAATGCACCATGTGTCCGCATCTATGTTCCTTTTTAGGCACCCACATTTCATCTATTTATCAGCAAAAGGTTTCAACAAGCTAAGTATCAGGATCAGGCAGAAAGCGCCAAGTGGCAATCACAAAAGACTCTGGACTGCTTTTCTAGAAGAATTCAGAAGTCACCATGTGTTGGCATCTGAGAGACAGTCAGTTCAATGCCTTGGTTCAACATTTTTGGTTCAATGCCTCGATTAATGTGTAAATGGTGCACAGTGTTGAATCGTTGAATCGTTGAACCATTGAACCATTTTTTCGTTCAATCAGTCGGTTCAACGGCTTGGTTCATCGGGTAGTTCATAGGAGTGTCCCAAAAACCAAATGGGTCAAGCACCCTTTCGAAAGGAAGTAAGACATTGTTTCATTTTTATTTAAGTGCTAAAGACAAGTGGAGGCCGCCAAGTGTCGCTTTCTGAGCCCCTTTCTACTCCATTCCCAAGAGAAGCGGAAGCCGCCACATACCCTTAGCAAGAGCAGTGAAAGATGCCACGTATCTTCCCAGAATCCGTGGAATCCTCCATGTGTCAACATTTGAGAGATCATCTTTGAGTTTCATTACTGAATAAAGATTTTGGTGGGTCCCACGCTTTATTTCAAAGGTCTGTAAAAACAGCCAAGTGTCACCATCCGTAGGAGCCTAACATGCATCCCAAATATTTCTACAAGCATAGCTAAAGAGCAAGTGGAGATTGCCACGTGTCCTTTGTAGAAGACAAGCGGAGATTGCCACGTACATCCTTCCCCCTTTTAAGGGTTGCTCGCGCAAGGAATGCGATGAGTCTTATTTTGTTGAAATTGCTAAGTATCAAAGAAGTAGATTGTGATAGGTGTCAAAGGCAGAATGTTCCTGAGGAGAATATAGTAAGAATATAAGGAAAGCAGAAAATGTCGCATGTCTTAGATAAAGATGTGAAAAGTGCCAAGTGTCATTATCCGGTGTCTCCTAAGAAATAAGTAAATTTTTGGGAAATTGACTAAGTGTCCTCTTCTGTTTCAACAGAACAGAGGGTCTGATATAGACACTACCAACTCAGTTAGAGTTCAGTTTGGGCCATAAATTTTGGAACGCACGATCAATCTAGAGGCAAACTCAGCAGGAGTTATTTCCATTAGATGGAGCAGTTCACTGAGTAGATTTTTAGGGCCGGCAAACATTGAAAGTGTCGTCTGTTTGTCCCCTGTGAGATAGAGGCAGAATATAATTGCACAGGAAAGGAGGTGATGGAATGAGAAATTTGAGGCTATAAAGAGGAGTGCAGGGATCACCAGGGAAGCATCATCATTAAAAAAGGAGAGATTTTTTTTGAGAAAATTATTGTAAAGAGTTTTAGACTTTCTAGAGTTATGATTAGGAATATCATTTGCCTTTATTCTATTTTCTTAAGTTGGGAATTTTATGTAACTGTGCATGTTTCTGTGCCTTTTATATGACTAAATAATTAATGAGAAGATAGAGTTCTGTGCCTTTGTTGATGTTTCCTATATCATTACAAAAGTAGTCTAAGTTTTGAGCCTCTGTTTCTATTATTTCTATCTTTTACATTGATCATGCCTCATCTGCTCTTTAATGTAATCAAATCTTACATATAGTTTCACTATGCTTAGGATTGAGGATCAAATTTTCATTCAGGCGCATCGCCATAGTTAGATTTTCTTTCTTGCATTTGCGTTTCTATTTAAATTCATATCCTTTTTCCCCCCACACTTGATATAAAGAAGAGACCAACTTCTTAAAAATTTGAAGGTTGTTTCAAGATGCAAGTCCCACATCTTGAAATTTCCCATTGTTGGTGTCTATTACAAAGCGCAATTTTAAACATCAACAATAAACACAAAGATCAAATTTTGATTGCTCAAACCCTAAACTCAATACATATGTATCAAATTTTTGTTACCACATCCTAAGACTCTGATTGATACCATATAAGGATTTATTTAACTTGTAAACCAAATTTATTTTACCTTTTGCCCCATAGTGCTCTAGCTATGTCATATAAATCTCCTCCTCCAAACCACCAAGAAGGAAAGTAGTCTTCACATCAATTTTATCAATCTCTAGATCATATTTTGCTTTAATAGAAATTAATAATATAATGGATGCCATTTTAGAAATAGGATAAAAAATCTCACCATAATCAACACCCTCAACTTGAGAGTAACCTTTTGCAACCAACTGAGCTTTGTACTTTTCAACACTACCATCTGAACCAATATTTTTATTAAACACCCATTTGCATCCAATGAGATTACATCCTTCAGGTAATGGTATAAGGCCCCCTGTATCATTATTTTTTAAATATGCTATTTATTCTTCCATAGCAACCTTCTAGGACTCTACATCATTCATACTCAAAGCTTCTTCTATTGATATCAATTCATCAATGTCAGTACTCAAAGAAAATATACATCTCCAATCATCAAGAGAATACCTTTTTGGTGGGTTTCTACACCTTGTAGACCTTCACATAAGTTAAGGTGGAGGTTCATCTTCATCTTCCTCCTCTTCAAAATATTTAGAGCTTGATGAGTTCTTCTCAACTTCTTATCTCTGTTGTGGCCTCAAATCAACTTTCTTAGGTGTAGGAGGAAGTTGAATCATTTATTTATTTTTTATTTTCTCTGGCTATAGTGTAATATAAGAAGGATTAGTTTCAACAAAAATAATGCTTCTAGAATATATTATGTTCTATGCTACTGGATCCCAAAGTTTGTATCCTTTCACACCATATATGTAATCGATGAAGATACATTTCATAGCCTTGTTCTCCAAATTTGTTTGATTCTCCTTTGGCACATGTGCATATGCCTCACAACTAAAAACTCTAATATGTCTTAATGAAGGATTACAACCATACCATGCTTCCATAGGCATTTTATCAACAAGCTTTGATGTAGGAGACTTGTTAGTTAGATAGTAAGCAGTGGCTACAAACTTGGCCCAAAACTTTTGTTCTAGTCCAACACCACTAAACATACTCCTAAATTTCTCCATCAATGTCTTGTTCATTCTTTCTACAAATCCATTATGATGAGGTGAATATGGATTTTTCTTCTGTCTCTATATACCACAATATTTACAAATTTTGTCAAAATCATTAGAGTAAAATTCACCACCATTGTAAGTCCTCAAACACTTAGTTTTTTTTCTAGTCTATAGCTCGACCATTGCTTTAAACTCTTTAAAATGACTAAAAAATTTAGATTTACTCTTTATAAAATAAACTAGTGTCTTTATACTGTAATCATCAATAAATAAATCATAATATGTGGACTTTGAAATCAAAGAAACATTAATAGGACCAAATACATCATAATGAATTAGATCTAAAACACCATAAGATTTATGAAAACTCGAGTAAAACTGAATGTATTTTTGTTTACCATAAACATAATGCTCATATAAATAAAATTTAAGATTTCAATCAGTCAAACCTTGAATAAGGTTTTTATTCTTCAAGGCCCTAAGACCTTTTTCTCTAGTCTGGCCAAGTCTCTGGTGACATAACATAGTCTTCTTTGCAAGCAATTTTAAATGCATAGAATGAGCACGCTTAGGTACCAAAAAACCATGACCATATATATAAATAGTGATTACCTCCTCCAACGGAGTAGTCTCAGACTTAGTCTTCATAGAAGTACTATTACACTCAACTGTGCATGCATCAAGCTTGTACAAAGTGTCAATCCTGACACCTTTAGTTATCACCATAACACCTCTAACCATATTATAACATGTTTATAAAAGACAACCTATACATTTGTATCTATTAGTTTGATCACAAATAATAAATTATGATCTAACCCTGGGATATGTAACACAACATCAAACCATTTAACCCTTCCATCTGGAAATCTAATTTTAACTCTACCAAGAGCAAAAATGGTTATAAAAGAATCATCACCCAAGTACATCTTAACTCCATAAAACTCTTCATACTTATAAAACCAATTTCTATCTAAGGTCATATGGTAAGATGCACTTGAATCAATTAACCATGCATCATTAACTTCATGGGTTGCCAAGGTTGAAGGCATCACTATCTTCCTTCTCAAATTCAGATTCATAATCATACTTCTTATTTTAATTTTTTTCCTATTTACAATCTGATCTATAGTGACAATGATTTACATAATTATATCATCTCATCTTCATCTTTCTAAGAGATTCAGATCTCCCCTTGGACTTGGATCTAGAATTTTCATGCTTCTCATTCTTCTTGCCTCTTTATTTAGATCTTCCTCGAACATTTAGAGCCTCTTCGACATTGATATAAACTTTCCTTCTAATTTCTTCAAAAATTAAATAAATTAAAACATCCTTAACTTTCAAGGTTATATAAGTACTTCCTATAGCCATAACAAGAGAATCTCTTGAGCCAGACAAAGAATAAAGCAAAATTTGACATCTCTCTTCCTCTTCCAATTTTACACCAACTAAAACTAATTGGGCCACCAACATATTAAATGATTTTAGGTGGTATGAAATTTTTACACCTTATTCCATTCTTAAATAATATAACTTCTTTCTCAAAAAAAAATTATTCACTAAAAATTTAGATTGGTATATCTCACCTAGTTTATTCCACAACTTATTTGATGTGGTCTCTTCATGGACATTAATCAATACATAATCTACCAGGCACAATCTGATGAGACCTTTAGCTATTTGGTCCATCACATCCTACTTAGATGCTTCATCTAGATATACATGTCTAAGAACATTCTCATCAATGACATCCCATAGATCATGATCAATCAACAAATCTTCCATCTTCAGCTTCCACATCTCACAATTATTGTCTAAAAAAATTTCAACATCCATTCTCCATGATGTGCTTGCCATATTAAAATTCTTACAATAAATAACTTGAAATGTCTCCTTACAAAATATCCCACTCAAAACTAGATTAGTTCAAAAATTCTAATAAACCCACAACTAGAACCAAAAATAGCCAGGTTCTGATACCACTTGAAGGGAATATGAGATCACAAAAATAATTCCTTACACTAACCAAGAGAGGAGAATATGCAAACTAATTTTATATTTGTTACATAATTAAAATAAAACACATATAACTAAAATCATAAGCATACCATAACACGTGATTACGTGAGAAAAACTCTTTCGGGAGAAAAACCCCACACTCTAAAGCAACTCAATGTATTATTCAAATCAATAAGATTATAACACACTTTCAAAGCAAGCCTTCATAGGAGCACCACTAGTATATTACACACAAGAGAAGAAATGGTTCCATAGAGTTTCAATGCCTTTTCACAACTCTCTATATTACAATATTCTACAAGGCTTAGCTACTTGCATTCAATATTCTCACAAGCTTCATGCTTCATACGATTACGAAGGAGAACACATCTCATTTATATAAATTACAAATAAGAATGCATAATGAAAAAACTTAATGGGCAAGGTAATAAAATGCACCACCCTTTAGTGGCAACACTATTTAGGAATAATGTCTTGCTTGTTGTCTTATACATTAGTCAAAAGTGGATCCTCCACTTTCCATATGCTTCCAAAATTTGTTCTCCACTCACACATGTGACTCCACATATTTTCAAAAGATTATCAGATAAATTTTGACTTCTCCTTCCACTCAAGATCATGTGGCCAATAAATAGGTACGCCCCATATCTCTTTGTCATTTTGCACCTAAATCAAAATCATGTGCATTTTAAAGGACAATAACTTGTCTCCTTAATAGAGTGGTACACCCCACTTCCACTCACATGCACTTACAAATTGTAGATTCCTCCATGGGACATGCCAACTAATTTCAAACCACATCACCACCTACATCACCATCTGCATCACATGCATAGTCATTGCTAACTCACCACTACCACCTCATCACATGAATAGTGACTATGAATAGTATCCCATGAATAATGTCTCGTGAATAGTGTCCTAACTTGTTAAGGTTGAGACACCTAATTCCCAACAAGATGTGGAGGAGATAATGATGGTGATAAGACAAATAATGTAAAATATGAGAAAGGTCGATAGATCTTTATGATAGTACAAAAGATTATACATACAAAGAGGCTTAAGATCCTAGTGAAAGTAAGGAGTGATCAAGCAAATAGATCAAGATGCAAGGAAAGTCAAAGTCAAATAAAAAGTATTAAGATAATATGATTATAACTAGGTAAAGGTATGAATTTAGTACATGTTTCAAATCTATCAAGTGTGTGTGGGTTTTTTCTACATCACTTTGTCGATCAAATCTTGGATATAATGCTTCAGTCTCATAAAATGTTTGGTGGAATGACCTTGGATTATGTGGTATTCACGTTAGTTTTTTATCTGTATACCAGTCGGGTTTTAGAAAAATTTCATCAAAGTATTTGGTGTTAAGGAACACGATCATGTTTGCAGCTATCAACTTTAGAAAGACAACACCATATGCTTCTCCTAAAAGAGTGAATTTACATTTTTGATTCTCTTAACTAGGTTGACCACTAGGCACAATAATGTTATTGGTAGGTTGAGTGCTTTAGATTAGTTGTGGCTTTGGGGATTGAGTAATGTTAGATGGTAGGGGTGCTAGAATTTGGTTCTATTTGCTAGTATGATAAGGGATGTTAGAATCAAGGCTATAAATAGTGGATGAGATACTTGGTTGATTTTGGATAATAGATTTACTAGTGGTATGTTTATGTTAATGTGGAATGGTTTGGGGTTCCCTATTAATGAATGGGGCTAGAGAGGTGGATTAATTTTGAATATGAGGTATGGATTCCTTCCTAGAGAGTAAATGATTTAAGGCCTTGGGGTCAATATTAGGGGGAAACTTGGATACTAGACTTAAAGCTTGTAGCAAGACCTCATTTTTACTGGCTAGTATGTACTCTATGATTTGAGAAGGGGGGAAATGACTCTAAGGATAAGTTATTTATCTTCAACATTATCTTTGATCTCAATATGGTTTTATTGATTTCCAAACCAAAAAGAGGAATTACCAAAAGGCTCCTCTCTCAACCTAGGATTGTTCAATAAGGTCATTTGTCTTGTGATGGAGACATTGCTAAAATAAAGGCTTTTGATTAAATATATATACTTGACTCTAAGAAATTAAAAGACCAAAGTGACTAAAATTCAATTGATAATAAGATTATTTTGAGATTTGATTATTTTGTGACTAAATTTGTCACTTTTTTTTAAAGGTTTTTGGATTATGACTTGTTTCAAGACTCAAAATATTTTTGTTTTCCATCAAGGATTTCAGCACGTGGTATTTCATAAGTAAACAAATAAATTATACTCTAAACACACATGTATTGTACAAAAAAGGTAAAGTCTTGGTAAAAGGACTTAAATAACTTGTAGGATTTTTGTGTCACTTGATTGTCTGTTATATTAACTACATCTTAATATTTCAAGGCACTAACCATGGAGGATCTCGTCATTCACATGGCCCACTAATCCTAGTTTCAAAGATGTATGGAAAGTATCTTCCCAATGTGAACCAATGACTGATGGACTACAAGTTAAATGGTAAGAATGGTTTTCCTAAGATTAAGGTTTAAATAAGCTTATTTAAGGGATTACTCTATATACCTTTCATTATAATGAGGTCCAAAATCATGGAAGAAACTAATTTGAAGGATGCATATAAATGGTTCTAGTCCCAATGTGCCCAACATAACCATAATATTTCAGTATGTTGTTGTCAGAAAAATAAAACTTAGATTCATGTTGTCTAAAACCTAGATATTGAAGGATAAAACCCCCTTACTTCATGACATGCTTAAAACATAACATTTTTTAACCAATAAAAACAACTCTAACTTAATTTATATACCCTATTGGTAAACAGGGTTAAACCTACCATGTGATGATAAAATATATAATTGATAGAGCATATAATAAAATAAATTAATATATATCTCTGATTCCCAGGTATTATCACCAATGTGATGCCAAGGGAAGAATATACAAACAAGCATAATTTGGATAACACAAAAGTTGTAAATTTATTTTTGATTCCTAAGTATTGTCACCAATGTGACACCAATGGAAGAGCATATACAAACTTACAACACACATAGCAAATTACTTGAAATGAAAAGTTAATTGAGACCAAAATGAAAATACGAGCTAATTATTTAGAAAAATAAAATTGCTAAAATGAAATGACAAGGTTAGTCCAAAATGAAAAATAAATAAAATATTAAGAGTAATAAAAATTTGATTTTTAGATTATTTTTGGTTTGCTTGTCTTGGACTAACAACCTAAAAAAATTGTTAAAATTATTTTTAAAGCTAAAATAACAAGGCACCCTATAAAGTTAGCTAAAAAAGAAAGTAAAATAATGGAAAAAAGATAGAAAATGTTAGCATCTAGAATGATTTCACTATTAAATAGTTAAAGTAAGTAATGAGTTTGTTCACAGATAAAAATATAGAAAATAAAATGAAAAATACAAAAAAAGGATTGACAGAGTGATTTTGTTATTCTCAATCAATTTCACTAATGATAACGATGACTTCACTGATGTTAATGATGATTTCATTGATGTTAATAACTTTGAAAAATGTTTAAAGTGCTCAAAATTTTAATATTTATTCATGGTTGCATTCTCCTTTCTAATACTTTCATTTTGGTGCAAATGAGACCTCAAATAGATTTCAAAGTCAAAAGTTATGGCCTTTAGAAGATGATCACTACAATTTCAAAATGAATTTGCCATTGTATGCTATGATTTCACCATTGCATGCTATGATTTCATCACTGCATGCTATAATTTCACTGTTGAATGCTATGATTTTTCCATTGTAATGATTTTATTGTTGCATGCTAAGATTTTGTCATTCTGTAGAATAACTAAAAAGAGGAAGTAAATGCTGAAACATAAAGTATAATTGAAATAAAAGATGGTTAAACAAAAAAAATAAAAACTATCAAAAAGCTGAGAAAATTAAAAAAGAATAATGAAAAAGGATCAAAAATAATTTATCTGTTTGTTCCAATGAATTCGTTGATGATGTCTTTGAATCCGATGTTACATAGGTACACATATAATATACCAAAAAAGTTAGAAAACAAACATATATTTACAAATAAAAAATTCAAAGACCAAGATTAAACGAGCGTGCACAAAAAAACAATAAAAAACAATTGGATTATGCTCCTAAATACACCTATGATGTTACAAGATAAGGTAAATTCCTACTAGATGTGGTAGAATATATAAGTTTTAATTCTAGAATGCAAGCTAAGAAATCAACTGAAATAAAATCAAATCTAAACTAGAAACTTAGACTTCAATGATAGCGCTGAAAATGAACAAAATAAAACTAAATACACACACTTACAAAACTGAAGTCGAATAATTTTTCTCCATTGGGATTGAACATGATTTTATCTTAAATTCAATGAATGTGGGTGCTCAACTCTTCTTCAAAGCAAAGGGAAATAGGCATCATTTTGGTATGTAAGAGGATTTTTGATGGCTTAGATTTACTTGGATTTGCTTGATAATTCAATATCACTTCATTAGCTTAAATATGAATGATTGAAAATGATAGATGACATGTCAATTTATAGGTTTATGGGAGGTTAATCAGATGGTTGAGGATTATTTGAATTTTTTAAATTATAATAATAATCGTTGGTGAGGAATTAGTCCTCATCTCTGAGGATGATGACCAATTCCATGGGTTGAGAAGAAAAGGGAGTTGGTTAAGTGAGTCAGCAAGAACATGTCAAATTAGTTATTTGAGTCAATTTGTAAGTTGAAATTTTCTAAGGTGACTCATAGAGTAGATGAATAAGGTGGTTGTATGAGTCAAAACATGGTTGAGACAAATGTGGAGTATGTTTGGGTGAGGTGGAAAATATGCATTTTTTAATTAGTTTAGGAAGAAAACATGTGTGCATGATTATAATTAGTTAATTAAGAATTAATCAATTGTTTGAATTTTAGAGGGAAGTGATGCTAATTTAAATTTGAATTGGGTATGGAGATGGGTTAATGCATCAAATTTAATTTCAACACTAAATGATGAAATTTAGGTGTCTACACCTAATTTTCTATACACCTACTTTTCTACTTCCCAAACACTTGTGTCATAGTCAAATGCCTACGTTAATACAAAATAAATGTATCTTAATGGTTAGCCTATGTGTTATTATGCAATATATTCTCCAAATGAATTGGTATAAATATAAGATCAACCACCATTCATTCCTCACCTAACACAGACCTAGATTCATACCAAAGAGTATTCAAACAGAATTCAATTGAGAAAACTTACTTATTTTCTTTTATTTACATATAAATAATAGGGAAAACACATCTATAGGTCTAAAGGACTAAAAGAGTATCTCAAAATATATATTTATCAAGTTACAAGTTAGGTCACTATTATACTTTCTTTTCACACATTATATGATTAACACATAAGATAACATAGAGGAGAACTACATAAGTTTGAGGCCCTCTTCGAAGTATTGAATATGTAGGTAATTCTCATTGACTAAGGGGTATTTAGGGTAGATCGATAAGGTGTGCCCATTAACCCATTTTCTCATAGCTACTATGTAGATGAAAAACTTTATCACTTGATAAGGAGTGATAATCTATGACCTAGATCTTAATGCACTAGTGTGAAAGCGAAGATGAACTTAGAAGCATCTAGGTGGTTTTATCTTGTTTCAATAGGTATTCTATATTGGACACTTGTGTCCAATCCAGACACTAGTGTCGATGCAACTATCTCAGACTGATGTAAGTGTTCATGGCTATAGACGCACTTAATCCAGAATTTAGCAACTATTTTAGAATATTCTTCTAATCAAGTTCCTACTTATTTTAAATCCAGATATGTATTAACATCAAAACTAGCTAATTATCTTATTTCTCTATCATTGTAATATATAACATAGTTGTACTTTCCATTTTTAACAAATCTCAACATAATAAATTCAGTATATGTTCTATCTGAGTTTTATGATTAATTGACATACTATATATCTATTTATCACCTTTATGTTAATTCATTTATATATTTTTAACCATTTCTACCCATATTATGATCCTTATCTAATTTAGGGTTAAACATTTGGTGAACCTAATCTTTGAGATCCAAACCCTAGATTGATTACGATTTTTTTGATCTTTTATATAAAATATGTGTAATATGGATGCATCTATTATCCATTTTGGGTTCCAATTTGTAATAGTTATTATGGTTTTATACATCACCCACCTTATCAAACCTATTAATCAAATTCAAAAACATCATGAGAGGGTTTTAAAATGGAGACAACACTTGACTTGTCTTCATAATTCCTTTTATAATACTATAGAGCTAGTATCTAGATGCTAACGTGCATGATCTCAACCATTTTTTAAACCAAAGTCTTATTCAAATGACACCTACCATCTCACACCCATTATTTTCCCATAGATTATATTGTATTTCATGGTCCATGTTGTTATGACTGAAATAGGCAAGGTTACTCAACCTAATCTGACACTTATTAATTATAGACACTATTTTTGAATTATATAACACCTTAGTCTTGTACACTTGGAAAACTCATAGCTTGGATGTTCCTCTTAGTTTGAGACCTTTCCTACTTACGCAAGTCTCACATCTACTCTCTCTTATGCCCCTTGGCCTATCTCTTAGTCTAACCAATCTTATGTTGATTATCAGGCCTTCTATCGTTCCCAAAATTCTTAAAACTTGTTTATATTCCACCTCTACAAGTTTGAAGCCTATACCTATTTTCCTTCTCCCTTGACACTTGTGTCTAGGATAGACACCTATGTCAACATAGGTGTCCTCCTCTAACACAAGTGTCTAGTACCTTAAATTCACTAATTTTCAAATAAAATGTATCTTAAAGGTTGGCCTAAGTGATTTAATGTGAGTTACTTTTCTAAAGAGATTGGTATAAATACAAGATCAAACCTCATTCATTCATCACCTATAAACTTCTTACCTATTCACTAGGCAACTTACGAAATGCATTGAATCAAGCACTCACGTGAGTAAAGCTTCCCTATTTTATCCTATTTTTATATCAATCATAGGGATAACACATACATAGGTTTAAATCACTGAAGAGTATCCCATGAGATATATTTTTCAAGTTACAAGCTAGGTCAATGTTTTACTTATTTTCCATGTATTACATGATTCACATACAAGCCAACATGTAGGAGATAACTACATAAGTTTGAGGCCCTCTTTAGAGTATTGGATATGTTGGTAGTGATCAGTGATAGAGGGATATTTGGGGTAGCTCAACATTGTGTGCCCACTAACCTTTTTTATCATAGCCACTATAAAGAAGAAGAACTAGGGTTTTACTATATGACAAAGAATGATAGTCCATGACCCAGATCTAAATGCACTCTAGTGAAAATAAAAAAATTCCTAGAAGTATCTAGGTGGTTGCTTCTTATTCTATTAGGTATTCTATACATGACACATACGTCCAACCTAGACACTAATGTTGATGCAACCATCCAAGGTTGATGTAAGTGTCCAAGGCTATAGAGACACTGAATCTAGAATTTGGTGACTATTCCAAAATATTCTCCCATTCTGATTCCTTCCTATTTAAAATCCAAATCTATATTAGTATTATAACTATCTCATTTATTTATCATAGTTGTACTTTTCATTTTTAGCATATCTCAATATAATAAATTTAGTATATGTTCTATCTAAATTTTGTAATTAATTGAGCTACTATAGATCAATTTATCACCCTTGTGATTATTCATTTCTATATTCCTAACCCTAGATCCCCTTAATCTATATTTTTAGGGTTAAACATCTGATGAACCTGATATTTGATCTCTAAACCCTAGCTACCTTAGGGTTTCCTATTTTTAAAACAAAATTTTGATTTCTAATTTTTCAAAAAGAAAAATTAATTTTTGTAAAAAAAATCATATTTCCATTTTTATCAATATGTGCACTATGGATACATTTTGCACCCATTTTGGGTATTTATAATTTTTATTTTAGTTTTCTATGTAAATTACTTGGTAAAATCTATTAGTGAAAGGAATAAAATAGAACAAATGTCGTCTAAACTTCAACTCATGAAAAATGGTCTTATTGATAGATCAGGTGGCATGTATCCTAAGATTTCAATCTTCAAACATTTAAAGCACTCTAATACCTATTAATATATCCTATATGAAGCATTACATGATAAATAAGTACTCAGTGATACAACATTTGTTGCTTTCACAAATATTATACAAAATTTAACATGCAATGCAAATCTTATTACCTTTAGTTGTAAAGAGATGTCCTCAAAGAATATCATTTATCAAGACTTACCTTCAGCCACATAATTTATTTCTCACAATAAGTAAAACCAACATGAGCATATGCCAAAAATCCCAAAGACATATAATGAATCCAAGAATAAAATTTCACTATTAGATTTTTTTACACAAGTCACCACTTTACAAGGTTTTTTTTTAGAACATTTCATATGACAACCTTTCCAAGGAATGTAGAATAACCACATGTGGCATTCATATTAAACTACATTAAAGAGAATGAGCATAATATATATTTTAAAAGGATAATTTACCACCTCAACATCTTATAAATATTTGTTTGCCACTCTACATCCAAGCATGTGTTTGTAATAAAATAGTAGAATTAGTTCTTGTGGACAATGGTTTAGGGATCAATATTTACAACATAGATTTTCTCTCTAAAATTGGCATTGGACCTTCAGATTTTGTAGCATCTAACAAGGTATTTATTAATATTTCATGATAAGTATTGCAACATATAACATTGAATATTACTATAGGTCCCCGTATATTACCTACTTTGTGCCAAGTTATGTGAAATGATGCAAACTATAATATCTTATTAGGGAAACCTTGGATACATGAAATGTATGTGGTTCCATATACTTTGCATGTCTGATTATAATTTAGTTTATTAGGGATCTCTTTACATATGTCCCATGGATACTAATCCCTTCAAAAATCATGTAATAATACAACAAATAAGTGATCCTACGCCACAACCTTATGAACTTGATTTTGGCCTTATATATTTACTAAAATATGGATATAAAATACAAGGGTTGGGTAAACATGAAAAAATTATAGCTCAACCCATTTCACATACAAATAAAACAACATTGATTGATATACTAGTATAAAACCCTAAGCATTTTGTTTTACCTAAGTTGCAGATGAGACAATTCTTACATTTCCCCAAGTCTCCTGGTTCATTACTCCTATATATTTTAGAGTGTCATCTTATATCTCTCCCTCATCCTATATAGGTTTATATTAAAATACCTATGCCCAAATAATATGAAGCAAATGTTTATTGTGATTATCACCAGCGATCATGCCATTATATGAACAAATGTTTTACTTTAAAGCATAAGATACAAGACCTTGTTGATTATTAAAATATTAAATTTGATGATTCTCAAAAGGAATCAAGGTCATAACCTGGTGATCACCATAAATTGATAATATTTAAAAATCCTTTTCAAGACCATTCTAAAAAGGAACCAAAACTGTAAATGACATACAATGCACAATAAGGGTTTCAAAGTAAACAACCCAAATGACATCAAAGACAATAGGATTTAACAATCACCTTATTCTTGGGTGGTGATTATTTTTGGCATAACCATATTGATCCTACACAAACAAAAATTAATTGTAATATAAGATGTTTTCTATAGGTTGGCTTTGTTCTACAAGACTTGTAAAGAAAGGCTAGCTGGAAAAACTCCTTAGGTCACATAACACTACAAATTTATTGTGGTCCTAAAGTAACCCAAAGAAGAGTTTGGGCTATGCCTACCACATCCATATATATTTACAGTGGGAACTCTTTGGTTATATCAAATGGAAGCTAAAATTTATCCAAGTCAACAAGTATTTCTTTTTCTCATGAAGGCAAATTAATACATATTCCAAATGATGGCAGTTGTTCTTATAATACACATGTAAAGTGTGAGGAGAAACATGATATGTACCTTTTAAACTTATCCATTCATGATGAAAACAATATAAAAAATCTAACTTAAGGTTGTAAAGTTTTACATATTCTTAAAATACTAAAAAAATAAAAAAAAATTCAAAAATATTCTCGGCACCTACATATTCTATTGGATCATTGGCATCTATGTGTTAGTTCCATTTTCATGGATAACATACCAGTTAATTTTACATACACATGTGTTTCACACTTCTATTTGAGTGTGATACATGTGTACACAGAAACATGATTTTTTCACTTATGGATGTTGGGCTTTCCCTCTACCCACATCACTAAGACATTGGGGGCATCCACCTATATGATCATGATACTTCCAAATTATATCATCCTATGTTCACTTTACATTATCATGTTTTTAGCTCATATATGTACTTATATATGCATGTATCCATGCTTATATCTTCTATAGTGTATTGAATATGATATATACTTGACATTTTTTTCTAACACATTAAATCTATGGGCTACTATGATATGTTTATACTGGTTGCTTGTGATTCTATTTATGCACTTCCTTGAGTGTCTTTCTTTTCTATTATCTTATTTTTTAAAGCATTTGAAAATGTTCCATTGTTTGCGGCCCAATGACTTTATTTAATTTTTTGACATTTCATATGCTATTTTTTTTTTGTATGGACATTTGAATATGCCATTCTTTCTTTTATGGATATTTAACTATGTCACATTCATTAGATTGTGTGGCATTTAAACATGCCCCTTGTTTGTGTTCTTATTGGAATATTGAATTTTGACTTTATTTTGAGTGCTCTTGTGTGTGTCCTTAATTTTATTTTTGAGCTTGTATTATTACTATTTAGATGTTTCCATGATATTTCTCATACATATTAGGCCCTAATATGATCACATTATATGTGCTTCAATGATACATTTACCTAGACATACTCTCTCATATGCTACATGGTTCATTCACATTTATATGGTTATCTTATCTTTTTGAAGTGAGGTAACTATTTTTTCCTATTCTTCTCTCACCTTTAATGGGAGGTGTATACAATGGGAAATACAACAGATCTACAAATCAATCCTAGTTCGAAGAAGATAAATCCTACTTACACTTCTGATTGGGGATACATTAAATAATCAGGGTCATGCATAATATGGATCCACTAAACCTAATCAAGGGATCTCTTACCACAATAATATTACTAGGGAGGGTTCCAATGCCTCTAGTCGATTAAAACTATGTAATAATCCTAACTAGGTCATATGCTTTCATATTCACTAAACTAATAACAAGTAAAATAAAATCTAATCTAGTGATCACCAAAGCTTGTGGCACAAATTAGGGTTAATAAACAAGAAAAGTAAACATGCATAAGAGAATCCTATTTAAGATATATATAGGTAAGACACTAATACATGGAGAGAGCAATGTATTCAAAAGCCATTACTTATGTTACTTATATCTACTAAAGAGAGGAGCAAAGTTAGAGATACTTACCTTGAAGATGAGCCCATCGAGACTCAACCTCTCCCTTGGCCAAAGGTGCTTCATAAAAGGTTGTTGTGGTTTGTAAGGATCACTAAGAAAGGCCAAGGCATACAATACTTCTGCTCAAGATAAGATCATTATCCAAGTATAAACCCTAAGCTAAGATTCCTCAATTAGAATGGAGGAAGAGTATATTGTAAATAAGTGCAAATTAATAATTAACTCTTTTTGTCTCTCTACGAATGGAAAAATGGATGTGTTTATATAGGTAGATCTAACCCTAAACCCTTCTAAATGTTTAAGCTGACAAGGTCAACTTGGTCGACCTAGTTTTGTAATTAATAAAAATAAACTAGGTCATAGACTAGGTTGGCCATGGGCTGACCTAGTCCCTAATAAGCTTTGTCAATAAGGATACAAGGTCAATGTGGCTGACTATGTAATGTAAACTATCAAAAAGGGGTTTAGGTTAGGGAAGGGTTAATGAAGATGGTAAAAGACTAGAGGAGCATGAAAAATAGGAGGCAAAGCATAAGGAAATGGTTTTTAGGAGACAAGTGTGTAGATAGTAAGTGGAAAAAAGGGACAATAATCCTATGAATCATGAATGGTTTACTCACCACTTTCCTAGTGCACCCTTTAAGGTGTGCACTTAGATAGATTGAGACTCAATGGGTTACTGCAAGATAGAAAATATCATTAATTGATAAAGTTTGAAAATATTATGTGTATATAGGGGGCATGTTAGTGAGGACATGTCATAGAGGCATGGACTCCACACAGTCACAATTTCAGATATATAGTGGGGGCATGTTTTGTAAATATGTTCTCCACACTTATTCATTATTTGACATCTCTAGATTATAGAGGGGGCATGTTTGGAAACATGTTCTCCACATTGAAACTTATATCAATTTTCATATTTATCCATATATAGTGGGGGCATGATTTGGAAGCATGTTATCCATACACAATTTATGAATTAACCAAAACACACAATTATATGATTTAGATACATATTTATGATAAAATTCTATACATTGGTACTATTTTTATACACAGTTTCAACATGAGACATATCTAAGGTGAATATGTTATGAAATGTGTACCTAATATTACAAAATCAAATTAGTTTTAGATTCAAAACACTCTCAATTACTATTACCACCCACCAGGTTAGACTTTTACGAACTATATTGAGCCTATCTATTGCATAAGTTGGTTCACTTTTTGGTATGGTTGAGATGATTAAATCATTCAATATTACCAAATTTATTAGGTTGGACTTGATTGTATCATCCAACCTCACAAATTTTATAGTGTGAATTGAATTTTTTCACTCACATTCACTAGGTTATAAGTATGATTGGGTTACATAATTGAGATAGTCTCAACTGCCATGTGGAAATTCATCTTTGCTCCAAGGTTGGAGAAATGTGTCTTATTATTTATTTATATATCTCTTTATATATATGAACTTTCCAAATTATATATTTATCCTAATCTCATTTTCAATGAGTCATAATGATACATCTTTCAAATAAAATTACTAATAGGCAAGGTACTTGCATCGATACACAGGTGTACTCCTACACCATGCTCTATTAATTTTAGTTATTTTAAATGATTTCAATTCTAGATTATATGCACTTATTATGTATTGTAACATGTTCTTGGTTGCAAGTCGTTTACTATTAAAGAACTCAAGTTGGACTTAATTAAAACTAAGGTGTTTTATACACACGCATGTACACATTTATTTCCTTTAAACTAGAAATTTCATTACTAGATTAAAGGTGGGAAATAAAAACACTATTTTAAAATTATATAGCACTTTAGTCTTGTACACTTGGAAAATTCATATCTTATTTGTTCTTCTTAGTTCTAGACATCTGCAATTCTCACATCTTCTCTCTTTTGTGCCCCTTGGCCTATCTCTTAATCCAACCAGCCTTGTGGTGATGAGCCAATCCTTCTATCTTTCTTAGAATGCTTAAAACCTACTTATCTTCCACCTCTACAAGTTCTAAGCATGTACCTATTTTCTTTCTCCTTGTACACTTGCATCCAGGACAGACACATATGTCAATGGAAGTGTTATGCTCAAATGTAAGTGTCCAATGCCATAAAGTCATCTAATTTACAAATGAAATGTATCCTAATAGTCAACCTAGGTACTTTAATGTGAGTTATTTTTATAAAGGGATTGAAATAAATACAAGATCAACCCTCATTCATTCCTCACCTACTCACAAGGAAACTTACAAAAGGCATTCGATCAAGCACTCAAGTAAGAAAATCTTCCCTCTTTTATCCTATTTCCCTATCAGTCATAGGGACAATACATACACATGTATGAATTACTAAAGGAGTAACTTAAGAGCTATATTTTCCAAGTTACAAGCTAGGTTCTCATTTTACATATTTTATACATATTGAATGATTCACACACAATCTGACCAATAAAGGAGAACTACATAAGTCTGAGGCCCTATTTAGAGTATTGGCTATATAAGCAATGCTCATTAATAGAGGGGTATTTAGGTAAAATCAACACCATATGCCCACTAACCCATTTTTCCCACAACCACTATGAGGAAGAAGAATTAGGGTTTTACCATTTGATATAGAGTGACAGTCCATGATCTAGATCTAAATATACTAGAGTAAAGGTGATAAAAAATATATAAGCATCCTAGTGGTCACATCTTATTCCAGTAGATACTTTATATAGGACACCTTTATCTAATCTAAACACTAGCATAGATGCAACCATCCAAGGCTGACATAAGTGTTTGATGATACAAACACACTAAATCTAAAATTTGGCAACTATTCTAGAATATTATCCCAATATACTTCTTGCTTGTTTCAAATCCAGATTTGTATTAGTATCATAACCAACTAAGTATCTCATTTATTTATCATTTCCATATTTATCATAGCTATACTTTCCATTTTTAGCATATCTCAACATAATAAATTTAGTATATGCTTTATCTAAGTTTTACAATTAATTAGCTTGCTATAAATCTGTTTATCACCTATGTGCTTATTTATTTCTATATTATTAACCCTAGATCCACTTAATCTATTTTTTTAGGGATAAAAATTTATTAATGAAAAAAAGTTTCCTCTTAAGCCTAATCTTGTGATAAAATCTAAGGGATATGACCTTGTTGACCAATATAACAATACACATGCTAAGATTTCAATCCTTAAGCTCCTAAAGTAATCTACTATTTACAAGGATATCCTATATGAGGTATTATGTGAGATTCAAGTTCCAAGTGATATTGAACATGGTTATTTTGTGGACATCATGAAATATTTTAATAATAATTCAAAGATCATTACCTTTGATCCAAAAAATTTACCATTCATACAAGTGAACATGAAAAATAAGGGAATGGGCCTAAATATTTGTAGCATAAAATTCCTAACCACCATAGGTATGATAACCAATATTCTTCAAAAAATATTTATGCATATAAAATGGTTTGATAATTCACATTGTGCTCCTGTTGGTCAAATCACATTAGATGTGACATTGGGACAAAAAATAGTTTCAACTACTTTTTAGATAATGTTTCAATCATTACATTATAATTTACTTTTCGGTAGACCTTGGATACATTCAACAGAATTTGTCTGATCTACATTTCACCAATGTATAAAATTCATACTTGATGGGACATTATTAACCATGCTTTTCGATGATGAACCTTTCAAATTTTATAAAATGATACATTCTAAAACTGAAGGCATTCTTATATTGGTACCACCTAAATAATTCATTCATATTGAGCATATACACACACATGAAATAGGTGAGTCAATTACAATGGATAATTTATATCCATATACAAATAAGGCACTCAATACTGAGGTACACATAGATTCACATCAAGAGAAAGAACCATTACCAAAGGAGCTAATAAAACCACAGGATCTCCCAACATTTTAGCTTCCTTTATTGGTCAATACTAAGCAAAAAGATGACCATGTTTCAGATTACTATGATAGTGATGATGAAACTGCTTATGATATGAAAGATGAGAAAATGTAAAAACTAAAATTTGATCTGCTTGATCACCTTTCACATAACCTATTTGAACCTATAGGTATTGGTACATATAAGCTAAATCAACTTGTATAAGATACAAAATTGAATCCACATAAGGTAAAAACAAAAATAACAGACAAACATGTAAATGTTTGTTACTCCATATATCCATCTTGGTTAAAAATATTGTGTCAACCTTACAAGGGTAAAATGCAAGTGCATCATGTGAACAATGTGGAGTCTTCTCAAAAGGCTTCATAATAGACTTTACATATCACAACATAGCAGGATACTACAAATACCATATTATCTATGTTACTGTTATCACTCAAATTTTCTCCCTTTGGAAGAGGGTTCTTCAAGACCTTTTTAACTTGAGCAGAACTATGGGAACAACCCCAGGTTATGGGTCACCTATGGTGGGGCTGAACCTCCAAATTAGGCCTACTTCCTCTTTGATGCTCACCTAAAACTAATGCTTCATAAGGAAAAGGGTTAGAAAGGGAAAAGGGATCCTAATAAATTTAACCAAGTGATGCACCAAATAAAAATGGAGAACTACCATAAGCTTGAACCCACACTAGATCTACAGAGGATAATACTAGATCACATAATCTACAGAGGATAATACTAAATCACACAATCTCGAGATCAAGCTGATTGCATAAGTGTTTCATGGAAGAGGTTCATGAAGCAATGAATGCAAATAAAGAGGAGCTATAAGACTCACTGAAATCTCATGTTGGCAGAAAGAAAATTAATGTATACCTACAAACAACATTGAAAACTCCCTAAACAAGGTCAAAAATAAGGACCATGGATGAGGAATATTCTCCTTCACACAATGCCATAGTGCACAACTCACCAAACATAGATTCAAGGAAATATATAGGTAAAGAAAGTCTTATATTTCATCAAGAGGTAGTTCTTACAAATGCTTGATAGGGTCAAGCCTAATCAAGATGAACACATTTTACAATATCTCACAGAGTGTCCTTGATCCTCAAAATCAAGATTCCTTGTGATAATTTGAGAGAGAGAGAGAGATTTAAAAAGGAAAGAATTGGTAATATAGAGAAGGGGAAGAGAGAGAGAAGGTGGAACACATTGTCCATGATCATTAAATGAGTTGTCACCTTTCATTCCAATCAGGACTAACTCATCATCAATCAATTAACCTGCATTTCCTCTAGTAGTATTCAAGTTACTCTCATTAGTTGAGAGATCCACTAGAAGATAAGTGCTTATTTTGCATGATGAGTCATGATTCTTTTAAGGAGAAAATATCTCTGAGGGCTCCGTTCAAAATTGAATATTCTAACTGCCTCTCTAACCACTAGATCCTCCTTTGCTTTGATGTTACATGCCACCCTTCACTTGTCATATTCTACTTGGTCTCATTATGAGAACAAAAATCCTCATGTTCATGGGTTGATAGATCCATGCCTAATTTTGTTTGAGTGGTAGTTTGTACTTGCTTGTCGAAGATGTGGACATTTTGAAAGATAAAAAACTCTTCCATATCTTGTTTATATCTACACCTAGTCTAACTTGGATAAATATTAACTATAGATTGAAAACCAATCTAATTTATTGGTTTTCATATAGCTATTATATCGATGAAAAATTATAGGCTACATAGCCTAGATCCTAAACTGTATTTAGGTTTAAATAAACCTAGTTTGCCTCTAAACCTTGGGAAAACCAAGATCTTTATATATGCATAGGTCTCCTTTTGATAACTATTCATAAACTTTTGATCTATATATTAGGTCCAAAAGACCTATTATATCTATATGAATCTTTAATGGTAAAGCTCAATCCTTTAAATATCCATCTAGTTCAACCCAGATCATGTCTCGACTCGATTCCTTTATTTTTTACCTTCCCCAAGTTGAAGACTGCCCTATTAACCTTCATCAAAATGTCTAAGGCTCGATCCTTTGCTTATTAGCCATTGATCATGACTCAACCTATTTAACATTTTGACCCATCTTACTCCATTGATCTTGATCCATATGATTGAGTGAGAGCCATTGATCTTGCCCTTGACTTGTCAACCTTATCTTAGCTGGTACCACTTGGTAGTCTCATGTTTGCCTTTAGGATCCACTATTAGTCAGTATATTTTATGTACTTATACCACATGGTGGATTATCGATCTCCTTTACCTTTTGACTCATCTCACTCCATCAATATCCCTTGATACAAATGAGTGCCAATCATTAGATCTACTTTAGTTTGAAAACAAATGGATATTTATCAAGTCTTAGAATTGACATCTACATGGTTGTATTTGACATCCCATAGAACATCAAATTTGAGCTCTGATATATTTTTTCAATGGATTAAAGTTGATGTTTATGCAAACATATCCTATTATTTGACCAACTTTGAAGATTAAATCTTAAAGTGAAAAAATCATGGTGGGAGTAAATTTTCTAGAGATGTTCTTGATATTAAAAGAATTGTGCCCACTTGATCCATTGGTTTTGGGAGATTTATAAGTGCATTAAAAAAGAATTTAAGTGAGCTCACCTGTGTAATTATTTATGACACCCTGACGATGGTCTAGTTCATTCGGATAAGTATGGGAAAACACTATCAAACTTCCTAGGAAACCAACTTTGCACATGTATATCATTTTTTGCACTTCATCGCATGACCTTAAACTTAGCGTATATCAACTTGGTACAAAGTTGAACAAACCCATGTGATCATTTTTTATTTAGTATTCCATACAAGTGAGATATAACATCATAAAAATTCCTACTTAGCTCTATTTGAGCTCCTTTTCAAATTGGCTAAGTATGGAAACTTAGCAAATTTTATCTGAGAGGCCAACTTTGGACCTCAATAACTTTTGCCACACTTAGACGTATGTCCTAAAATTTAGTGCATAGTAACTTGGGACTAATGTGATCATAACCATATGACCAATTCTCCTTGACTCATCCACACATGGAAATGATAACATCAACAAATTTTCTACTTAGAATTTTTGGCACTAGAACCAAAATGTCTAGATGAACACAATGAAGAACCAGATGAATACTATGAACTTCCAAACTCATTCCAAGAACTCGACACCCCATAAGGTCTCTAAAACTTTGGACCTATCCTTTATAAATTGATAATTTACACTTTAAGTTAACTTAAAGTGTTTCAAAAGCTTTACAAGTTGCATTATCCTTTTGGTCCACTCATTCCATCCAAATCTTTGCTCAAGCTCTTTAGTCATTTTACCAATTAGGAAATTTACTTCTTTCTCTGCATCAATACCTCTTAGAGACTACACTGCATCCAGGCAGTTTTGTATGTGGGTAAAAATTGGCCAACATTTTTGGTGACTCATAGGGAAGCATGTTTGATATGCTTAAGAAAACCAAACCAATTTGCTTTGTCTAGTGCATTATGCATGGAGTCCCCTGCCTCTACAAATGAGATGGTCTCCAACTGGATACAAGGTTGACATTTTTTAGATAACCCCTCTTGAAGAAAAAGAATAACAAGAACAAAAATAACAAAGTACCCAAGGCAATTATGAAAGGGAAACATATAAAAAAAAGAAACTAACCTAAAACAAAGCAAGGACAACTAGTCTACTAATTAAATGTGCACAAAATCACTTGGAGAAAATCATGAAACTACCTATCCTAAACTAACCAAATATAAAAGAACCTATATAAAACCATTGACTAGTTGTAAAAAATAGTTTCCCTTCCTCACTAATCTAAAATACTTTACAGGCTTGAGGGAAACCACCCAAATATGAAGGAGTGGATAATGAACATATTGATAATATACCTCTCCATGAAAAAGAACAAAAATAAACTTACCCACCCAATCTGATTGATTGGACATACAAACATTTTAGAGTGGATAAGCAAGATGATCTTACTCTTCTTGATGCTCAAATTTGTGCTCTAAATGAAGCACAACTTGTGATGGCTCCTCCTTGTCATCCTCCAATCGAGCTAGGTACCTGATAGGACATCCTCTTATCAATACATACATTGAGCAATCATATTTTACCTCACTCTTGCACTTAGTTGTTTCATCATTATGCTCCTCAGACACAATTAGGTCAGAGTCTTATTGAAGCACATGGTCATATTAAAAGCTTTGTTCATCCTCTAGGTTTTCCTCTAATACAAAAAATGGTGGTTCTTGTAGCCAAATTTATTTAGTACTCAAGATGTCCTCTTCATCAACCTCACTCAAGGTTTCATCTTATTCCTCAGCTACAAATGAGGGTTTATTTGACCATTGAAGGTCTAAAAAGACACCTTTCTTACTTAAGGTCTGATTTCCCTTCCTTTAGCTCCAATTCATAAAGGATACCTTCTTTTGATAAATCATCCTAAAATAAACCATCCTCTTGTTCTTGGTCCTGATCCCCTTCTTGATCTTTGTAGAATGGAAGTTTAGTAGTCCATTAAAGGTCTGCTCTATTTTCAACTTGAGGATTGTCCTCATTAGGATCCAGGTAATTAGTGTCAAAGCCATGCCAAAAAGGCTGGTCTAAACCTAATTCTCCCCCTTTTGAATAAAGTGGGCTGCCTATTATGATATCCTCATAATAGACACTTGCATTGTCTTCTTCAAGTTCACCTATGACTACAAGATCCTCCTATATCCTTTGTAGAATAAGTTCCTTATCTAAGAAGGAGATGGTGGGAGGGTGAATAATTTTACCTGGCATGCATCTTATAAAAGTATCCTTCCATTTAGGGAATTTGAATGGTCTCTTTGGTGGTTCTTGAACTAGTACCTCCTTTTTTTGTATGCCTTTCTTGACTGATTCCCATGAGGAGAATGTGTATTAAACAACCACCTTTTCTTGATTTTGACTCTCTTCATCTTTTTTCATCTTCAGCTTTAATTCATTGATTTGTCTATCTATATTCTCTTTAAAAAGCCTCTCTTTAAGGTGGTCAATGGCCTCATGAAGATCTGGAACATAAGAGGGCTGGTATGAGATACAAGAAGATTCTTGAGGAAGATAAGTGGGATCTTGGATATCAACAATAAGTTGTTCCACAATAGTCTCCTTTTTCTCTTTGAAGACTTGTTTAGATTTAATTCTAAGAAGGGAAAGTCTAAAGAATACATGAAGAAATTATAACATAAGAGGGGTCACTTGGAGTAGTTCTTTGGGGGAGGATGGGTGGTATATATGAGGTCTAAGGTGGTGTATATGAAGACACATGAGGTTGGTGGAATTGGACCTATTATCCTTCAAGGGATCTTAGCTTATCCTCGATGCTTTGAATGTAACCACTTACATCCATCATCTCACTTGAGAGGTTTTTCCAATTTTCTACCTCAATAGGTGTCCATTCTTCCTTTATTATATGTAATGCATTTCTCATGCCATGAATGATGTGACTAGGGATATCCTGACCATATCCCCTGTGTATTAAGGTCTATTATGTACCTTTAATAGCCTAAGAGAATTTGCCTCCAACTTGAAATAGATCAATTTATGGAAAAACTAGGGATACCTTGAGCCTGAGAAGGTTGATGCACTAAATTTTGAGAACCACTTGGGGTGAAGCCATAAACTGATATGAAGGATGCCGAGGTAGAGAGTAAGTATACTAATCAAAATATGATTGATATATACCAAATGATGGTGATTAGGTACTTGGGTTACTTACAACCAGAAGCTTGGATTCAGAGTCACCATTGATGTTTGTAAAATGCCTCCAAAGGCTGATATGTAGAATAAAAACACCAAAAATCCTTCCACTACTTTGAACCTTAATCCCACTGGATGTGCCAAAACTGTTACCACTCAAATTTTCACCCTTTAGAAGAGGGTTCTTTAAGTCCTTTCTAAATTGAGTATAACTATGGTAACAACCCTAGGTTACAGGTCACTTATGGTGAGGTTGAACCTCTGGAGTAGGCTGGATTCCTCTTTGATACTCACCTAAAACTAATGATAAACTAATGATTCATAGGGAAAAGAGTTAGAAATGGAAAAGGGATCATAATAAAGTTAAATAGGTGATGCACCAAATAAAAATGGGGAAATTCCATAAGCTTGAACCCACATTAGGTTTGTAGAGAACAATACTAGTTCACACAATCTCAAGATCAAGCTAATTGCATAAGTGTTTCGTGGAGGAGGTTCAGGAAGCAATGAATACAAACAGAGAGGAGTTATAAGACTCCCTAAAATCTCACATTAATGGTAGAAAGAACACTAATCTAGACCTACAAACAACATTGAAAAATCCCTAAACAAGGTTAAAAAGAAGGACCATGGATGAGGAATATTCTCCTTCTCACAATGCCATAGTACACAACTCTTCAAACATAGATTCAAGGCAAAAGATAGGTAAATAAAGTCATATATTACATCAAGAGGTAGTTATTAAAAATGCTTGATAGGGTTGAGCTTAATCAAGATGAGCATATTTTTTAATATATCATAGAGTGTCCCTGCTCCTCAAAATCAAGAGTCCTTATGAGAATCTGAGAGACAACTTTATAATGGAAAGAATGGGTAATATAGAGAAGGGGAAGAGAGAGAGAGAAAGGTGGATCACATTGTCCATGATCATTAAATGAGCTATCACCTTTCATTATAATCAAGACTAATCCATCATTAATCAGTTAGCCTACATTTTCTCCAGTAGTATTCAAGTTATTCTCATTGGCTGAGAGATCCACTAAAAGACAAGCCCTTTTTTTTCATGATGAGTCATGATTTGTTCAAGGAGAAAATATATCCAAGGGATCTGATCAACATGGAATATTATAACTACCTCTCCAACCACTAGATCCTCCTTTACTTTGAGTTTTCATGCCACCCTCCACTTTTTATCTTTCAATTAGTCTCATTATGAGGAAAAAAATCTTCATGTTCATGGGTCTAACTGAGCCATGCCTAATTCTGCTTGAGTGGTGATTTATACCTGCTTGTCAAGGATGTGGCCATTTTGGAAGATAAGACACTCTTCCATATCTTGTTTATATCTACACCTAATCCAACCTAGACATATATTAACTATAGATTAAAAACCAATCTAAGTTATTGGTTTTAATATAGCTATTATATCGATGAAAACTTATAGGCTATCAAAACTAGCTCCTATATTATATTTAGGTTTAAATAAACCTATTCTACCTTTAAACCTTGGGAAAACTGAGAGCTATATGATGCACATGTCTCTTTTTGACAACCAAGCATCAACTTTTGATCTATATATTAGGTCTAAAAGACATATTCTATCTCTGTGAATCTCTAATGGTGGATCTTGATCCTTTAAATGTCTATTTGGTTTAACTTAGATCATGTCTGGACTTGATTTCTTTATTTTTTACCTTGCTCAAGTCAAAGATGGCCCTATCAACATTCATCAAAATGTCCTAGGATCGATCCTTTGCTTATTGGCCATCGATCTTGACTCAACTTGTTTGACATTTTGACTCATCTCATTCCATTGATATTGATTTGTGTGATTTAGTGAGAGCCATCTATATTTCCATTGACTTGTCAACCTTATCCAAACTGGTACCACTTGGTAGTCTCGCATTTGCCTTTAGGATCTACTTTTAGTCTATCTATTTTATGCACTTATGCCACATGGTGGTTTCTTGAGCTCCTTGACCTTTCATCTTGCTCTATCGATCTCCTTTGGTATGAATGAGCACCAATTGTTAGATTTAGTTTAGTTTGAAAATAAATGGTTGTTTATCAAGTATAAAAATTGATGTCTACATGAACACATTTGACATCCCATAGACCATCAAATTTAAGGTCCAATGGATTTTTTCAATGGCTTAAATTTAATGTCTGCACAAATGTATCCCATTATTTGACCAATTTTGAAGATTTATATCTTGAAGCACAAAAATTACGGAGGGAGTAAATTTGTTGGAGATGTTCTTGATATTAAAAAAATTGTTCCCACTTGATCCATTGGTTTTGAGAGTTTTCTAAGTGCATTTACAAAATGTTCAAGTGAGCTCAACTATGTGATTCTTCATGTCACCCTGATGATGGTCTGGTTCATTTGGCTAAGTATGGGAAAACACTATCAAATTGACTGGGAGCCTAACTTTGCACATGCATATCTTTTGTTGCACTTCATCATATGGCCTAAAACTTAACACATATCAACTTGGTAAAAATATAAATAGACCCATGTGATAATTTTATCTTAAGGCTACCACATGTGAGAGATATATCATTATCAAACTATCCACTCAAATCTATTTGAGCTCCTTTGCAAATTGGCTAAGTATGGAAACTTAGTGAATTTTGTCTGTGAGGCCAACTTTGGACCTCAATAACTTTTTCTATGCTTAGATGCATGTCCTAAAATTTATCACATAGTAACTTGGGACTAATGTGATCATAAACATATTACTAATTCCCCCTGACTCATCCATATGTTGTCTATGATTATTAAATGAGATTCCAACTATCATTCTAATTAGGACTAATCCATCATCAATCAGTTAGCCTCCATTTACTCTAGTAGTCTTCAAGTTATTCTCATTCGCTGAGAGATCCATTAGAATATAAGTGCTTGTTTTGCATGATGAGTCATGATTCTTTCAAGCAGAAAATATCTCCAAGGGCTCTAATTAGCATTGAATACTCTAACTACCTCTCCAACCACCAAATCCTCCTTTTCTTTGATTTTTCATGCCACCCTCCACTGATCATCTTCCACTTGGTCTCATTATGAGGACAAAAATCCTCATGTTCATGGGTCTGATAGAGCCATGCCTAATTATAATTGAGTGGTAGTTTGTACCTACTTGTCGAGGATGTGGCCATTTTGGAAGATAAGACATTGTTTAATATCTTATTTATATCTGCACCTAATCCAACTCAAACATATATTAACTATAGATTGAAAACCAATATAAGTTATTGGTTTTCATATAGCTATTATATCGATGAAAAATTATAGGCTACGTAGCCTAGCTTTTGGACTGTATTTAGGTTTAAATAAACCTATTCTACCTTTGAACCTTGGGAAAACTGAGAGCTCTTTATATGCACAAGGTTCCTTTTGACAACCAATCATCGACCTTTGATTTATATATTAGGTCTAAAAGACTTATTCTATCTTTGTGACTATCTAATATTATAACCCAATACTTTGAATGTCCATTTGGTTCAACTTGGATTGTGTCTAAACTTGATTCCTTTGTTTTTTACCTTGCTCGAGTCGAAGACTAGCCTATCAACCTTTGTCAAGATATCTCAGTATCGATCCTTTGCTTATTAGCCATCACTCATGACTCAACCTATTTGACATTTTGACCCATCTCACTCCATTGATATTGATCTATACGTTTGAGAGAGAGCCATCAATCTTGCCCTTGACTTGTCAACCTTATTCAAGCTGGTGCTAATTGGCAATCTTATGTTTACCCCCAAGATTCATTATCAGTCTATCTGATTTATGTGCTTATGCCATGTGGTGGTTTCTTGAGATCCTTTACCTTTTGAATCATCTTTCTCTATCAATCTCCCTTGGTATGAATGAGTGATAATCCTTGGATTTGCTTTAATTTGAAAATAAACAACTATTTATTGGGTCTTAAAATTGACATTCGCACAACTGTATTTGATGTCCTATAGACTATCAAATTTAAGTTCCAATGGATTTTTACAATGTCTTAGATTCAATTTCTACGTGAATGCATCCCATAATTGACTAACTTTGCAGATTTATATCTTGAAGCGTAAAAATCATGGAAGGACCAACTTTATTGGAGATGTCATTAATATTAAAAGGATTGTGCCCACTTGATCTGTTGGTTCCAAAAAAATTCTATGTGCATTTACAAAATGTTCAAGTGAGCTCACCTGTGCAATTCTGAATGATGCCCTGATGATGGTCTAGTTTATTTGGCTAAGTATGGGAAAACACTATCAAACTACCTGGGATCCTAACTTTGCACACATATATCTTTTGTTATGCTTCATCACATGACCTAAAACTTAGTGCATATAAAATTGGTACAAACATAAACAAACCCATGTGATCATTTTCTCTTGAGGCTATCACACATGTGAGATATATCATCATCAAACTTCCCACTTAGCTCTATTTGAGCTCTTTTGCAAATTGGCTAAGTATGGAAACTTAGAGAATTTTGTTTGAGAGGCCAAATTTGGACCTCAATACCTTTTACTGCACTTAGATGCATGTCATAAATTTTTTTGTATAGGAACTTGGGACTAATGTGATCATAACCATATGACTGATTCTCCTTGACTCATCTACATGTGGTAATGATAACACCAACAAATTGCCTACTCAAAATTTCTACCACTAGAGCCAAAATGTCTAGATGAACAAGATGAAGAACCAGATGAATACCATGCACTTCCATACTCATTCCAAGCACCCTTGACATGCCATAGGGTCTTTGCAACTCTAGACCTATCATTTAGAAATTGATAATTCATACTTTAAGTTAACTTAAAGTGTTTCAAAAGCTTTTCAAGTTGCATGATCCTTTTGGTCCACTCATTCCATTCATAACTTTTCTCAACCTCTTTGACCATTTGATCAACCAAGAAATCTATTTCTTTATCTACATCAAGACCCCGTAGAGCCTACACTGCATCTAGATAGTTTTGTATGTGGGACAAAATTGGCCAATAATTACTTGGACATATAATGATTTATTTACCTTCTACCAGACATAAATTAGGTAGTATACTTTTACTTAGAGAGGGAGTACCATATTGTAATTTTCATTAGATCATTGGCCATAGTACCATTCAATGTGAGGCATTGAAGAACCTAATTCAAATATAAAAGAATGAAGGGTACATACAAATTATGTCTAAAATATGTAAAAGGCAAAATCATTCCTATGTTTTAGAATAGAACTATATTTCAAAGCAACCAAAGCATGAATATTTAACTATTATTGCTAATATTGATTTGGTATATTTCCACCATCTCCAGTTTGATAAGAACACGTGAGATATAACTTGTGGCATCACATTTCTTAAACAATTAGGACAAACTATAAATGAACTAATATACTCTCTATTAATACCATAATCTTAAAGATATATTTGATTACCTATCACTTGCAGTCCACATTTGGTAACTTCAACCATATGGATATTGGACCATGAACCACATTTGAAATTAAAACTTACACAACATTAGCTAGATGATTGGAATGTCAATGTGGATACTAAAAATATGTGCATTACTTTTTTGATATTGTTGGAACACAACTATATATTGAGAGGGGGGTGAATTAGTATATTGATTAACTTAGTCCTTTTTAAATACCTTATAAAATAGATTAAAAATCATATATAGACTAAATAAAATATGCAGAGATAACACACACACAAATTCACTTGACACCATATGTATACATGGAAAACCTAATATGGGAAAAACCATGGTGAGAATAGCTGCTAGGATCTACTATTCTAATCCAACCTCATAATAAAAACCTCACTGGTTACATATTTAAGGGCATCAATCCTAAGGAGACACCAATCCCCTATTTTAAGAGCACCAACTCTAAGGAAGCACCCACTCCCTAACTGAGCACCAACCTATCAGATTCTACTATAGAACTATAACTCCATATTATAATATAGATTCATAAATGAATTCAATCCTCTATTCTCTGTTATAGGTCTAGTTTTTAGCTGTTCATGCTCTGTACTTCATATCTCTTCTCTTCTCTTCCTTTCTCTTGTCTTCTCTGCCCCCACAATCTTTGTGTCTCTATATTTATCTATTTTACACAATTCAATAACACCAACATCTTCTATCTATATCCTATATGCCATATACATAAGAAATTGATCTAGGGTTCATATCTCATCTATGTTCACACTATTTTGATAACACATCATACTCAATTATGTTGGACTTTAGTTTCTATCTTTAACTGTAAGTTTCCTGTGTCTTGAACTCATGCTCCACTATCGTTATTATTTGTCTTATTACTTTATTTATCATATACTGGGCTCTATTTTTGATGCACATGCCATATTGCATAAATTTGATCAATTACAATAATTAATATCATTGTCTATATCATAATTTATGGCTTATTTGCATATTCCTGCACTTGACCATTAGAATGATCGTATATTTAAATATCGACCATTGATCTTAAGTTTGGCACCACAATCTGATGGTCTTCATTTAAATTTCTCATAGTTGAAGTGCATCTATTTGATTGATGTCTGACAAGATCACACACTCTATTCAATCTTTATATGCTTTTGGACTTTAACTGTTCAAATTTTAAATATGTTAATTGATATTTTTGAGTTGAGATCCCACATGCTATTAGATCTTCATAATTTCATAAACATTATATCTATCTATGGTTAAACATTGACCACTTGTCCTCATCTCATTACATCCTCAGTCTTTGGAATGAATATGATCCATTGATCTTATCAAACTAGCTTAGTCTTTAACTTCTCTCTGTATCGATAAACATCAAGCACTTTATCCCACTAAGTCCACTTGCTTAATTAGATATTCATTGCATGATCACCCACTCACTGTTAAATCTTCTGACAAGATCGATCTTTATCTTTGCTTAGCTCTCATGAATATGACACTTAGCATTAGTGCATGCCTTTTGCACATTATTTTTAGTTCCTAATTTGAGACACTTGGCATCCTCATATTGTCATTGACTAATTGACTTTGAACCACACCATAGATTTACTATTCAAGCTCTATGATTGTGACACTTGTCACTAACATGTTCACTCACATTCGCCTTTGACAAATTGAATTCATTGCACATCATTGGATATTCAACATATAATTAAGTGCTAACTATTAATCTTATAACAAACTCAAACCTTACTTTGTGCAGATGTGACTATGGGGACCATCTCAATATGCCTAGAAGGATAACTTTGCACCTTCATATCTTTTGCTTTGCTCATCCACCTGTTATAAAATTAGGACCATATAAACTAGATATGATAATGAATAAACCCATATTTTCATTTCTTCCTAAATACTTTGTGCATGTGAGTTATAACACCATTAATCTACTTACTTAGATTCTTCTGCCACAGAGCTAACTATGCTTAAAACTGCTTGGAGAGGCCAACTTCATTCTTACATAACTTTTGTTTCATTTAGTCACATGACTTTAAATTAGGTGCATAAGATCCTTTCACATAGGGTATTCAATTAAAATTTTCATCTACTCCAAAAAAATTCATACATGCAAGAAATGACATCATAAAATGCCTACTTAGCTTTTTCTTGCTTTCTGCAAATTTGACTATGGGAAAACACTGTCAAAATTCCTAGGAGCCCTACTTTGCTTATGCATATATTTTGTCATGATAAATAGTGTGACCTAAGTTTCAGTACATAAAAACTAGGAACAAAAATTAACAAACCCATATGATCATTTTATCCTAACACCTCTATGTGTGCAAATTCTAACCTCATCAATATGCTTACTTGGCTTTGTTTATCCCTTTTATAAACTTGGCTAAGTGTTGGAACTTAGTGAATTCTGTGTAAGTATCTAACTTTTCATCCTCATATATTTTACCACACTTCATCACATGTATTTAAATAGTGTACATAACAACTAGGGACTAATATGATCACAACCATATGACCAATTTCCCCAGACTTGTCCACACATGGTAATGGTGATGTCAGTACATTGCCTTCTCAATTTTTTTTTCATAGACCTAAAATGTCTATATAATCAATATGAAGAACCAAATGAATTCCAAAATCACTCCAATCATCTTTGACCTCTAATAGGATCCTTTGCACATCCTTAAATAACCATACTTATCCCTAAACATCAATCACATCCATAATGCCAATAATCTCCCTTTTGACATCAATGAAAATCATATTGCCAAAAATTGATACAAAGATTTGTATACAACATGATGGGTAGGGTTATTTTACCACACCATTGGATTTAGGTAAACCATTAGACAAAAACATTGAATAGGTGTCAATGCGTTACTATAAACAAAGCTTAAATTTTTTTCTAGGTGGCTCTACACCTTTTGATGATGACTTATTTGATTAAAACTCTTCCAATTATTCCAAAATACCATAAAAATAAAAAAAAATCAAAAATATTTTTGGCATATATATATATATATATATATATATATATATATATATATATTACATTTGCTCCTTGGCATCTTTGTTAGTTTCATGTTGATGGATAACATATCAGTTACTTATACATACAAACATGTTTCACACTTCTATTTGAGTGTGATACATGCATACACACATACATGATCTATGAAATTTTAGATGCTAGGATTGACATTAAGGGCATCCACCTCTATGATCATGATACATCCAGGTTATATCATTCTATGATCACTTTACATTATCATGTTTAAGCTAACATGTACTTACACATGCCTTTATTCATGTTTATATCTTTCACAATGTACTTATATGCTATGTAATTGATGTTATTTGCTAACACATTTTATCTATGGGCTAGTCTAATATGTTTATACTAGTTGTTTATGCTTTCATTTATGCACTTGTTTGAGTGTCTTGCCTTGCTATTGTCTTATTTGTTGAGCATTTGAATATGCTCCATTGTTTGTAGCCCCCATGCCTTTGTTTTCTTATTTGAAATTTGAATGTGTCATTTTTTATTGCATAGACATTTGAATATGTCATTCTTGATTATTTGGACATATGAATAATTTATGTCCATTTAATTGTGTGGCATTTGAACATGCCCCTTATTTTCAATCTCTTTGGACTATTATCTTTTGATTTACTTTTGAGAGATATTATGTGTGTGCTTGGTTGCTTGTTGATCTTTTATTTTTACTATCTAGATGTTTCCATGATATTCATCTTACATATTAGGCCTTGATGTTATCACATTATGGTGCTTCAATGATATATTTACCTATACATGTTTTCCTATATGCTAGATGGTTCATTTATATTTATATGGTTATCTTATCCTTTTAAGTTGAGGTAACTACCAATTTATATCTTCCCTCACCTCTAAGGGGGGAATATTAGTGGGGGTATGTCATAAATGTGTGGCTTACATATAATATGAGTTTCAAATTTAGTGGGGGCATGTCATAGATGCATGGCTTCTACACATTCACAGTTACAGATTCAATGAGGGCATGCCATAGAAACATGGATTCCACACATTCAAAGTTTTATATTTAGTGGGATCATGGAATTAGGCATGGATCCATGTGTTCACATTATCAAATTTAGTTGGGGCATGTTTTAAAAACATGTTATCCATACTTACTCAGTATTCATCATCTACAAATTATAGTAGAGGCATGTTTTGGAAACATGTCCTCCACATTGACACCTATATTAGTTTTCAATTATAGATTATAGTGGAGGCATTATTTATAATCATGTTATCCACACTTACACATTTTCAAATTAGCTAAATTACATAGTTATATGATTTAGATACACATTTGTTGCATAATTATATACATTGGTACCATTGTTATATATAGTTTCAACATGAGACATGTCTAAGATGCATATGCTATGTGATGTATGCCTAGTATTGTAAAATCAAATCAATTTTATATTTCAAACACTTTTAGGGACTATCACTACCCACCAAGTTGGACCTTTATGGACTATATAAAGCCAATATAATGTAATAATTGGTTCATTTTTTGGTATGGTTAAGGTGATTAAATCACACATTCTTTCAAATTTTTTAAGTTGGACTTGATCATATCATATAGCCTAACCAATTTGATAATGTGGGTTGACTTGGTTCACTCACACTCACCAGGTTATAAGTATGATTGGATTACACAACTGATCTAGTCTCAACTTCCAGGTGGCAATCCACCTTTTATCCAAGGTTGGGGGCATAGGCCCTCCTATCTTTATATCACTATCTATCTCCTTATATATATGCATTTTAAAAATTTATACTTGTCTTAATCTCAGTTTCATTGATTCATAGTGATACATCTTTTAAACAAAATTGTTAAAAGGTAAGATGGTTGCATTGATACACATGTGTAATCCTAAAACTTGTGCTCTTTCAATTTAAATCACTTATATTTTTTCAATTTTAGATTATATGCACTGATTATATATTGTAACTTGCTCATGGTTGTAGGTTATTCACCATCAAAACACTCAAGTTGGACTCAAGCAAAGGCAAGGTGTGTTATACACACCCAAGTACACATTCATTTACTTTAAACTAGAAATTTAATTACTAAATTAAATAGATAAAATGTAGATGATATTTATGAATTATATAACACCTCAGTCTTGTATACTTGGAAAAATCATACATTGGCTATTCCTCTCAATTCTATACCTTTCCCACTTTCGTAAGTCTCACATTTGATCTCTCTTATGCCCCTTGGCCTATCTCTTAGTCAAACCAATCTTATGTTGATGACCAAGGCCTTATATTCATCTTAGAATTATTAAAAACTACTTATCTTATGTCTCTGAAAGGTTTGGACCTATACCTATTTTTTTGCTTCTTAAACACTTGTGTCCCAGTTAGATGCCTACATAAATGCAAACATCCTTATTCGACATAAGTGTCTAGTTCCCTAAAGTCATATAATTTTCAAATGAAACATATCCTAATTATTGGTATAAGTGTTATTATGTGATATATTCTCTAAAGGGGTTAGTATAAATATAATATCAACCCTCATTCATTCCCCACCTAACACAGACATAGATTCATACCAAATAGCATTCAATTGATCAAATATTCTCTATTTTCTCCTGTTTCCATATCAATCATAGGGACAATACATCTACATACTTGAAGTACTAAAGGATCATCACAATATATATATTTTCCAAGTTGTTTGAAATATTATCATTGATGTCAAAGGTCTAGCATTGGTGATAAAGTCCCCATAGCATTTAATGGTGTTTTTAATATTCATATCTTGACTAATACGTGTTAATATTTATTTAATATTAATGAATATATTTTTGGTTGCATAAAAGTCAAAAGAGGGCCCATGGAGAAGTCAAAGAGTCATGGGGTAAAGACAAAAGAATAATGAGATGCATTTTTCCATGAAGAGTCATCTTGAGGAATTCTAAAAGTCATCAAGTGAAGATAAAAGAGGATATGGCACATTTTTCCATGAAGAGTCACCTTAAATAATTTGAAAGGTCACCAAGATAAATAAAAAAGAGGAAAGGATGCATTTGCTTATGAAGGGTCACCATGTGACTTTTCAAATGCAAGGATACGAAGGGTCATGTAAGTTTGGTGCCATTTTACATGAGGATTGAAGGGTCAAAAAGGGTGAATGCCAAAGGTCATTTGGAAAGCTATAAATAAATTCTTGAAAATATATTTGTAATATGCAAGAGAGTGCATGGTTTTTTAATTGTTTTATATAAGAAAAGAGGAGAGAAAAGTAAGAGATATTATAGAGTTATATCATTTTTTTAGTAAAAAACATTGAGAGATAGTTGTGTTTTATACATAAGAGGGGTTGGTGCTCACAAATATTTGCAAGGGATTGGTGATCTTATGGGTTGGTACTCATAAATAGTTGTTATGTTGGTTCTTGACAAAAGGGTTGGTGCTTATGAACTTTGTAATTTGAGTTGGTGCTCATTCATATACTTGATTATTCTTCATGGTTTTTCTCACTTTAGGTTTCTACATAAAAATCTACTCTCTCTCTCTCTCTCTCTCTCTCTCTCTCTCTCTCTCTCTCTCTCTCTCTCTCTTGTGTGGTGCATGTTATTGTTTCAGTTTTATTGCATATCTTGAATGTGTGATTAAGTGGTTAAAGAAAAAAAATCAGATTAAGTAAAAGATATATAATACACTAATTCACCTCCTCTCTCAGTATATTTCATGCTTAACAATTGGTATCAGAGCAGGGTCCTTTTGAAAAAAAATTATAACTTGAAGGAAGATTAAGGAAAACACGATGACTGGATCACATGAATTTTTTTCTACAAATAAGACACCTTTGTTTGATATGATAAATTATGCTTTTTGGATCATAAAGATGAAGACTTATTTGATGGCCTTTGGATTAAATATTTGGCAAGTAGTGGTGGAAGAATATGAAGAGCCAAAAACACTTGTAAGTACTCTGGTAGAAAAGAAGGCAAGTGAAAATAATGCTAAAATTTTAAATAATATTTTATGTGGTTTATGTGAATCAGAATTTTTTAAATTTATGTAATGTAAATTTGCTCATGAAAAATGGGTAAAGCTTGAGAATATTTACAAAGGTGATGGAAAGGTTTAGCAAGCTAAGCTTCAAACTTTCAGAAGATAGTTTGAGAGTTTGAAAATGGAAGAGGAAGAAGATATAATAAGTTACCTTTTATGGGTTGATCAAATAGTTAATCAGATTCAAGGTCTTGGAGAAAAGTTAGAAGAATCAATCATGGTACAAAAAGTTTTGAGATCTCTACCATTGAGATATGATGCAAAAGTTTTAGCAATTGAAGAGATGAAAATTTTAGCCAAGCTAAAGATGGATGAGAGATACATGGTATTATTACAGCATATGAGATGTAGACCAAAAAAGAGAAACCCTCAAAGAGAGAAGCTGATTTCAAGACATCAAAGAAAGAGAGGACTAAGATTCAAGAATCAAGTGACAGTTCTAGTGATGATGAAGATGACAATGGAGCTTTATTCATTTCCAAGCCAAAAAATGTCACAAGTAAATATCAAAAATATTACCTTTTAAATGTTTTAATTATGGAAATATTAGAAATTTTTTAGCTAAGTGCCCAGATAAGTGTAATGGTGACAATGAAGAAGAAAAGTCTACATACAAGAAAAATTTCAAAGGAAAATTTAAGAAGGGATTCGAGAAGAGGAGTTTGTATTCTAAAGATCCTAGCTTAGCTGAAGATAGTGAAGTCAATGATTCAAAAGAAGAATAGATTCTATTCATGGCCATACATGAAGATTCCTCCATAATAAAAAGTATAAATGATCAAGAAGAGGAACATGATGAAGCTAAAGTGAATTTGAAAGGAGAACTCGTTTGTGCCTTAGAAGAGTTAAAAGTTCTTGAGAAGAAAAATCAAAGATTGAAACTCCAGATCAAGAAAAATAAAAAGGAGTCAAAGGAAATAATTGAAGATCTATAAACACACTTTGAATAAGCCAAGAAGAATGAGAAATATCTAATGGCATAGTTGTAAAAATTAAGTGAAGAATGTGAAAGGTATGTTATTGAAATTGCTTCTTTAAAAGTAGATCTTGCAAAAACAAATAAAGCAATCAATGATAGAGTAGCCAATGATTCAAAATTTGAGAATAACACTAATATGTTGAATAAGATATTTTAAAGTCAAAGATCAATGCCAAATAAGATAGGTATCATATTTGAAAAAGAGAAAGGGGAGGCCACTAATTTTATAGACAAGGTTAACATAGAAAAAGGAAAGAGCTATGCTGAAGCTCTTACAAAAGAGAAAATAAAAAGAGAAGTTAAGAATACAGAGGAAATCTCAAACAAATGAGGCTAGAAGGGACAGAGCTACATAAGGCAATCAAGTTAAAGATACACAAATAAGTCCTATATTTATAAATGTTATAACAAAAGAATCAAGAAAATAGTTGAAAGTGTAAGTGTCAGGATAGAAGAAGATGGAACACAAAGAATTAGTGATCCAATAGACATTATTGAAATCATTAAAGAGGAAGATTTTGAAGAATCAAATGAAGATGAGAAGAAGGAGAAAAGGGACACCAAAACCCTATCCAAATATATTCAGAGAAATCATAATGAAAGTGACATCATCAGAGACATAAATGAAAGAATTCACACTAAAATAATGATGGTAAATGAATCTAAGCAAGTTAATTTCTCTTTGTTATCCAAAATTTAGACTAAAACATTTTCAGAAGCTAGACATGATAAGCATTGGGTTAAGGCAATGGATGAAAAATTAAATCAAATAGAAAAGAATAATACTTGGGAATTAGTGCCTAGACCAAAAGATCATAATGTGATAGGAACAAAATGAGTTTACAAAAATAAGTTGAATGAAAATGGAGAAGTGAATAGGAATAAAGCAAGATTAGTATGCAAAGGATATGCTCAAATTGAGTGAATATATTTTGAAGAAACTTTTACACCAGTGGCAAGGATAGAGGCTATTAGAATGTTTCTTGCATATGTAGTGTTTAAAAATTTCAGAGTGTTTTAGATGGATGTCAAATCTGCCTTCCTAAATAAGAATATAGAAGAAGAGTTATACATTGAGTAGCTCAAGGGATTTATTCTCTCAAATGTTAGTAGCCATGTATACAGATTGAAGAAATCACTGTATGGATTCAAACAAGCTCCCAGAGCTTGGTATGCAAGACTTGATAAGTACATATAGGATCAAAGTTTCAAGAGAGGATTTACTGACAATAATCTCTACATCAAAACAAAATGTGAGCATCAATTAATTAATGTGGTATATTTTGATGACATAATTTTTATAGGAAACATTGAAAAGATGACAAAAGAATTTTTTGATAATATGCAAAAAGAATTTGAGATGTCTATGCTTGGAGAATTATCATTTTTCTTAGGGTTGCAAATATTTTAGTCAGATAAAAAAAAATTCATATCTCAAAGTAAATATGCCAAGAAAATGTTGAATGAATTTGGTTTTGAAGATTGTGCACTAGTTGGCACACCAATGAGTACAAGAAATAAGGTGAGCAAGGATGAAGATTCACCTATTGTAAATCTATATTTATATAGATCCATAATTGGTAGTCTTTTATATTTGACAACATCGAGGCTAGACATCATGCATGCAGTAGGTATGGTTGCAAGATATCAGTCAGCTTCAAAAGATAGTCATGTTCAGTTGGTGAAGAGAATATTTAGATATATCAAGGGGACATTAGATTATAGATTGTGATATCCCATAGGTAGAGATTTTACTTTGGTTGCTTATATAGATTCAGATTAGACAAATTGCTTGGATGATAGAAAGAGTACAAGTGGAGGAGCTTTCTTCCTCGGTAATAACTTAGTATCATGGCTAAAAAAAAATAAAAATTTAGTATTAATTTCTACAGTTGAAGCAGAATATATTATAGCGATATTATGTTGTACTCAAGTGCTTTGGATGAAGTAAACTTTAGAAGATATCAATGTAAAATATGATGAACCTATTTCTATTTTTTATGACAACACAAGTGCTATTAATATTTCTAAGAATCTAGTGATGCATTCAAGAACAAAACATATTCCTATCAGATATCACTTCTTGAGAGAGTAGGTTATAGATCAACAAGTTAAGATAGAATATATCAGTACTACAGAATAGATTGTAGATATTTTCACAAAGGCACTACCAAAAGACACATTTAAGTATCTATAGGAGAAGTTAGGAGTAATTTATTTTACTTCCTGCCATTGAGGATTAACATAAATTGAGAGAGAGCTAAGTGTTATATCTAGGATAGGCCCTTTCCATTGATGTCAAAGGGGGAGAAGAATAGAAATAGGTATAAAAATAAGTATAAGTGTAGAAATAGGTGTAGAAATAGGTACATGGAATAGGTACAAGTTGATACAGTAAGGAGGAGTTACTATATGTTTTTTACATGGTAGTGTGTGTAGATTTCAAGATGTGGTAGTTTCAATTTGAGGTTGCCATCAATGACAAAAGAGAATATTGTTGGAAATATTGTCATTGATGTTAAAGGTCTAACATTGGTGATAAAGACCCCATAGCATTTAATGGTATTTTTAATATTCATATCTTGGCTAATATGTGTTAATATTTATTTAATATTAATGAACATATTTTTGGTTGCATAAAAATCAAAAGAGGGCCCATGGAGAAGTCAAAGAGTCATGGGGTAAAGACAAAAGAGGAATGGGATGCATTTTCCCATGAAGAGTCATCTTGAGGAATTATAAGAGTCACCAAGTGAAGACAAAATAGGGTATGGTGTATTTTTCCATGAAGAGTCACCTTAAGGAATTCAAAAGGTCACCAAGATAAAGACAAAAGAGGAAAGGATGCATTTGCTTATGAAGGGTCACCATGTGACTTTTCAAATGCAAGGATACAAAGGGTCATGCAAGTTTGATGCCATTTTCCATGGGGATTGAAGGGTCACAAAGGGTGAATGCCAAAGGTCATTTGGAAAGCTATAAATAAAGGCTTGAGAAGCCATTTGTAATATGCAAGAGAGTGCATGGTTTTGTAATTGTTTGATATAATAAAAGAGGAGAGAAAGAAGGAGATATTGTAGAGTTATATCATTTGTTGAGTAATAAACATTGAGAGATAGTTGTGTTTTTTACACAAGAGGGGTTGGTGATCCTATGGGTTGGTGCTCACAAATAGTTGTTGTGTTGGTGCTCATCAAAGGGGATGGTGCTCCTACAGGTTGGTGCTTGTGAAATTTGTAATTTGAGTTGGTGCTCATTCATATACTTGAGATTGTTCTCTATGGTTTTTCCCACTTTGGGTTTTCACATAAAAATTTGGTCTCTCTCTCTCTCTCTCTCTCTCTCTCTCTCTCTCTCTCTCTCTCTCTCTCTCGTGGTGCATGTTATTGTTTTAGTTTTATTGTATATCTTGAATGTGTGATTAAGTGGTTAAAGAAAAGAAATTAGATTAAGTAAAAGATATATAATATACTGATTCACCCCCCCCCCCTCTCAGTATATTTTTTGCTTAACACAAGTTACAAGATAGGTCACTATTTTACTTTCTTATCACACATAAGCTAACACATAGGGGAGAAATGCATAATTCTGAAGCCCTCTTCAAAGTATTGGATATATAGGTATCATTGATTAATAGAGGGGTCTTTGGTACAACTAGACATCATGTGTCCACTAACATATTTTTCTCACAACCATTATAAAGATGAATAACTAGAATTTTATCATTTGACAAGGAGCGATAATCCATGACCCAGATCTGAATACACTAGAGAGAAGAAAATGATGAATCCATAAGTATCCATGTGGTCACATCTTATTTCAATAGTTATTCTATACTAGACACTTGCATATGATATAATCACTATTGTCGATGCAATTATTCCACATTGACAAAAGTATATGTGACTATAGAGGCTCTTAATCTAGAATTTAGAGATTGTTCTAGAATATTCTTCCAGCATGCTTCCTGCTAATTCTAGATCTAAATATATATTAGAATCAAAACCAAGTATCTTATTTATTTTTCATTGAAATATATAACATAGTTTTTCTTTCTATTTTTAACATATATCAATATAATAAAGTTAGTATATGTTCTATCTAAGTTTTACAATTCATTGACTTGTTAAAAATTTGTTTATCACCCTTGTGATTATTTATTTTTATATTATTAATCCTATCTACCTATATTAGGATCCTTATCCGATTTAGGGTTAAACAAATAGTTTAAAGTTGAAATTTACAAGTTACAAAGGTTCAAAAAGTTTTAAAAGGTTTCAAAAGTGGCAAAATTAAAAAGTGTAAAGTCTCAATTACAGTTTAAAAATAACATTTAAATATAGTAAAAATATAGGTGGAATGATGTTCATTCATGTTTACATTTATAATTTTAAAAATTCTAAAGTTTAGAGTTTCAAAGTTACAAAGTCTCAAACAAAATCTAAATCTACCTGTAGCATTGTGATTCATCTCAGTTGCAAGTGGGTCACATTAGAGTCTACTGACACTCAACATCTATAGTTGCACTTTTTCAATATGTAGTGGGCCATAGTTCATGGTTCCACCCCTTCAAATATTTTATAGAGTAATTTATAGAGTCAAATGGAGTTGGAGAATAAAATCCTTCCAACTCAAAAGCATTCAATGGTTTTCAAATTGAGAATTGATCACTCTCAATTCACCTCAATTCAACACTTCTCTAAATGTACCAACAAGGGGGTATGCACTTTGCCATCTCCAAATTTATAGGGAAATTGTATCTCATTTATCTCTTTTCAAATTAAAAAATAAAATTTCAATTTTTTTTATTTTCAATATGAGTAAATATTACTTTCAGTGGCATTGTTGTAGGTTCCTTACATTAAGGCATTTTGCATAATCAAGATTCACATCCAAATACAAAGCATGTATACACACTCAAGTTCGTATTTACTATACTCTATTAATTTAAATTCATGCATCAATATAATAAATTAAGGGAAAATATAGACACACAAAATTAATCATTAAGTGCTTGACAATATTTATTGTTGACATCCTTACCTTCACTTGGTCTATTCACTTTTTCACTAATTTCAAATATATAAGAGAGATTATATTGTCTTGTAAGCACTAAAAATATCATATATACATCCATATTTCAATTTAAATAATATATATTTATCCTAAAGAATCCTATCAGACATGACTCCTAGTCTCTAGTCTTGTGGGACAAGTACACACTAGTCAGACATGGCTGTATTGTGGCATTGTCCACTAGTGCAACCTTGTCTCCCATGCTCCAATGGTCACTTTTTAAAATTGAAAAATTACACAAAGACTCTCCCATGTATATTTTAAAGTCAATTATCAAAATTATTCTAAATATTATCCTATAAATTCACATCAAGTCCACTCATTACAACACCATTGGATCTCTCTATAACTTACACTGCACACTAAGCAAAAGAGCACTACTTCAACTCTACAACATTCTAGAAGTCATAAAAGTTTGATTATTATTTATTATAAGTCAAGGGCATCCAATTTAAATAATTTAAATCAATCTTATATCTATATTTATTCTATTTTCATGATCATGGATAACAAAATCACTTTAGAAGGGATAATTACATTGGTTTGAGTCTCATGCTCAATTACAAAGGGTTTCTTAGGCCAACTCAACCATCCTTACTAACCCATTTTTATTCCTAATTTTATATTTAATTACTATATAATGCATGTGAAATATTTAGGGTTTTCTATTTTATAGGCCTTCTACATGATAACACAACATGGTTTTCAACTGTCAACCCTTGTAGGCAATTTCACAGACTTAGAATTGAGAATTAAGAATACATTCAACTAGGACACATTTGAAATAGCTAGACAAAGCCATAAGGCACTCCCATCTGCCTCTTGTGTACTTTTCCAAACAAATTTAAAATTACTATTTTTAGCATAACTCGATATGTAGGTTAATTTTACATAGTTTCCAATTATAGTGAGCTTATACAATCAAAATTATTTCTATTTTAAGGAGGTCTACATATCCTTAGGTCTTTTAAATTTTTTTATCAAGTTTCTGATTTCTATAAATTTTATAGCATATTGTATATTGATTGTATTTTATTATCAGATCAATGAATATCAACTTTTTTATTTCAATAGTTTAATACTAATTAGTTTAAATCATATTAAATTAAAAAAGGTTAAACATTCTAGTGAACCTGACATGAAGATAATCAACATGTCGATGCCATAGCTAGTTCAAAATCTTTCATCCCAATTGATATCAATGATGATCATGAAATATTTACTATTGAATAACTATGTAATCATTTAGTTAATATAAATATTATCAAGTCACTAGATGGTTTGACAGTCACACAACTTGAGTGGTACACTGACATAGATAATTACCTATAGAAGTGTAATTTTATTGAAAATTCCACACACGAGAACAAAAAGGGGTTAAAATTCCAAGCAATGTGTTATGTAATCATTGTTGGATCTCTTTTTAAATGTTATTTTGAAGGATAATTATTACAATGTTTAAATACATTTGAAGCTCAAATGGATGTAATTGAAGTTCATAATGGTGAATGTGGTGGCCACTTTAATGGTAAAACTATGACTTTCAATATCTTATGGCAATGAACTATTAGCAAACAATGGAATAATAATGTCATGACTATGATAAAAAAATACCAATGCCAAATACACAACAACCTCAATCACGTTCCATCATATGCACTCCAAGGTATTATCTCTCCATGGCCTTTCTCCCTTTGGGGCTCTGATTTGATCATAAAAATCAATCCTAAATATTCACACGGTCATAAGTTTAATATTACAACTACTATATATTTTACAAGATGTGTGGAAATAATACCATACAATCCATAATAGATGAGGATATTTTCAATTTCCTACTTACACATATCATTGCACAATTTGAATTACCTTCTACCATTATAATAAATAATGGTTCATCTTTCAAAAATAAAATGGTCAAAATATTTTGTGTTAAGTTCAAAATTACTCAAACTTTCTCTACCCCATACTACCCACAAGGAGATGGTCAAGCAAAGATAACTAATAAAATAATAATAAAATCTTAAGGAAGATTATTTCAAATCATGAAATAAATTATGATAATCAAATCATTCATGCTCTTTGGGAATATTGTACAAGCATATGCATACCAATAAAGGCTATGCCCTATTATCTTGTTTAAGGAATAGAAGTTGTACTCCTGCTTGAGATTGAAACACCCTCATTATGGTCTAATTAAAAGTCATTATCAAATATAAGTAGTATCAAGAAAAAAACCTACATGAATTGAAAATTATCAATTACAAATGCATGCAGGTTGTCAAACATTTAAAAATATATCAAGCACGTGTTACATGCACATATGGAAAGAAAATTTATGATCATGAATTCTAAATGGGTGATATTATTCTTAAAAAAAATTAAAATAAACCAATGATAATAGATAAATCAAAACAAAATTTAAACCTACCTGGTTTGGTCCATTTTTAATCACTAAAAAGCTGGGTGCAGGAGTTTACCAAGTCACCACATTTAAAGACAAACATGTTAAAAATCTAATGAATATCATGCATTTACATCATTTTCATACTTAAATCAATATTTTTAACTAAAAATCTCTTTGAATTCAAATATTATCAAAATTTTTGAAAAAAATAAAAAAAATCCATATATTCCAAAAATTAAAAAAAATCAAAATCAGGGCCTAAAGCATTTTCAAATGTTATTAACTTACTTATTTTCATAAGTTATTTAATCTATATTAAATAGATAAAATATTCCATATTTTAATATACAGTATTTCTCATGAGGTACTTAAGTGTGATACATGACATCTTTTCACTTTATTCTTAAAGGTTGGGCTTCCCTTATTACCCAACAACATTATTAAGTTGGGGGCATCTCTACATTCTACATGATCACTTTAATAGGTTGTATTTATCCATAACATCTCTACCATGTTAAGCTCAATATCATTTAAATATATTGATAAATAAATCATATTTTTTAAATATATTACATGAAATACGTTACTTGTTAACATTCATATTCGTACATATGATGAAGCTATACTAGTCCCATTGGCTACATGATTTGCTTTGCATTCTTATTTTACTTGTAATAGGTTAGACTTGTCTATTTATTATTTTTGTGGATTGTGGCCTTATAGGTTTAAATTCTTGTTTATATGACATCATTATGCCTTTTTTGTGTAGCCCATGGCATTTTGTGTTATGCAACATTTTACATGTCCCTTGTATGTATCCTAGTGATCCTTATGAGTGATATATTATGAAAATTACATTACATTGTATGACAATTATTATATAATCATTAATTTTATTATGATTCCATAATTCCTATCATGAATTATATATATTTTACTATGGTTCCATGATTCATGTCATGCATCACTTATATATTATATTTATACTCTTGTGTGGTCTAGGAGGATCTATATTTTACTCCAAAAATAAAGTCTTCAAATTGTAGGTTTATCAATGCCATGGTAAAGGGCTCATCGAGAGATTTTTGATGCATTTTTTTGTTTTAAAAATGGAGCCCATATGTATGAGTTATGGCACTTGGAAGATCACTTCGAGCAAATAAAAAAATTTGGGTTTTATCGACAAGCGATGAGAGGTTAACAATTGACAAATGTCGACAAGTGGCGAATAGAAATTTGACCACGTGATGGGTCCTGAAGCCACCATGTGGCTTGACACCAATTTAATATGGTCCAATTTTGAATATTATGTAATTAATTAAATTTCATTCCAAAGTCCCTCAAAATTCCAAGACCCTCCAAACTTTCCACGTGACCCTTCATTCTTCCATGTATATGCCACAAGACTCTATGTTCATGCCACAAACATCCATGTATTTTTCCACGGCCCCCCACATGCTCTCCACACTCCACCACATTCCCATGAAATTAAAGGTAATGACAAATACTTTTCATTATAAACCTCCAACTTTGTGGCATTTAAAAAAAAAACTTACCTTTTCATTTCCCAAATGTGTGATATTAGATTTCATTGCCACCAAAAATGTTGGGATAAGACCAAAACCATTAGAAGGGACTCAAACCTTGTTATTTGAGGTAAAAGGATAAGCTCTAAAATGATTGGGATTCTTGAGAAAACATGTTAGGTTGTGGAGTTAAAAGCTTCACTGATGCAAACATGGAGGAGGTTGCTGAGTTGCAAAGAAACTGACGTCGGCAGCGCAACCGACGTCGGTCATCTTCAGTTTTCACAGTAACTAACATCGGTCATGGATCGGCCGATGTCGGTCATCTCCAGACAGACAAGGACTGACGTCAGTCACCTGTGCGGTTCCAGAACTGTTAATTGATGAACTGTTAGTCTAACGAACTGATTGTTTGCATGTAAAGACTAATTTTAGTCTTGGAGCTGCATTTCTAATTATTGTAATTATAAGTCTAATTATTGTTTGCATGAGATCTATATAATAGACTCATGGCACTGTATTGTAATCAAGGACAAGGAAGAGATCCTTCCGATTGTAAGATCTAGGTTTGCAGGTTTGCAAAACCAGGTTGATCTACAGGTGTTGCAAGATCAGGTTAGATCTACATGGTAAGTAAGATCATTTGATTTGCCGGTTGTTGCAAGTTCAAGGGAGATCTACTTGGAGTACTTTGAGTACTTGTGTACTGACAGTATTGTTACTGACTGGTGGAGGTGAACAACAACTCTGTGTTTGAGTTGTTTGTTATGACCGTAATTGAGAGAGAGAACTCTTAAAGCAGAATTAATGGGAGCCCTAGAGGTGTGGGAAGCCCTAGAGGTGTGGGAAGAGTGTGGCATCTTTTTTATTGTATTTCCTTCTGGATGAGTTGAATACAAGATTGTATTGTCTCTCAAATTATGTGTTGTTTCTATTTTCTAGTTACTTGTTACTTCTGGTTAAATTCTGTGTTTAGTTACTTATACAAGGTAATCAATTGTGCTCCTAATCCTGACAAAGTGGTATCAGAGCGAGGTTGTAGGGAGCAGGTTTGTGTTTGATTACAGGTCACTCTCAGGGGTTTCTGATTGAGTGGGAGTAAAGCAATGGTAGAAGAAAGTAAGCTAAGAATGGAGAAGTTTAACGACAAGAATTATCAATTATGGAGGATGCAGATAGAAGATTATCTGTATCAAAAAGATCTGTACTTACCATTGGGTGGGGTTGCATGCAAGCCCATGGATATGAAAGATGAAGAATGGAAGGTTCTTGATCAGAAGGCTCTGGGATCTATAAGGTTGAGCCTGGCATCGTCTATGATTTCCAACTTATCACAGGCTAAGACAACAGTAGAGTTAATGGAATCTTTGGCAAATTTATCTAAAAAACCCTCAGCTTTGAATAAGTTATTTATTATGAAGCAATTATTTAATTTGCAAATGTTGGAAGGTGGATCTATACACAGTCATCTTAGTGATTTCCATGGTTTGGTAAACCAGTTAGTTTCAGTCAATATTATTTTTGATGATGAAATTAAGGCTCTCTTACTCTTATGCTTATTAAATGAAAGTTGGGATAGTTTGGTAATGGCAGTTAGTAATACTGCGTCTGCTTCAAATATCTTAAAAGTTGATGATGTTGTTAGTGTAATCTTGAATGAATAAATTTGAAAGAAAAGCACAGGTGAATCATTAGGGAATGCTTTAAGTGTTGAAAGCAGGGGAAGGCAAAGAGAGAAGATCAAGCAAGGGAAATCAAGGTCAAAGATAGGCAGGATATCCAAATCCAGGTATGGCAGAATATTTTGCTGGAAATGTGGAAAGGTAGGGCACATAAAAAAATATTGCAGGTTGGTTGAAGATCAGCATGAAGGAAATGAAGAAGCAGATGTTGCAGATATTGTTGCACAGGCTGCTCTTGTATGTTCTTTGGATAAAGTGGAATCTTGGGTTTTAGATTCTAGTGCCTCTTTCTATGCAACCCCAAATAGAGAGTTTTTCCATGAATATGTCCAGGGAGACTTTGGAGAGATTTATTTAGGGGATGGTAAGCCTTGTCAAATGGTTGGCAAAGGGAAAGTGCAGCTGAAATTGTAGACAGGAAACACATGGGTGTTGAAGGAGGTCATGCATGTCCCAGTCCTGAAGTGGAACTTGATTTTTGTTGGAAAGTTGGGTGATGAGGGATGCACAGTAACTCTCACAGTGGACTCTTGGAAAGTTTCCAAGGGTGCACTTGTTTTAGCAAGAGGTAAGAAAGTAGGTACTCTTTATCTATCTACTTTTATTACTGATTATCCTTCTGGTTTATCTACTTCAGCTGTAGATTCGAAGATGTGGCTCCGTAGGCTTGGTCACATGAATAAGAAGGGGATGCATGTTCTTGAGTCAAAGGGTAAGAGTTCAAATTCAGAAAGCATAGATCGAGATTTCTGTAAGCAACAGAAGAAAGTGAGGTTTCTTGAAACTCATGCTACAAGAAAGGATCGGGTCTATTGTATAAAGAGGAAATCTGATGGTTTTGACAAGAACAGGAAAGCCTTGGTTTTCCAGGAGAAGATGATGGACAAAGATCAATCATAGGGGCTGAATAATTCTAAGCAGGGCAATTTGGACAGGGTTTTGATCCAAGGTAAGCTTGTGGGTAAAAATTCATCACTCACAGGAAAACACAATTACCGATGTCAGTCAGGTGGAATCGACATCGAACAGGTAGGTACCGACGTCGGTCATGTGCAGACCAGAGTCAGTGGTGTTAGGTAGGTGGTGACTGACGTCGGTCAGGGAACCGACGTCGGTGACCAGGTGGACACTGACGTCGGTCAGGGAACCGGCATCGGCGATCAGGTGGGATTGACATCGGTCGGGTGCAGACCAGGGTCGATCAAAAAATGGATTTTGGGCAGACAACAAGCTGTCAAGGAGTCTCAAATGCCCATGAGGAGGACTGAAAGTGTAAGTAAGCCTCAAATTCATTATTTCCCTTCTTTAAACTACTTGTTGCTCACTGATGGTCAAGAACCAGGAAGTTTTAAAGAAGCAGAGTAGGTAGAATCCAGGAAACAGTGGGAGCATGGCATGAATGAGGAAGTTGATTCCTTGGAAGAGAACCAAATGGTAGATTTGGTAGAGTTGCTAGCCAAAATGAAAGCACTGAAAGACGAATGGATTCCCAGGTTAAAGAAGAGAGATAATGGACACGTGAGACGGAAGGCCAGGGTATATGGTCTTGAGCAAGCTGCAGGACAATGGAGGTTTGACAGGTGTATGACAAAGCATGGCTTTAGTCAATGTCAATGTAACCATTGTGTTTCCTTTACCAAGTTAGATAATATTAGCTACATTATCTTGTTACTATATGTGGTGTATATGATTGTTGCAGGGTCACACATGCAGGGAGTTGCTGAGCTAAAGGTAAATTTAGTTCAGAGGTATGTCATGAAGAATTTGGGAGCAGAAAAATTCTTTGGCATGAGTATTCCTAGAGATAGGGAAGATCACAGGTTGATTTTGTCTCAGGATGATTGTGTGAATAAGGTAGTGGCGAGGTTTAGGATGCGGGATGCAGAACCGGTTAGCACACCTATGGATGGACAGTTCACAGAACAGTGTCCCAATTCACATGATGAGGTTAAGTACATGTGTACTAGACCTAAGTTTTCCCAAGCAATGGGTGTTGTCAGCGAGTTTGTGGCCAATCTGGGAAAGAATCACTGGAAAGCAGTTCAGTGGATTCTCAGGTATCTGAGAGGGACCAGTAGCAGGTTAACATGCTATGCAGGGTCAAGCACTTCGGATATGGCAAGTTACTTGGATGACAGGTGTAGCACCATAGGTTGTGTGGTGGTTGGTCTTCAAGATTAAATTTGAAGAGGGATACAATCCAAGAAACAAAATTAGATGATGTACAGGTACAGGTACAGGTGCAGCTATTTATCTCCAAGTGGGAGATTGTTAGGTTGTGGAGCTAAAAGCTTCACTGATGCAAACATGGAGGAGGTTGTTGAGTTGCAGAGAAACTGACGTCAGTAGCGCAACCAACGTCAGTCATCTTCAGTGTTCACAGTAACTGACATCGGTCATGGATCAACCGACGTTGGTCATCTCCAGACAGATAGGGACCGACGTCGGTCGCCTGTGTGGTTCCAGAACTGTTAGTTGACGAACTGTTAGTTTAACGAACTGTGTTTGCATTAAAGACTAATTTTAGTCTTGGAGCTATGTTTCTAATTATTTTAATTAGAATTCTAATTATTGTTTGCATGAGATCTATATAATAGACTCATGGGTCTGTATTGTAATCAAGGACAAGGAAGAGATCCTTCTGATTGTAAGATCTAGGTTTGCAGGTGTGCAAAACCAGGTTGATCTGCAGGTGTTGCAAGATCAGGTTAGATCTACATGGTAAGTAAGATCATTTTATTTGCATGTTGTTGCAAGTTCAAGGGAGATCTACTTGGAGTACTTTGAGTACTTGTGTACTGGCAGTATTGTTACTGACTGGTGGAGGTGAACAACAACTCTATGTTTGAGTTGTTTGTTGTGACCGTAATTGAGAGAGAGAACTCTTGAAGGAGAATTACTGGGAGCCCTAGAGGTGTGGGAAGCCCTAGAGGTGTGGGAAGAGTGTGGCATCTTCTTTATTGTATTTCCTTCTGGATGAGTTGAATACAAGATTGTATTGTCTCTCAAATTCTGTGTTGTTTCTGTTTTCTAGTTACTTGTTACTTCTGGTTAAATTCCGTGTTTAGTTACTTATACAAGGTAATCAATTGTGCTCCTAATCCTAACAAAAAACTATAAATTGAGCTTGATATTGTAATTGAAGATAAGTTTTGGATGTGAATAGTGTTTCCAAGGCATGAAAAGAGTGTGGAGAGAAACGAAGAAGGATTTTGTGACTCAAATAAATTAATATGGTTTTGAGAGATTCTCTGAGATATATTTAAAGGCCGTAAGATGATTTTTGAAGACTTATTAATATTTTAAAGTGATTTTGATTTAATTAATAAGGAGTGATCTTGCATTGGAGTGGATCTAGAGATGTAGGCTTTACAACCAAACTATGTTATCAAATCACGTGTGGTATTTTCTATCAAATTTTGTCTCTTTATTTTATTTCACTCTTAAAATTATGTCTATCTTAGATATTTGTAAACTAATTTTAATTCCATAATTATTTAAATTGTTAATTTTAATTAAATAATTGAATTAAGGCTTCGATCCAATTACAAGTGTAATTTCTCTTAATACAACACTTGAATATTGTCGATTACAGATCAGATTTTTGATATCAGACTAGACTTCATATTTAACTATTTGGATTGCTAGTGTATGTTTACAAGGTTGAGATCTAGGTATGGTGAAGGAGAATTAGTAGAATACAATCCAAAGATCAGATCAAGACGTACTACAGAAATGGGAGATGACCTTGAGTCCAAATGAGCTTTCTGACAATCCTTCTTGAAAATGAAGGACATGGTTGAGGAACTTTACCAAGAATGATGAATTAATATGGAACATGATGGAGGTGGTAATTTTTTTGAGAAACCTTCCTCCTCTTCGGGTGACGATAAAGATAAAAAAGATATTGAATCTCTCCTTCATTAAAGCTAGATATTAAGTTTTAATTGCTGATGTTTAATGGTGAGATTAATGCAAAAAAGTTGGATAAATGGATAAATTAAATTGAAGTATATTGCAAGGTCTAAAATATTGTAGATGATGAGGCTACAATTCACTTGGCTACTCTTCAAATGGGAGGCACAACTCTCATCTGGTGGGAGAGTAAGTTGAAGGAAAATGAGATTAATATAGGTAACTCGATTTCCACTTGGAGTGAATTTGTTGATGCACTCAGAAAGCAATTGTATCCTTTAGGCTATATGCAACAAGCCATGATGGATTGGAAATATTTCAGATAAACTAAAGGCCAAAGTGTTCAAGATTATACACAAGAATTTAAGAAAAAGGCTTTACTTTTGAATATTCCTCTTTATACACAGGAAACACTACTTATATATATAGGTGGGTTGCATAGTTACTTGAAACACATGATTATGGTTCTCAATCCCACTAGTTTAGATGAAGCATGTGTTAAATCCATTCATTTAGAGGACAGAGGAAAATATACAAAATAATATTTTACTAAAGTTAAAAGTAATCAATCTGAAGTTAAGCATTCTAAAGGGCAAAGTTCTGGAAAGGGTAAACAAAAATCCATTGCTACTATTCATAAAGAGGAGGGTAAGCCATTTTGGAATCATTGCAAGAAAAATCATGATGAGTCTAAGTGTTGGAAATTACATCCTGAGTTAAATCCTTTTAACAAATTTAAGAAGAAAGATAAGAAATCTAATACTATAGTTCAAGATCTGGGTTCAAATTCTGGGGATGAAACTAAGATCACATCTATGAGTATGCATAATTGTTCTTCTCTTTTTAGCACTAAGTCATCTAATTTTGCTTCCTCTTCAAAATAGAAATAGGTGCATGATGATAAGAAAAGAAATGAGTTGTTCCACATTACAGTTGTTGCAAAACATACTAAGATTGACACTCTATTTGATATTTGATCACATACAAATTTGATTTTTGAAGAGATTTTTAAAAAGTTAGGCTTAAAAATAACTCCCCATTCAAAACTCTATCCACTTGGTTGGGTGTGTGATGATGTAAAATTGAAAGTAACCAAAACTTTTAGATTGAAATTTGTCATTGCATCCAAATTCATGGATGAAGTTGATCTGGATGTAGTCCCTCTGGACATATGTGGGATTGTTTTAGGAAGCACTTATCTTTTTGATAGAAAAGCAATCTTTTATAGGGAAGAGAATAAGTACTTGCTTGTTAAGGATGAAATTAAATATATAGTTAGGGCACATCATGTGAAGATGAGTCTTTCCTTGATTACAGTAGGAAAAATGAAAAGACTAGTAAATCCAAGCAAGAATTTTGTCTCATGTTGATTAAGTCTAAGGAAAAAGAATATTCCCAAGATATGGAAAATTGTGATCCTAAACATAAGAAAGAATTGGTTGAAATCATTTCTAGTTATGAAGATGTATTTCAGGATCCCAAAGGGTTACCCCCTAAAAGGGGAGTTTAACATGAAATTTAGTTGTTACAGGATTCTCCTCTCCCTAACATTGGCATGCAAAGGTTATCAGTGGTGGAAAATGAGGAAATCAAGAAGCAGGTAAGGGAACTTTTAGAAAAGGGTGTTATTCATCCTAGTACATCTCTTGTTGGTTCACCTATCATTTTGGTGCCTAAGAAAGATGGCACATGGTGAATGTGTGTTGATTTCCATGCTTTAAACAAAATTACTATTAAGAATCGTTACCCTCTTCCTAGTATTGATGATTTACTAGATCAGTTAAGAAATGGTATCTATTTCACGAAGTTAGACTTGAAAAGTGGTTATCATTAGGTTAGGATTAATGATGGTGATATTTGGAAAACTACTTTTAAGGCAAAATAGGTATCGTTTGCATGGCTCATCATGCCTTTTGGATTGTGCAATGCACCAACTACATTCATGCAATTGATGAATGATGTTTTCAATCCATTCCTTGATGAATTTGTTATAGTCTACTTAGATGATATTTTGATCTTCAGTCAGTCTTGGGAATATCATGTGATTCATATTAGGAAAGTCATGGATGCATTAAGAAGGGAGAAACTTTATTTAAAATTTTCTAAATATGAATTTGATAAGACCTCTTTGATTTACTTGGGTTATATTACAGGACATGGTAAATTGAAAATTGATCCTGCAAAGGTGGAGGTTACAGTTAAATGTCCTAAACTCAATAATGTAATTGAGGTTAGAAGTTTTCTTAGTCCAATACAATATTGGAGAAAATTCATTGCTAATTTCTCACTTATTGCATCACCCTTGAATTCTTTGACTAGTACAAAATAGGTCTTTCAATGGGGAGGCAAGTAGAAAAAAGCCTTCAACACCTTGAAGACATAGATTAGTACTGCTCTAGTCTTGGCACTTCCTGATTTGTAGTAACCATTTTATATCAAGATGGATGCAAGTGATTATGCTATGGGAGCTATTCTAATGCAGGGAAAGAAACTAGTATGTTATCATTCTGAGACCTTCATAGGTGCAGTAAGAAACTATCTGACTTATGATAAGGAGTTGTATTCATTAGTTTAGAGTGTTAATAAATGGATACATTACTTGATGGGCAAGGAGATAGTGATACATACAGGTCATCAGCCCCTCCAGTATCTCCAGTCACAAGCCAAGCTACAATAGTCTAGGCATTTTTATTGGATGGGTTTCCTACAATAGTTTCATCTTGTGATCATGTAGAAGAAAGGTATTCAGAATAAAGTTGCTGACATTCTTTCTAGGCCTCTTATGGTAGTTGCATCTATTCTTTTACAACATAGTTATTTGACTCATGAAATTTATAAAGAACAATATGTTGATGATGCTGACTTTAAGGATGTGTATAAAGACTTGATGAGTGGAAAACAGGTAGAAGAATCAGACTATCATGTGCATAATGGACTTTTGTATCATTTGGGTAAACTTTGCATTCTTCAAAATGAAAGGGTGCACATGATTAAGGAAGCACATACTTCTCTTATTTTTGGTCATTTTAGAGTTGGTAAAATGATTACACATTTAAGAATGTATTGTTATTGGCCTCGTATGTAGGAAAATGTTGCCAAATATATTAAGGGGTGTGTTCTTTATGCCACAAGCAAACCTAGTAACATGAAACTGGGAATTTAAACTCCCTTACCTATTCCTACTCGTCCTTGGGAAAGTATTTCCATGGATTTTGTAGGGGGTTTGCCTATGTCATAGAGAAAACATGATTACTTGTATGTGGTAGTGGATATATTTAACAAGATGTGTGTTTTGATTCCTTGAACTAAATACATTATAGGGGAAGGTATGACACATGTGTTCTCTCAATATGTATGGGTTCATTTGGTTTACCCACTTCTATTATTTTTTATCAGAATTCTCAATTTCTTGAGGAATTTTGGTCAACACTATGGGAATTGATGGACACTAAGTTGAATAAGAGCACTGTATTTTATCCACAGACTAATGGGCAGACATAGGTTGTAAACCACATAGTGGTACATTTACTTAGGGGTTATTACAATAAACATCCCAAGTTGTGGGATGAGAATTTATGCTATATACAACATGATTACAACCGTATACTTCATTCTTCTACTATGAAATCTCCTTTTGAAGTTTGTTATGGATATTTGCCTAAATCTCCTTTAGATTTTGTTATGGATAGGATTTAACTGTTGACGAACGTAAAGATGTTATTAAAGCCAAGAAGTTCATTGAAAAGATAGGTACATTAGACTATCTGAGATCAATTGGAGAAAAGTCAAATAAAGTATAAATCAAGACATGGCAAACATTGTTTTGATCACCAATTTGTTGTAGGTGATTTAGTATGGCTTCACATCAGTAAGAAAACACTGATAGATGAAAGTAAAATGTTGAAATCAATCTAGTATGGTCCTTTTTCAGATTATGAAAAAGATTGGTAAAAATGCTTTCTAGTTGGATTTGCCATCTTATATGTAGATTTATTCTGTTATGAATGTGGAAAATCTAAAATTATATGATCCTTTAATGATTGTAGATCATGATGAGAGTGTATCCATTCATTTTGTTGGTGATTTTACTCCTAAGTATCTTATAAAATTGTAGGAAGATATAATACTTGACAGGAATGTTTGGACATTACAAAGGGGAAATGTTGAATATCTTCATGTTGGAATCAAAGGGATGTACCCAAAGAAGGCCAAATGGATGGAAACTAAAAAAGTGAGGGAGCAATACCCTCACCTCTTTACCAATTAATTAACTTTTGGAGGTCCAAAAACTCCTAGTGGGGAGGAATGATCCAGGAGGATCTATATTTTGATCCAAAAAATAAAGTATTCAAATTTTAGGTTTATCAATGCCATGGTGAAGGGCTCATTGAGAGATTTTTGATATATTTTTTGGTTTGTAAAATGGAGCCCGTATGCATGAGTTATGGCACTTGGAAGATCACTTCGAAAAAATAAAAAAAAATTGGGTTTTGTCGACAAGCGATGAGAGGTCAACAATCAAAGAAATTAAAGGTAATTTAAAATACTTGGCATTATAAACCTCCAACTTTATGGAATTTTAAAAATAAACTTACCTTTTGATTTCCCAAATGTGGGATATTAGATTTCATTGCCACCAAAAACATTGGGATAAGACCAAAACCATTGGAAGGGACTCAAACCTTGTTATTTGAGGTAAAAGGATAAGCTCCCAACCAATTGGGACACCTGGGAAAACACTATAAATTGAGCTCAAGATTGTAATTGAAGCGAAGTTATGGACATGAATAGTGTTTCCAAGGCATGTAAAGAATGTGGAGAGAAACAAAGAAGGATTTTATGACTTGAATGAATTAATATGGTTTTGAGAGATTCTCTAAGATAGATTTGAAGGCCGTAAGATGATTTTTGAAGACTTATTAATATTTTAAAGTGATTTGCTTCAATTAATAAGGATCGATCCTCTATTTGAGTGGATCCATAGATGTAGGCTTTACAGCCAAACTTTGTTATCAAATCACGTGCGGTATTTTCTATCAAATTTTGTCTCTTTATTTTATTACACTTTTAAAATTATGTCTATCTTGGATATCTATAAACTGATTTTAATTCCATAATCAGTTAAATTGTCAATTTTAATGAAATCATTAAATTAAGGTTTCGATCCAATTATAAGTGTAATTTCTCTTAATACAACACTTGAATATTGTTGATTATAGATCATAGTGCCATGATATATATCATTCATGTATTGATTATATACTTCAATGATATATATTTCTCACACATGCTTCATATACATAATTCAATGATATATTCCATACAATGAATGCAATCAGTTTAAAATATTTAAAGTGATATATATTTAACATACACTTTATTTTGAAATAAGTGCTCTGCATGTTATGTCTCTCATCTCACAAAGGGGGCATCATAATGGGATTGCGTAGAATAGTCAATCCTCATTAGAAAAGTTTCATAGTTATGATAATACATAGTTTTCAAGTGGAAATATGATTTAGCATTTTTATATTAGAAGGTCATGTGGCATTCATGTGCACTCATCACTACAATTTCAAATTACAAGTTTCAATCATTTAAGAAGTTGTAAATTTGTAAAAGGTTTCAAAAGTGGAAAAATTGAAAAGTGCAAAGTCTCAATTATAGTGTCAAAATAACATTTCAATACAGTAAAAAATAGGGTCATGATGCTCATTCATGTTCAAATTTATGCTTTTGAAACTTATAAAGTTTCAAGTATAAAATTTGCAAAGTTTCAAATAGAATCTAGATCCATCTGTAGTTGTGTGAATCATCTTAGTTGCAAGTGGGTCACATTAGAGTCTAGTGGCACTCAATATCTATGGTTTCAATTTTTCAATATGTAGTGGGCCATAGTTTTTAATTTTATAGAGTACTTTATATATTCAAATGAGAGTTAGAGCATACAATCCTGCCAACTCAAAAGCATTCAATAGCTTTCAAATGAATACTTGATCACTCTCAATTCACCTGAGTTAACACTTCTCCAAATGTCCCAAAAAGGGGGAATGATCTTTGCCATCTCTAAAGTTATAGGATAAATTTATCTCCTTACTCTCTTTTAAAATTATAAATATAAAATATAAAAATTTTAATTTTAAAAATGAAAAAATAATACTTTTAGTGGTAATATTACAGATTTATTACAATAAGGGATCTTGCATAATCAAGCTTCACATCTAAAGACAAAGTATGTATACACACTCAGGTTCACATCTATATTATTCTAGTAATTTCACTTTGTGCATCATTAGAATAAATCAAGAGTAAATGTAGACATATAAAATTAATCATGAAGTGCTTAATAATGTTTAATCTTGACATTCTTAGCCTCACTTGGTCTATTCACCTTTTCACTAACTCATAATTTATAGGAGAGCTTTCATTATCTTGTAAGCACTACACATATCATATAGAAATATATATTTTACTTGCACTCATATTTATTTATTCCACAAGCTCCTATCAGACCTATCCCCTATCTCTGGTATTTTGGGACAAGTTTGAACTAGTTAGATAGGGATGCACTATGACATTATCCCCTAGTGAAACCTTGTCTCACATGCTCAAATGGTCACTTTTTCAAATTGATACATTACAAAATGAATATACCATGCATATTTTAAAGTTGGTAAGAAAAATTATTCTAAATATTATCTTATAAATTCACATCAAGGCCACTCATTGTAACACCACTAGATCTCTAAAGGAATTACACTGCACATTAAATAAAATATCACTACTTTAAGTCTAAAACATTCTAAAAGACATAAGCCAAGTTTTAATATTATTTATTTTAGGTCAAGGGCATCCATTATAAATCATTTCAATAAATCTTCTAGCTATAGTTATTCTAGTTACATTATTACAAATCACACAATCACTCTATAATGGAAAACTATATCGGTTTGAGGCCTATTCAAGCTATGTAATCAATGCTCAATTAAAAGGGGTTTTTAAGGCTAAATTAGCCATCCTTAATAACCCATTTTTATTCTTGATTTTTTATCTAATTTCTATCTAATACATGTGCAGGATATAGGGTTTTCTATTTTGTAGGCCTTTCATGCGATAACACATAACATGGTTTTTAAATATCAACCCTTATAAGTGATTACACAAACCCAAAAATGAAAATTAATAATACAATCAATAGGACATGACCATAGTAGCCAAACAAGGCTACAAGTCATTCTTATCCACCTTACATAGACTTGTCCTAGTAACTTATGAATTACTATTTTTAGTATAACTTGATATGAAGGTCAATTTTACATAATTTCCAGTTACATTGAGCTTTACATTCAAATATATTTCTATTTTAGGGATCTTTACATATCCTTAGGTCTTTTACTATTTTTAACAAGTTTCATATTTCTACAAATTTTATAGCATACTATATATTTATTTTATTTTATTTATATTAATACATATTATTATTTCTATTTATATAGTTTAATACCAATTATTTTAAGTCATCTTAAATAAAAAGGGTTAAACATTCTAGTGAAACCAACATGAATAAATCAACATGTTGAGGTCATGGCTAGTGAACCATCTTTCATCCCAATTGATATTAATGATGATCATGCAATATTTACTATCCAACAACTACAGAATCCTTCAATTGATACAAATATTATCAATCCACTAGATGTTTTGGTAGTCACACAACTTGAGTGGTACACTGAAATATATGATTACCTATATAAATCTACTTTTCTTGAAAATACCACATGAGAGAACAAAAAGGGCTTAAAATTCCAAGCAATGCATTATGTACTCATTGGTGGATCTCTTTTATAACATTATTTTGAAGGACAATTGTTACGATGTTTAAATACATTTGAAACTCAAATGGATGTACTCAAAGTTCATGATAGTGAATGTGGTGGCCACTTTAGTGGTAAAACTATGTCTTTCAAGCTCTTATGGAAATGATACTATTAGAGAACAATGGAATAATAATGTCATGACTATGTTAAAAAAAATTCCCAATGTCAAAAGAACAACAACCTCAATCACACTCCATCATATGTGCTCCAACCTATTATCTCTCCAAGGCCTTTCTCCCTTTCGGTCTTTGATTTTATCAAAAAAATTAATACTAAATCTTCAGATGGGCATTAGTTTATTATTACAATTACCAAATATTTTAGAATATGGGTGGAAGCAATACACATACAATCCATAAGAGTTGAGAATCTTTGTAATTTCTTACTTAAATATATAATAACATCATTTAGATTACCTTCTACCACTGTAATAGATAATGATTAATCTTTCAAAAATAAAACAATCAAAAGATTTTATGTTAAGTTCAAAATTACTTAGATTTTATCTACCCCATACTACCTACAAGGAAATGGTGAATCAAAGGTAACCAATAAAATAATCAATAAATTCTTAAGTAAGACTATTTTAAAATATGAAACAAATTAATATAGTCAAATCATTCATGCTCTTTGGGCATATCATACAAGCGTATGTATACCAACAAAGGCCATGCCCTGCTCTCCTGTTTAAGGAATATAAGTTGTACTCCCTCTTGATATTGAAACACCCTCCTTGTGGGTCTCATTAAAAGGCATTATCAAATATAATGAGTATCTGTAAAAATGCCTACATAAATTGGAAATGCTTGATAACAAATGCATATAGCTCTAGAACATTAAAAATAATACCAAATTTTTTATCATGAATTCCATATTTGTTAATATTGTCCTTAAATAAATTAAAAATAATACCAATGATAAAAAATAAAACAAAATAAAATTCAAACTCAATTGGTTGAGTCCATTTTTAATCACTAAAAAACTGGGTGCAAGAACTTACCAACTCACTACACCTGAAGGCAAGCACGTTAAAAATCTAATGAATATCATGTATTTACATAATTATTATACTTAAATCAATATTTTTAACTAAAACTCTTTTACCATTCAAAAATTATCAAAAATTTCAAAAAAAATTCCATATATTTCAAAAATTAAAAAAAAATCAAAATCAAGACCTAAAACATTTTCAAATGTTATTAGCTTACTTATTTTCATATGTTGTTTAATCTATATTAAACAGATAGAATATTAAAATTTTAATAAAAAATGATTATCATGAGGTGTTAAGTGTGATGCATGACATCACTTCACTTGATTCTTTGATGTTTGGCTTCCCTTATTACCCAACAACATTGTTAAGCTGGGGGCATCTCTATGTTATACATGAACACTTTAACAAGTTGTATTTATCCATAACCTCTCTACTATGTTGAGATAAATATCATAAAAATATATTGATAAATCACTCATATTTTTCAAATGTATTACATGAAATATGCTAATTTATAACATTCATATTCATACATATGATGAAGCTATGCTAGTCTCATTTGTTACATGCATTACTTTGGATTCTTATTTTTTTTGTGATAGGTTAGACTTGGACCTGCTTATTATGTTTATGTCCAGTAGACTTATATGTTCAAATTCTTGTTTTTATGGCATCATTATGCATTTTTAGTATGGCCCTTTGACTTTTGTGTTATGTGACATTTTATATGTCCCTTGTATATGGGCTAGTGAGTCTTATGAGTGACATATTATGAAAATTAAATTACATTGTATGAAATTTATTTTATAATTATTGTTTGTTACTAAGATACCATGATTCCTAAATTACATTGTATCTATTTTACTATGATTCCATGATTCATGCCATGTGTCACTTATATATTATATTTATACTCTAGTACCATGATGTATGTCATGCATACATTGCATATATGATTCAATGATATATATTTCTCACACATGATTCATATGAAAAAATAATTCTATATTCCATACCATGAATGCAATCAATTTCCAATATTCAAAGTGATATGTCTTTCACATACACTTTTTTTTGACATAAGTGACTTTGCATGCTATGTATCTCATCTCACAAGGGGGCATCACAATGACCTTGCTTTGAATAGTCAATCCTCATGAGAAAACTTCCATATTCATGGTAGTTTATAATTTTAAAGTGAAAATATGATCTAGAATTTTAATATTACAAAGTGATGTGGCATGCATGTGTACTCATCACCACAATTGCAAATTATAAGTTTCAAACATTTTAGAAGTTGCAAGTTGTAAAGTTACAAAAAGTTTCAAAAGGTTCAAAAGTGGAAAATTTGAAAAGTGTAAAGTCTCAATTACAGTTTTAAAATAGTATTTCAATACAATATAGATACAAGGTCATGATGTTCATTCATGTTCTTATTTCTTCTATGGTATTTTTTAAATTCTCAAGTTTCAAATAGAATCTAGATATGTCTATAATGGTGTGATTTATCTCAGTTATAAGTGGGTCACATTAGAGTCTAGCAACACTCAAGGTCTATGGTTGTACTTTTTAAATATGAGAGTTAGAGCATAAAATCCTTCCAAATCAAAAGCATTCTACAGTTTTCAAATTGATATTTAATCACTCTCATTCACCATAGTTCATCACTTCTCTAAATGTCCCAATAAGGGGTAATGCACTTCACCATCTCCAAAGTTATAGGGAAATTTTCTCTGCTTTCTCTTTGTTCAAATTAAAAATATAAAATATAAAATTTTTAATTTTTAATATCAGTAAATATTACTTTTAGTGGCATTGTTTTAGGTTTCTTACATTAAGGTATCTTGCACAATCAAGCTTTACATCTAAAGACAAAGTGTGTATACACACTTAGGTTCACATATACTTTACTCTAGTAATTTTAATTTATGCATCACTATAATAAAGTGAGTTTAAATGTAAATACATAATTTTAATCATTAATTTATTGACAATATTTATTCTTGACATCCTTACCCTCACTAGGTTTATTCACCATTTCGTAAACTCATAATCTATAAAAAGAGTTTTCACTATTTGTAATCACTAAAAATATAATATATACATCCTTATTTAAATTGTACTCATTCCTATTTAGTACATGAGAACTTTTCAGAATTATCCCCCATGTCTTTGTCTTCTAAGACAAGTCTACACTAGTCTATTAGGTCACATTGCAGACTTGTCCCCTAATGTAGCCTTGTCTCTCATGCTTTAATGGTCACTTTTCAAATTGAGACATTACACATTGAATCTATTATACATATTGTAAATTAGGTTAGAAAAATTATTCTATATATTCTCCTATAAAGGCACATCAGGCCACTCATTATAATACCATTGGATGTCTCTAGAAATTACACTACACATTGAGTAAAAAGGCGTAACTTCTTCCTATTTTAACTCTATATAATTAGAATAGTCATAAACTAAGTCTAAATATTATTTATTTTAAGTAAAGGGCATCCATTGACAAGTATTTTAATAAATATTATAGATATAGTCATTCTAGTTACATTATTATAGATCACACAATCACTCTATGGGGGAGAACTACATCGAATTAAGGTACATTTAGAATATGTAGACATTGCTCAGTTATAAGGGGTTTCTAAGGCTAAATTGACTATCATTACTAACCTATTTTTATTCCCCATTTTGTTTTTAATTTTTATCTATTGCATGTGTAGGATCTATGGTTTTATGTTTTGCAAGCCTTCCATGAGACAATAAAAAACACATATTTCAACAATCAACCCTTTAAGTAATTGCATAGACCTAGATTTGAAAAATGAAGAATATAATCAACTAGGATGCAACCACCATAACTAGACAAGGTTGTAATGCATTCATGTGCACCTCCCATGTACTTGTCTTGATAAACTATGAATTATTATTTTTAGCATAACTCTCTTTGTAGGAAAATTTTACACAATTTTTAGTTACAATGAGATTATATAGTCATATCTATTTTTTAGGGAGATTTTCACATCCTTAGGTATTTTACTATTTTTAACAAGTTTATGATTTTTGTTAATTATTATCATACTTTATATTGATTGTGTTTTATTATCAGATCAATACATATCAGTGTTTTTATTTCAATAGTTTAATACCGATTAGTTTAAGGCATCTTAAATAAAAAGGGTTAAACACAATAAATAATTATAGTTTATTAAAAGTGTCTTGGTCTTCTAGTAATGTCTAGGAACACTCAATGGCTTTAAAAAAAAATAGAAATCTCCATTAGGTCATCCTAGACATGTTTCATGGGTCGGTTAGAACAAGAAATATCAAAAAATCAACTATAAATAGAAATAAATTTTAAGGTTATACCTATCTTTACAATTTATAACAAAATTAAGAAATTAATAAACACACTTTTGATATATTTTTATAAAGACATACAAATCTGAATATAGAGCATCCCTAGAGCCAATTTTGAATACACACAGGTTAAAGTTACATGGTGCCAAGTGTCAAAATCCAAACATTACATACCATTTCATATTGATCACGATGGTGTATATAAACACACTTAGGTGGGGAAATTATGTGTAGTTTGATCCCACTTCAAAGTATTAGAACGTAGGCAATGCTTAGTCACTAAGTAAGGAGTGGTTGGGGTTGTCTAACCAAACATACTAACCCCATTTTCAATGGTTATTTTGTGGTTGAAAGTGAAATTAGGGTTCTAAATGAATAAAAAAGAAAAAAAAATAGATTAATACATTGGATTGAAGGCAAGTGCACACACGAGGAACATTTATAGGTGTAGACATAATGGTCTAAGGCATGACAGACTTACATAATCAATAGGGACATTGTTGATAGGCCCTAAAGATTATTGATCATCGTAGGGGTCTTAGTTTCATTAAAAACATCCATAAAAGGTTTGATCACTTGATTCTTAATCTAAGTGATTATTGTTAGTGTAGGTTTTTATTCCATTTAATATTATTTCCCTACACATATGTAGTTAGCTTGCTTAGGTGTCTTTTTAGGTCATTGTGAAAGATAATCCCATGTTCATTAGGAAGTGAGGACATGTTTATCTTTCACCTATTTAATGTATGTTTCTAAAAATTTTATGGCTAATGATGTTAATGCTAATATTTCAATATTTTGATTATTGAGTAATTACTTCTTTCTATCTCATGTTTGATTTAACTATTACATATCAATAATTTCTTCATGATTTCAAATCTATCTAGTAGATCCTTGATTGTGTCCCACTCTAACATAATATCAGAGTTTTTTTGGTATATGAATTCCATTGTCCTATTGTAAAATCTTGAGTTTCAACTTGTATGTCATAGATATGGTATTTGTTGACCTATCATATTAAAGATTCAACCTTTCATAGATTTTGCTCATTTTATAAGATCCTTTATTGATCTAGATTCAAAAAAAGAAAAAGAGAAAGGTGATTTTTGATTGTCATATTTCATCTAGTAGGTTTTTATGTAAAATGTCTTATGCCCTCAGATTTAGTTGGTGTTAAAACCCTAAGATCGACTGTAAACATGACCTACTTTTGTGACAGTTGTTTTTTATTTTTTTAGAGGGTTTTAGGCCTTTTTAAATGATTTATCATAAATCCATATAATATGCAATCTTGAAGGGAAAATAATTTTTGGGTTTTGTTTGTTTTTTAGAGGTATCTAGGGGGTCTTTGATAGATTTTCAAGAGGCATACTAAATCTAGATATTTTGAGATAGATAAAGTTTTTGTACCTAGGTGCTACTACTAGAAACTCTAGCATTCATAGTATTATGGGAACCATCACCATCTCCCACACCTAAAATTACACCTCTTGCATTCAATGTTTCAAACCCTGACAATTGTATAGGCAAGCTACATATTTGATGAAAAATCTTGACATCAAGACTTTTAACTATGAGAACAATCACCATCTTTAACATTATGACTTTTGAATGTAGGAGTAGTCGACATCCTTGACATTGGTAATTTGACTATGGGAGTAATCTTTATTTATGTAATCAATATTAATGACTACAAGATCAACATAAATCCCAACAACTGTAATGAACCATTGTAACCCTGAAATGTATCTCTGTTGTACATACGATCACCAAGAACAAACACATAGTCAACGTTTAAACCTTTGATCATATAGAATATAGATTGTTCAAACCTTTATAATCCACATAGATGGTCCTTATTAATTACAAAACATGATATAATACTTAATTCATCTTAAAACATTGAAATATCATCAAAAACAACTCAATTACTCTTTTTGGGTTACTTGCATAGCATGAACATATACATAGTCAACTTTGGAGATCCATATATTTGATTGTGCAAAAAATTATACCTTATAAATAGTTTATCTAGATGTATCATGAAGTCCTATACAATTTTTTATTTTACACCATGATCAAATTTTGCATAAATCAAAAGTTATAGCACAAAATTATAGATTGGTCTTCCCTCGTAAATTCGAATATTTAAACCAACGATCACTGAGAAACTATTAAAATTCAAACACTTTATCAACATATCATGCCTTCTCATAGCTTGAAAAAATAAAAATCATCTATCTCCCTCAAAATTCTCTCAATATTTACCTTTGCTTACTATTAAACATTGAGCACTTGTCATCATCTTGGTGCTTCCTGACAATTTGGAACAAACGTGTTCCATTGATCTCTATGGATTAACCTATTAAACTTCAAACACTTTGTTAACATCTTGTACCCTATCATATATTAAATGAATATTCATCATTGATCTCCCTCAAAAGTAGCTTGGTATTTATCTTTAGTTACTATTAAACATCAAACACTTGTCATCTTCTCTCTACTTCTTGATAATTTGGAACAAACATGCTCCATCGATCTCTACAAATTAACTAGGTTTTTATCTTACAAAGCTCACCATTTATCTAAGATCTGAGCTCCTGTAATTATGCCAATTTGAATCTCTACATTCCTTATACACATTTGACTCTTTGACTTTAACTTTCACCATCGATATTTTGACAGTACGAACATACACTCACCATTGATCTTTTATCAAAGCTTCATGAATGTGACACATATCACTAACACATTCATTCTTTGACATATTGAATTTTACACACACTGTTGGATCAAGATCTGAAATTTAACATGAATTTTTAGATATACTAACTAGATGACCTCAAACTTCAATGTAGGTTATCTTGACAGTCTCTAGCCCATCACAGTCTGCAAGTGCAACTTTGAAGATTTATATCTCAAGCTAGAAAACACTTCAGGACTCTAAATATTTAGGGTACATTCTTGACACTATAGGCAACATCACCATGAATTTTTTTCCCACTGTTGAATTTATAAGTACCTAAAATAAATTCACAAACTTTCTAAATCATACATGTCTACATGACGTGTAGTGACGGTCTGGTTAAGTATAAAAACTTAGTGAACTTTTATCTGAGAGGCCAAATTTTCACCTGCATATCTTTAGCTATGCTCAACATCATGACTTAAAACTTGGTATATATAAACCTAGGACTAATGTTATCACACCCATATTACCAACTCCACTTGAATTAGCCATACATGGTAATGGTGATGTCATCAAACTATCTACTCAGATTTTTTAGTCATAGAACCAACTATGTTAAGATGAACATAATGAAGAACAAAATGAATAATATATACTTATACAAGATCTCCAATCATCCTTGACTTTTGATAGGACCCCTCACACATGATAAATACTTTATACCCATGCCTAATCATGACAAACTGAATATCAATGATTACATATTAGGATACCAATCCTATGACAACACACTAGTCACATGCTTCTCTTCTCTCCTTAACCTAAAACCACATCAACATGCTAGATATAATATGATAAGCCTTAGACAATACTTACCTTAGCTCATATGCATATAAATCATTCCTTGAACAACTTCAATCTTAAAATCATCATCATCATCATGACATCACCACTTTGTCATTACCTTTGACATCAATACACACATGACATCAATCTTTGGCATCAATGACAAAACTTGCCAACACAAGAGTCAACATAAAAAACACAAACTTCAAAAGCTTTCATGAATGTACCTTTTTTACCTCTTCTTCTTTCATATGTATGTGTATCCCTTTGGGTTTCCTTTCATATTCTCTTCTCATCTTCCTAGCCTTGTATGGACCTGCTTCATGCTACCCAACTTCTTAATTTGTGCTCCTAGTCTCTTGCCACTTCTCACTTGCAAGATCATGCTCACATACACATAAGAATATAAAATATTCTATCATATTTATACTTATTTAATATTTACATAACTTATCCCATTCAATGTTTACTTGCTCCTTAATATTTTATGGAGTTTCTCCACTTAACATACTCCTAGCTGCTCCTTTTGACTACAACATCATAGTTGAACTGTCACTTTTGCTTTCATATTCATTAAGATTCTTTTTGTCACAAGTTTGCTTTTCCTTCTTCACATGGAGTTATAATAACTCTTGATCTTGGATTTGTATGTCCATATTATCTTTAACCTTTGGTTTTAGTCGTAAGTAGAAGATTATAATGCACATTACATCTTCTTCTCTCTCACCTTGTTCTTTTATTTCATGCTAGATACTAATGCCTTCTCACAAAGATCACTTACATTATTCAACTTGGTGGCCTTTCCCAACAATCTATTCTCTTGTTGGATAAATTCCATGTCTAACTTTGTGGACTCATACCTCTCCATACTCACCATTTCAAGAGAAATTGTCTTCTCTTCTTTCTTAGGGGCTTTGTTTAAACTCATATTATCAAATACATTACCAAAGTATTATTTGGTTTCCATCAGCATCACTCTTTGTTCCATTATATTTACATCACCTTTGAAGGATAAAAGAACATGTGTCAACCCATATTTCTCTACTGTGCAAGTGTTTGATTGCCCATCATGAAAAACCTTCCTATCAAATTTCCATGGCATCCCTATCAAAAAATGGTAAACAACCATGGGAATTATGTCACACAAAAATTCATCCTTATATCTACCTATATGAAATTCAACCAAACTTTGTTCACTTACGATGATTTGATGTCCTTCTTGAACCCATGTTACCTTGTAAGGATGTGGATTTGGAATCATCTTCAAACCTATCTTTTGTACCATCTCTAAAGACACAATATTATATATAATTCCTCCATCAATCACCACATTACACTACTTTCCCTTTATTTTATAATTGCTCCTAAACAAGCTTCTCCTTTATACTGGTTCTTTTACTTGTCCCTTCTGCTACAACAAAACTCTTTTTATGAGTAAATACTCTCTTATCACTTATATACTATCTTCATTTGGTCTTCTTGCATTCAGTTGACCATCCTGCCAACATTTGAGGGACATTCCATTGCCCTATGTCCTTCTCTATTACAATACCAACATAATCTTTGGAAAGCTAGTCTTTGTCTATGTCTTATAAAACTATCATTTGTCCTTAATCTAGGAAATGTAAATGGTCTTACCTCATGTGGATATTTATGTGGCCTCCTAACTTATTGAACTACTACAAATTAATTTTGTAGCCTCATGACCTCTTGGACTGCTACTCCACTCTCTTCTCCAACTGACCTTGGCTACAAAGGTTCCTCTTGACCTTGTTGTCCTTCATTGCCTTCCACATTTTCTATATTTGTACTCATATATTTATGAGCATTATCTATAGCTTCCATACTCACAATAAAATTTGAAATCAATTGTGTCATCTAACCCATCAATTGTTCCACTATGCCATCTTGATCTCTACTACCTTTATCCACCCTTTGCTCCATAGAACACTGTTCTTGGTTCCCTTTCCAACAATTCACCTCTAGACACATGGTGTTAATCTCTATTTTTACCTTATCAAGTCCTATCTTCTTTTCACCTATCACAAATCACCCACCACCAAGATAAAACCAACTATGATACCAAATAATGCAAAGGATGATTGACAAATACACAAAACTCCTTCCCTATTTGATGTTCTCTCTTTAGACCAAGGTTCAAATGGTCATGCAAGGGTTAATCCATTTTTTATTTCCATTATGGATATCATTAGCCTCCTCATATTTCTTATGATATTTTTATACCTCTTATCCTCTTTATAACACACTTCACTAACTATTTACTACCTTTGACCACTTTTCCCTTTTCTTATAGTCACTTCTAGTATCCCTTTTTAAGGTTAAATCTAAATGTATGAACAAGTACGAATTAAATTTGAGAAAATAGTACTATATCTAGACACCCTCTATTGATATTAAATTCTTAATTCAATTTTGAGTCCTAACTCTATTGGTGGCACCTTCTTTTGGACATTTTTAGGTCTCTGTCAGACCTAATTAGGGCTACTCTATACATGTTTCCACAAAGCTTATTGCAAGAGTATGGATACATAATGAATCACCAAATAAAATTAAATAATAGTTACCTAACATGGATACCTAAAAAATAACCAAGTTTTATGAATTTTTACCAATGTAAATGGATTGTAAATGCAATTTCTAGCACTAACCCTAGTTCAGGGTTGTTTCTTACTGTAGGTGCCAGAGAGCACTAAACTTAGGATTTTTAATCCCTTATGGGATTTTTAATAATTTTAAATATTTTTAAAGGGTTTTATTATACTTCCACATGTTTTACACACATTGGTTTGTGTTTTTTAGGACTCTGATTTAGTTCTATATGATTTCTTGGTCTCACTATGTAAACCAACATAGTCTGCAGGTTCTTCTTTGGAGTCTATTTGATCTCAAAGAGTTTGTAAAATAAATGAATGATTTTTATGGTTCCAAAATCCCTTAATAAACCTTATTAAATCATAATTATTCATTAAAACTTATTTTCTCATCCTTTCACCAAATTCTATGAGTACACAAGTGTACAATTACTTTTTCTAAAGTCTATAAGTAATCTCAAGAGGGTTGTTATATCACCATCAGGTTTTGGAATCTATGAAAGTTTATAATAGATGTATACACAATAAACTTACCTGATAAAATTTATATTATTCTATGAAGATATTATATTACACTTATTTATAACATTCTTGTTTCATACAAGATACATAGTCAAAGATTACAAACTGTATACCATTGCCTTAAGGCTTTGAACCTAAAAAAAGAAATCCCACTTCTACACTCAGTTGAAGGGGTTTAAAAACATATCCATTATCCTTTTTTAATCAACAAATACTCAGCATGGTGCCTCAACTATGCTCTCTATTTAGACCCTATTTGCTAATTGGTTTTCTGACTACATAGTCTACACTTGTAGATGTCTTGGAACAAGATTATGATTTAAACCTCTTAAATAAGGATTAGAAAACCTAGTAAAAGATTTAATTAAGATTTTTATTACCTTAAAACCCAATTATAATCCTTTACCAGACTTTTTGACACTTTTGTTACACCCAATTCATAGTATTATATGCTAACTATCTATGTTTACAAAGGCACAATAGGTTATATGGATTTCTATGTAAATTTTGGAGAATAAAAAAAATGGAATACACAAATAAAAGTATAAATCATATTATTAACTCAACCAAACCAAATTTATCACCAAAATAAATTCATTATCAAACCTTCCTTCTTATGATCACTCAAAAATCAGTCTTTTCACCGTTACATTATTCAAAACAAGAGGGTTACAAGCTTGCCATCAAATTCAAGATTATTCATTTAATGTTCCTTGGGAATAAAGCCCATTTTTCTCAAATAAAACATTGAAAATTTAATCTATAAAAAAAACTATATTCTTTATACCAATTATAATTACCATAACTACCTTCTAAGGGTCACTTGAAAGAGTGTTTTCCTTTGACATAAATACCAGGATGAGTCTTCTATACAAGTGTGACCTTGGGTTGATTTTATATTCATAAAGGTATCTAATTAACATTTGTTATCTATTTTACACATTGTAAGATTTTATACCACCTCCTACAACTACCATTTCATGCTAAAGTATTCAAATTTTTAAATGGTGCAATTTGGTGGGAAAACTTCTCATTTGAATTCCTAATCTTTGTAGGCACTTATAATCACTTAGAGAGAATTCAAAGATGTAATTTAAGACTCCTAACACTATTAAAACATTATAAACATGTTATAAACCCCATATTTTCTTGAACTAGTCAAAATCTTGCAATCATATTATTTCTATGTGTGATGCCCCTGCATCACCTCACATCCACTTGTCTCGTACATCTGGAGTCAGCTAGGACACCCTTTTATTTTCTTCTTTTTCACCCATTTTGTTATGTGTTGTCTCCCTATCACTTGGGGGAACCTTTGTCTCTTTTGATGTTGTTTTGTTGTGAAATCCCCATTATTTATTAAAATAGGGGTCACCCTATCACAGAGAGTAACGCCTCTATTCTAGTGCATGAACCATTCACATTTTTCTTTTCTTGTACTAACATTTGTGACTAAATATTGTTTATGTGTGTTCATTTGATTTTTATTGTTGTTTTATTATACTTTCTTGTCTCTCCATTTATTTTGTTCATGTTTATTCTTTTATTATTTATTTATGGTGTTTTATTTTTTTGGTCCTTTGTGTTACTATTTTATCTCGTATTGCATTACTTTATTCTTTTGAGTTCAAAAATGTTATATAGCTATTTTTAGTCTAGTTTTCAATTAGCCTTGATTTTTTTAGAGTTATATTTATATTTTTATTTTGTTTTATTTTCCAAGTACATCTTGTTAATACACATGGATCTTGATTATTCATATCTTGATTTTATGTTGTTTATTAAGTTGTTTTTACTTTACTTCTATACATTCTTTTTCCTATTTAAGTCCTCATTATTCATATCTTGATTTTAGATTAGGTTGAATTTTTGTATTTTTTATTTTCTTTTTCTTTTTGTTTGTTTTGTTTAAATATAAATAGTTGTAACTCTAATTTTGGTAAATTTTTTATCATTATCCTTAGTTATAAATATTCACATTTGAACATGCCCATCACAATTAAAATACAATGTTATTATAAGTTAATCATACTTATTATGCATAATTTCCCTTTTGCTATAATAAGCACCAATTGCTTTGGATTCCAACTCTAAAAGTTAATAACGCTTTGAAGATCATTTCTTAATGTACCAAGGGCTTAAACATGAGACTCTCTACAAGATGTGCATCTCTTAGCATCCACTATGAGTTTAATTAAATAGTGGCCCATCTTTATTTTATTCTTCATTCCTCATTTCATTTTCTCCCACTTTTAGGTGAACTACATTGGCTTGAGTTCCATCTGTACTATGTAGGCAATGCTTGGATACATGACATATCTCAAGTCATTTTGGACATCCTCATTCTTATATTCATCTCTTTCATCATTTTGTGCATCCTTATATGCCTAGGTTTTAATGGCTTCTTCAATCATTAGACCCTTGCATCTGCATTTGCACCCACTCATATTTAATCTATGTATTAGGTTATATCCTTGATCTATGATTTATAATTTTCCCTACTAGGGCACAATATTTAGACCAATCATCGATCCAATCTGCCTTACTAGGGTAAAATTAATTATCAATGATCAAAATTAGTCCTAATGGGGCATATTTAATTTATTAATTGATCAAATTTATTCTAATAGGGCACATTATTATTTAATTTCTCTAGATAAATGCTCTCATTTTTCTTATAATTCCAATCTCTGTGGCTTTTTCCATCATTTTGGTAATTTAAAGTATACAACTTGTCTTGAAATTGATTATTACCTAAACCTACAACTTTCACCCTCTTTTGGGTATGTCAAAGTGTGTCATTTATTTTTTGGGATTGCATCCTTCCCACTTCACCCCTCCTTGGGACTCATTATATTCTATTTTATTTTTGATCATTGAGAATCAATGCATGTAACCATTAGCTCATATGGGTATAGTCTCATCCATGGGTTAATTTCCCTCTTCCTCTCTTTTTTGAGATCCCATCCCTCTCATTCATCTCTACATGCCCTCTCAAGGGGGCATCATGGGTCATTTCTTCAATCATTGCCTTCTAACTTCTTCTTGACAACTCTTTCATTCTTTGAAAATATGTTGCTTCGACTGATTGTCTTACCACACCTTCTCAAATAGGGGTAAAATGTAGACATCTAATTCCTATCACCATTGTGTTGAAATTATCAATCTTACTCAAAATTCTATGATAATACACAATTTGGGCCAAAATCACTAAAATTCACTAAATGGCTTGAGCTTTTCATATACAAGTTCTAATTTAGGCTAATGTATCCCTGAATGGGCAATGCATTTTATGTGATTATTAGTTTTTACTAAATCATTTTAATTCAAATTATAACCATGCAAAATGACACTCTGGACCACTAAATTCTTCTAATTCATAAGCACACGTCATGTGTATGTGTTATTTTGCATCCAAAATTCTGTAAATGGGGTATTAATCTACATGTAATTGACACCTTCTTCTAATTATACTCTAGTCAAATTATGACCCAATAAATTAACATTTTGACTAGTATTGATTACATAGGCAACCAATTTCTAAAGAATTGTAGAAAATTAATTAAACTCACTTAAGAAAATTAAACCAAATTAAGAGATTAAGTGGAAAATCCATGGAAGATATTGAATATCTATTAAATGGAAATTTATTCTTCAATTCTACATCATCTTGTGACATCATCAATGGGGTGGTATCTATAAGACATAAATAAAACAAATATTTGATTTAATCTCTCCCATGCCTCATTAATGCACCTTTCTTCCAAATATTAATGAGGGTATTTATGGATTGAGCCTCCAAAATTGAATTGATCATGGCCACACATCTTGATCTCAAGATAGATGGTTATGGTTGATTCTGATCTTTTTTAAAAGTCTATAAATGCAAGGGTCCTCACCCATCCTTTCAAGTTATTTTTATGTAATGTTATCATGCTAAATTTGCAATAGAATAACTTCAACCATTGGCATACATTGATCAAATTCATGAACCTAATTCATTGGTGTATTGAAATATGATAGAGGAGCAAGCCACTCATCATTGATAAAGACTTGGAGCACCAAATCAGGGGATAATCACATTTTTGAGTTGCACTTAGAGGAGGGATACTCTTGGGAAGGTTTGATGTTGTATTCCTTTTTTCAATAGCTCTTAGATTTAATTTGAAAAACCCCATGAGGGAGTTGGCTTAGTGAGTTATGTTATTTATTATTATTTGGGTTTTCCTTGACTAATGAATGATTTAACTCATTTTGGATTTCTACTCTACAAGTAGACCTTGGGTAAATTTTGTTTAATGATTTTTGGTATTATGTGGTTTAGAAGTGTGTGAGTAAAAGAAAAAGTAGCGTGACTAAATATATAAATTGAACCTTATTATTTAGTTTATGTTTGATACTCTAATCAATCAAGAAATGAAATGAAAGATTAATTAATTACTAGCAGTATGAGTTAGTTCCTTTGCTTGAAGAGTATAGGCTTGATTGGGTTCATTGAATATGCAAATAGTATAGAATATAATATACATAGTTGATTTTGTTTATTAAATAAATGACCAAAGAAACACAGTCAAACAAGTTAATTGAGTCTCTTGGGTTAGAAACAAATACAAAACTAAGTCAATCTAGTCGACTTAGTTTACTATAGGGTTACAGTTTTATAGATTGAAAACTATGAAAAATAAGACTATAATGAAGGAAAGAAATGACTGAGAATGAACTTGATGGTTTTAATGGTGTTGAATTTGTTATTTTTATATTGTGTCATCCATATGGATATTTTAAACCTATTAACAGACTCAATTGGGTCAACTAAGTCTAAAAACCTATATGTAAAGAAGGGGATTGAGTTGATTTAATCAATCCAGTTGCCTATAGTTGATAATGATGTACACAAGGAAAAATAGAGTTGATCAGATTGATTGTGTGTTAAACCTTTTCATAGAGTGTTAGATTGAGTTAATATATTTGATCTAGTGATGTAAAAATGAATTAAATGATAAATGCTAATAAATGAAAGCATGAAAGAAAACCTGCAAGGGTTAGTTCATGTCAATTTCTCTAGAATGTATACAAGGGAAAGTGAAATTGATCTAAAAATCAATCCTAACTTGAAGAAGATAAATAAAACTAGCCCTTCCAATTGTTGATACATTTAGATAATCAAGATCATGACCAATATGGATCTTCTAGACCTAACTAAGGAGTCTCTTACCATATAATATCACTAGAGAGGGTTCTAAAGCCTCTAGTTGAGCATTACCACATAATAACCCTAGTTATGTCCTATGAGTTTTCTAACAAAGTAAAGTAAATATAATCTAGTGCTCACCAAAGCTTATATCACAAATGGGGATAATAAACATAAAAGTAAACATGCAAAGAATAACTCTACTAAAGTCAATGTAGAAGTAATCTTAAGCATAGAGAGATAAATACAATCATAAGCCAATACATGAAAATATATATATTAATAAAAGAGGAGTAAGAGTTATGAATACTTACGTTGAAGATGAAACCATCGAGCCTCAATCTCTCCCTTGGCCAATGGTGATTTTAAAGAGGTTATTTTGGTTCGTAAGGATAATAAATATAGGTCAAATCTAGGATAAAATATTTCTATGCATCTAAAATACTTTTCCCACATGACAAGATTATTCTCTCATAAGGAAGTATGAAACCTTAAGCAATGACTCCTCAAGTATAATGGTGGATAATTAGATGCATAAATGAATGATTATATCTATCTCTCTCTAATAAAAATGGGGTGAAGGATGAGTATATATATTGGGACCCATTTAATAGAAAATACATAGACCATGCCAACTAGACCTATCTCAACATGAGGCAAACTTTAGAGTGGTTTCCCCCTTTTTGTACCTTTTGGCACCAGCTAGAGGAGTCCTCAAGGATCTTGTGCCAGCTAGTAGGTAATTACATGGTGCTAACTTTCAAAGGACATCCCTACCAAAAATTGTACATGGTGGCTCAAGAAGAATAGATGTCAGAAGAGTAGAGTAGGTGGGATCGAAACCCTAGTGATATTTCAACATACGTCATGTGCTTGACTAACTTGGGTAGTGTAGTGGAGTTAGCAGACTCATGACAACTCATCACTAGACATGCACCCATCTGACCTGGTAAGGAGATTCCCAATCACCTATAAAAGAGGGCTCATATTTGAAGATCAGAAGAGGCAACCAAGGTAGTGAAGCTCTGGAAAAATAGAGACCCAACCTAAGTATTTATATTCTACATAAGATAGATTAGGCATTTGAATGTATAACCCAAGCTCACCTGTGAGCCTCTTGGCATGAGTAGTGTTAGGAAAGAGTATACGATATGTATTATATATATCTTGAACTTGTATGTTGAAATATATAGTCAATGAATAATGTGGTTGAAGAACTAATGCATTGATTCTTGTAATATAGATAGTGTATTTTCATGTTATGTCTTATTTTATAATAAAAATGTTATAGTTCTTTACTTGAAAGAATTATGATATGGAGGTTTATCCTTGGTCACTAATGGTGTCCTTGTGTCATATAGCGACTTCAACCTACCTAAAATAGACTAAGTGTTGGAACATGGTTGCACTATGGCCCCAAGACCCATGCCTAGTGTGCTACCCTGAAGATGAGCATTTGAACCCAAGCCATCCCTATGACTTGATTAAGCACCTGAATGATCCCTAACCCACTTTTCAATGACTTACATCATTAAGAGCTTGCTCTAGTCAATTATAAATTTACACCTTAGGGATTCTATCCTTAAGAAGTCTTTCACCTATTAAAATCCCCTTAAATAAACTAGTGATAGAATATTGTTTGAACCCCTCTTGCTAATGTTTAAACCCCAGTGGTTATGTCATGTTCCAACTATCCCACAATAGGCCTAATCCATTTTCTATTGTGCTTCATATGAGCACACAAGGCTTGCACCTTGTGTGAAATTGATGTCAGTGCAATAGTGTGTCAAATGTTATGTACCAAACATTACTATGCTTGTGCCTAGCTCTATCAAGTCTAAAACACACTTGGTTTGATAGCTAAGTGTATAAGTTAACTTAGTAAACTTTTCTACAACATTTTGGTTTCATTTTTGGGAACCATGTTGAGTTTCAATACTGTAATGGTGCAATAGAGAGATGCTCCAACTAGCACTTGAGAATATTGAGTGCTAGCTAGAGTAAGTGGAATATAGTTTCACATAGAATCACCCTACATGCAAAGGGTAGGAGCTGAGGAAATGGGTGTAAGCTAACTTGTATGATGTTCTGTATGAGGTTTTCTTTTGTGAGCTACTTGAGTATGTGTAATGGTGGTTAGTTACCTACACTACTACTAAAAGGTAAAGCTATGGCCAACATGTCAAGTGGACCACTGATTATGTAGAGAGGCTTGAGAGCCTAGATGAAGTTTAGACATGTGTTATAGATAAGTGGTGGAACAATGTGTTAAATAGCTATGTGTGGGAGTTTGTAGTGTCAACCTTCTCATGTCCTGAAGAAGCAAAGTATGAGTTTTTTTCATGAACCAAGGGGCACATTCATAAGAGGGCTAAACATTGAATTGAAGAAGATTTTGGTGGATTAAAATATAGAAACCATAAGAATGGAAAGCTAAAATCCTTGCACATATGAGCAAGTGTAGAAGGTGAAAAGGAGAAGTGTAGGTGAAGCATGATGGTAGAGGATAATTAACCTGACACTTGAGAGCTTCTAAGGTTAAACTATAGTAAGAAAAGGTGTAGGCTCATGGAGGATCTACAACTTGGAAGTGCTGAGAGGACCCGTAGCAAGTAAGAAGGACATGAGGAAGGATCCTTTGAATTATAATAGCACAAAAAGAGAGAGGAAGAAGCAAAATACCAGACTCAGTAGTTGGGTGTAGGATGCAATGGGTTCCTACAAAATGTGGTGCTTGAGGATGTGCCAGAAGCACCTACCTCCTTTAAACCTAAAGTATAAGCTTATGCATTGGATTCCCCATCAAAAAATAGAAGAATGGTAATTGAACCTATTATTGACATTGACTTTGATAGGATTCAACATTTAGATCAAGAGTTTATTATTGAGTAAGTGATTCCCTATGAAGAACTAAGTGAAGATATGGTGAACCTAGGAAGCACCAATATAAGAACCATGAACATAGCTAAAAGCATTCTCATATAGAGAATGTCAACTGCACCAACTAGGTAATAGCCTATAGAAAGTGGTATAGTGCCACAAGTGAGTGATACTAAATTAAAAAGTTTGACAGTGTAGCTGACAACTTCAAGATCAATGCCCCAACCTATAATTGGATTCATTGGAGGGCCAACTCCAACACAAACACAAGGGGACAAGTACCTCAGAACCTAACATCACCCCCCTAATAGATCTATTATGAGATGCCAATGCACTTGCTCAAGTATTTCAATGTAGAGAATGTTATGGAGCATGTGCTGAAGTGAAAGTTGCAATGGCGCACTTCGGGTATCACTTTGCTTGAGCACAAGGCAACCCAATTTGTGACCACTTTACTAGATCATGCCCATACCTGGTGTTATAAATTTAATTTAAACCAAGATACGATTGATTATAATATGATAAAGGAATCCTTATTGAAAGAGTTTGATATCTCTAAGTTTGAGCAGTAAAGTATTATGGTGCTCAAAGAAATTATCCAAGGGTTATCTAAGAGCATGCACCTATATGACATGCAATTTAAAACTCTTCTCTCTAAGCTTATGTATGACATTCACCCCTCCCAATATGTGTAATGGTTTTTTTGAGGCCTACTAGTACCCTTCAAATGAGAGTTATCCATGAAGACCTTCATAGACCCTCACAAAACACTTGAAGCCGTGATCTAGGCTAAGGTAGTATGCAACACCAATACCAATATTAACCCATTCATAGAAGCATATATTATGTTAATGGCCTCCTATCTATAGAAGTTGATCACTGGTTTGGTGCATGACACTCACAGTAGGTTATGGTGCACCAAATATGAGATGGAGGGGCATAGTAAGAATAACTACCCATGAAAAAATGTTTGCACCCTACTCCTCAACTATGAATTTTGCCATGGGATACATGAATCTTAGAACTTCCCTTTACTGAAGCATGCCAATAAAGTAAACACCATAATTTATTGTAAGATGTATGATACTTATATGAACTCAATAGTGGACTATTGAGTCATCGATGAGATGTGCCAAAATATGGAGAGAGGCATGAGGTTGATGATAACCATAGTCAGTGATCAGGTGGGTTGAGGCAATGAGGGATATGGCCAACAAAATATGGGTTATGAAAACTAATAAGGCATGCATGGGTGAGGAATAAAATGTAGTGGAGGAAGATTTCCACCATGATCATGTTACAAGTGTGGGTTGAGTGAGCACTATCAACATAACTACCCCACATACCTAATGTGTAGGTAGGTATTTTAGAGGACCACATTTATTCAAAAAATGCCTAAAATTGTACAAAAAATTGTCTCAAGGTCGGCCTGGCATAGATAAAGGTGTAGTAATGATGAGGTGTGAGTCTAAAGAGGAAAGGTGGGCTCCCAAGCCACAACATACTCATAAGGAGCTGCATAAGGTATAAGACATGACTCAAAGTGGTTTTAGCACTCAACCACCTTCTGCACCAATCTAAGAGCTATGATTGAAATATTGTGAGTCACACTACACTGAGTGCATAACATGGCTCAAGCCAAAATTTTGATGCAGGGGCATCTACGGGTGCATAATATATTTCATTTTATCTCAAGTATAATGAATGAGTTTTTCTACAACAGTTGTAAATCAAATTGTAATTTGTTAAAAAATGATATTTTGGGCAAAATAAGTTGTATATGGAATAAGGCAAATCAAAACATCATTGGTGTGTATTAGTTGGATTCTTGGATTGAAGGATATTGTTACGCTGTTGAAGCTGTTGAAAAAATCTAGGAAGACTTTCTAAGCATAGGATAGCTGGCACCTACCTTGGGCGAATTCATTAAAGAGGACAGAGGGACGAAGAGGAAAAGGAGGAGGATCTCCAGGAGGTTAGAGAAGTCCTTTGAGATGGAACTGGCAGCCGTCGGCCAATTGAGGCACAAGAATCTCGTGTCGCTCAAGGGTTAGTGTTTTGAGGAGGACGAGATATTGTTGGTTTACGATTATATGCCAAATTCTAGTCTTGACAGGCTGCTGTTTTGTTCATCGTGGCCCGGTTTTGGAATGGAAGAGAAGGTACAAGATCGTCAGCGGCTTGGTTGTGGCGTTACATTACCTACACGAGCAACTGGAGACGCAAATTCTTCACAAGGACGTCAAGGCAAGCAATGTGATGCTCGACTCAGGGTTTAACGTGAGATTGGGGGATTTCAGCCTTGCACACTGGTTGAACCACGCAGGTCACGAACTAGAAATGCTAAAGATGAAGAATTATAATAACTCATTCCACGACTTCAGGCTAGCAGAGAGCAACCAGATTGGTGGCACGATCAGATATATCTCACCGAAAAGTTTTCAGAGGCGCACCAAGTCGACGGCAAAGTCAGATGCTACACCATTTTGGAGAGACAAGTTTGACAAGTGTGTTGGGGTAGAGGACTGTTAAGAACAGACTGAGGGAGATTAGAGGCAAGAGGGGCCGGCTGGCATTTTGGTTTGTATTGTTATATAGTTTTGTGAACCTGGCTGAGGGAATTAGGGGCCATAAGGGACCAGTTGGGAAGCTACGTACAAAATTGTTTCTATTTTTGGCCATCTACGCCTTTGAGGATAACGATGGACTCAGACCGAGCCAGTGTATTCATCTATGTGGTAAGACATGTCTTTTCTAATGTAGAATGAGTATATAAAAGCATATCCAGAATGGATCACGACTGGGTGAAAACACACAGACCGTAGGGAGTAAAGAGAAACCAGCCAATAAGGTTTTGTTTTTGGCCCTGAAAGTTTTATTTACTTTTGTAAAGACTTTTTGACTGTATACAGTCTGAAATGTAATGTGTGCCTCTGAATTGACATACAGAGAAATAAAAGAGCCCTGTGATTGTAAATTTTGATTACCTCTATGTTGTAAAGTCAGTGGCTGTAATAGTTACAGGGTTAATATCAGGAGATGCAGAACTGTGATAGTTAGAGGCACTTTTATTTAATATTATGATCTTCTGCACTTTGCAATGCTGGCCTAGTGTTTTTAGAAGGACAGTCCAAGATTAATCCATCAATTTGGTATCAGAGCCTGAAGCTCTTGGGATCTGTTGAGGAAAGGTATGTATAACCTTTGATATTTGATTTAAGTTTATTGTGTTGAGAAGCAAATAGGTGAAGAAGAAGTCTTAAATCCATTGAGGCTTAAGAGAAGAAGAAGCCAAGGAAGGCTTAGTGAAGATCCAAGAAGAAGCTTGGATAGTTTTCCAAAAGACTAAGGTGAAATAGACTTAGGTGAGGTAAAGGATGGAGTTTGAAGAATTGAGAAGAGAAGCTTAGAGAAGCTCAAAAGTAAGGGAGCAAGTGAATGCTCAAGAGGAAGATCCAAAGCAAGGTAAGCTTGGATTTGTGATTTGTGAAAGTGTTGTATAAAGAGTTGCTGCAGGATTAAGAAAAGGATCAAAAGACTAGGATGCAAAAGGCCTAGGTGAGATCAAGGAGATTGTCAAAAGACCAGTCAAGGAGAAAAGGCTTGGGTGAAGATCTCAGAAATGGAAGTATTGTTGAAAACACTACAGAGCAGCAAGGTACATAAGAGTACCAAGAAGAAAGCAAGCATCCAAAAGAAGAAAGGTATGAACAATTTTGTAATTGATAAAGAGATTGTTAATTTGAAGAGAGATTTAGCTAAGATTAAAGATGAATATGAGTCTTGGATGCAGATGGACAAGCAATCATGTGTATGGCCAATGAAGAAGAGGTTGAAGTGGCCAATAGATCTCCTAAAGATGAAGAGAAGAAGGCAAAAGGATATTTCCATGGAGAGAGAAGCCCATAGAGGCTTGAAGAAGATGAGTAGGTTGCCAAGTGAGCAGCAAGAGGAAGTTGTGAAGAAGGTTCTCATTGTGGAGGACAAGAGAAGAGAAGAAAGAAAAGATGAAGTGCCAGGAAGAGCACTTGAGAAGATGAGAGTGTTGATGAAGAGAGCACTCATGGAGACATTATGGTCTCTTGTTTTTATTTCTAATGTTGTCTTTGCATGGGTAATTGCAGGTATGAGCAGCCTTATGAAGGTCAAGAGAAAGGCCTTGAAGAATGAAGAGATTGGTGCAAGAGAAGACACCAAGTACACAAGTGAATGTGTAAGAGAGAGAAAAGAGTTTGTTGATGTTGATACAGAAGAAGAGATGCATTGGTTAATGTATGAGGGAGTTGTTGAAGAATCCATACAAGTAAGAGAAGAGGTCGAAGATGAAGCTGAATTCCATGATGCCATTGAATGCCAAGAAGAGGCAAGAGAATAGCCAAGCATAAAGGAAGAGAAAGATTGCTCCATAGACCAAGCTATCAAAGAGGTAAATGAAGTGTTAAGACCTGATTTTGATTATTATTGTAAGCATGAGGATGTTAATACACAGGTTAAAAGAGGCAAGAGGAAGATGAAGTCCTCACACAAAGCAGTCAATCATGGCTACATAATGCCTAAGTGGATGGTGAAGCACACAAGCAAGCAACAAGTAAGCAAGCAGGAAAGTTTACCTTATAAGATTGATTTTTCTCATATTCCTAATATGAATGTAGATGTGCAAGAAAATAAAAGGACAAACAAAGTTGGTTTTTCAGTATTGTCACAAGAGCATGGTTATAGGATGCCTACATGGCTTGAAAAGAGAAATGGTAAGAAGGAGAAACAAATATGGGTGCCTAAGAAGGCAAAGAGTGAAGATGTGAGTGTTGAGATAGCAACACCAAGAATTCAATGGAAGAGGATTGAAGGTGATTCCAGCAGCCAAGAGAATGAAGATGAGAAAGAAAACTTCTCAAAGAATAATGAGGTAGAGTATAAGGACACAAAGATGAAAGGTAAGTCAATTGCTTGCAATGAATGGGATAATGATGTTTTTGAATCATTTAATGATATTTTTATGGAAAATGAGGAATGGAAAATGTCTATGAGGACTAATATGCAGCAAGGAGAGAGTTTCAAGGAGATGGATGATGAAAGTGGAGATGTGAAATCAATTCACATGTTTGAAAAGAACAAGGAGACAGAAGGTAAGGATACTGCAATTATATTTGATAAGTATATTGATGTTGATGAAGAAGCTGATTTGTATGAAGAAACCATAAAGTGGATGAATGTACTTATAGAGGATGAAAGACAATCTGGTCCTAAGTTTGATATAGGACATGAAGATTTGGATGAGCTTGTGTTGAGTGAAGAGTTGAAGAGGATAGAAGAGTTGTTGAATCCTCCAAGAGAGTTGTGTAGAGACACATATCAACATGGTGGCACCATTGATCAGATGGAATATGAATTGAGGCAAGAACAAAGAAAGATAGTGAAGGCAGATTTGGTCAAGGAGCAAAAAAGTGGAGGCAGCCAAGAGACCTTATGGTCTCAAGTTTTTACTTCTAACATTGCCTTTGATGTTTTGAATGCAGGTGTTAAAGTTGTGGATATGAATGAAGTCCATAGTTCAATGGAAAAAATTTTGAATCAAGAAGGACAAGAAGATCAAGAAGACATGTATGAAGATGAAGAAGCATGGAAGCAGGGGATGGTAGCTAAGAAGGAGATGAGGAGAAGAACATACCAGAAAAGGAAGAAAAGCAAGATGAAAGACAAAGACTATCAAAGACAAGCATTGGTATTCACAACAAGACCTTGGGATCCAGGCATATAATGAAGACTAATACATGGAGGCAGCAGTTCATTTGAACTAAGGTTCAATCCTTTTTAGAGGGAGAGTATGATGCAGGAGCATCTACAACAGCTACATGAAGACATGGTCATGATTAAATTCAAATTCAATTTATTGTATTTTCCCTCTAATATGTTGTTACTAAGGAGTAATTGTAAAAACATAAAACTAAAAAGTTATTGTTGGGGCTGTTGAGGAAATGAGAGGAGTGGTTGAAATCTTTCAACCGTAGGATATTAGTGGAGATAAATTTTCTCCAAATCAGTATATTGGTTAAATTGTAATCTTTCTTGTTGGTCTTAGAGCCCAAGTTGGCGTAGAAGTTAGAGAGGGCTGTCCAGTTGGCAATTTGGTGATCAAAACAAATTTGAAATTGTTTGATCTATTTTGGTCCATGTATGGTGACTGGATAGGAGGAGAGTTACGTAGAAGAGATGTAAGAAGAGGAGGAGGATCTCTAGGAGGGAGAAGGTAATAAGAGCAGAAGAGAATTTATTTAGAAAAAAAAGAGAGGAACGAAGAGGAATGTGGTGAAGAGGAAGGACAGAAGGAGAATGTCTTATCCAGTAAAGGACTTGGAAGATAATAGGGATGATCAAATTATACAGTCCTGAATGGTATATTAGAAGGTCTTCTTCTATTGATAGGGGTGATTAACCATTGACAGAGATTCTTCAGCAGTTGTGCGGAAGTATGATTATCTTACAAAGATAAGTGCATACCTTGTTGGCATCCTTATTCCCCTGTTGTTTTCTTATGTGCTAAGGAATAGAAAAAAAGAGAGAGGTGCATGGAGTGCCCATTAAAGCTGTCAGGGATGATGGTATTGTGATGCGTAGCTGTCGATTTCCTTCCCCAATAGAAATTCCTTTTTAAGGAGCTTCAATTTTAGCAGACCTCTTTGAGCAATCGTGTAAAAAAAAAAAAAACATGCTCATGTGCAATTACTGGGAACCAGGAAGCTCATCAGCAAAGAATTGGAAGTTAGCCCAGATGGTAGATCATTAGAAAAACTACATCTAGGAAGTTAGCTCATGCATTTGAACGTGTTTGTAACTTTGCATCAGGCTTGGTAGAGCTTGGCCATGAAAGAGGGGAACGGACTGCATTTTCCTTGAGACGCAAGGCAGTTGTCATTCTTGATGAGGGTGAATATTATGGTAGCCACACTGTTGGGCTTGAGATGCTAGAGGCTGCTCCACAGCTACCACAGGCTGAGATAGAAGACTCGCATCCAGCCGCTACACTTGGGCGTAAGTGCTTATAATTTGACGGACAAAGAGGCTACGCAATATTTTTGGATTCTGGTTTTCGTGCCCACTGCGATGCTTTTTGTTTTTGGGTTCGACCATCCTTACTCTTGAAAGTGATTGCTCTAAGACTATTCTGGAGCTATTGTAGAAATTGGATTTATTCTAAAAGCTAATGAAAATGATCTGGAGGTATTGCTGCTGCGTGGAAAGGCCTATTACTACCTTTCAGATCATGATGTTGCTATGAGGTACTATCAGAAAGGCTTGCGTTTGGATCCCGAGCATATTGAACTTAAAAAAGAGTATTTTAAGCTCAAGAATCTTTTGTAGAAGACTAAGAGTGTTGTGGTTATTTATACCACTTGCTTTTACCTGGCATACATGGAGGTTTGACATTTTTTTTATTATGAGGCTTTACATCTAATATTGGCATTGAAACTCTTGGATCCGTAGTTGCGTTGTCTCCTAATCAACCCTGTTTATTTCTACAAAGTGATACAGATATGTAGATGTTTCAAAATATTGTATTGAAGGATGTGAAAGCTAAAGCTATGAAATTATGCTATATGTGAATTTTGATAGTGCATCAAAGTTACACCCTATCCTGACCTTGTGTGATAGAAGGATGTCCTGTAACAAGTCATGAGTGAGATATAAAACTTGTAGGGTGAACTCTATCTGGCTAGAGATTTAGAGGCATAAGATACCATGTCATGTAAAATACAAGACAACTAAGAGGCCAAATTATAGGTGTTGATCGATATCTTATGCCCCCTATAAATTGAAAGGATGATGCCCCTACTAAAGGATTTGTCATTAAAACATGTAGGGAAAGAAATAGAAGTAGAGGTTACATCTCAAAGAATTGAATTTTATGCATCATATATAAAATAGGCACATGAAGTAAGGCATAATTAGAGTATCGAGTATGACCAAGATTTATTGATAGATGCCACCATCAAATGGTGGTTGTTTTGTGAAGTACTAATTGATATAGGTGCAAACGATAAAATTCTAACCCAAACCACCTGGGAGAAGATGGGATGGCCACCCTTAAGACCCTCATATCACATCTTGTTCATAGCTAACAAAACCTAAGCATAACCTATTGGGATCCTGAAGGGTACCATTGTAGATATCATGGGCACCAAGTTCCAAGCCAGATTCAAGGTCATCGAGTTAGTAGAACAAGATAATTATCCAACACTCTTGAGAAATCCATAGTGCTATGCTAATAATGTAGACATGCACTTTAAGAAGCACTACATGACTTTTTAGAATGTCAAAGAAAGGGTGGTGATCCCTTTGTTAAGTGATCAAGGGTCCCCATATGTATAAATCATTGATCACAAAGATGAGATCAACCACATTTATAACATCACAACATAGGGTACCAAAAAGCTAAACCCTAATGACCAAAGCATTCTTGAATGAGAGGATGGACAATCAGCCTCTGACACAATAGATGAATCTTATGAATGATGGGTTGAAGAGACTTATGATGTTATTGGATAAAGGTGCCACCTAGTGCATGTATTTGAGCCAAGGCTGTCCAGGATAGGGTTGGTTAGGATTGAGTGCCCTAAGAAGAAATGGGTTCTCCACACCTGAAAGGTGGAAAAAAGGGTGTTGTGACTAAGTAAATGGAATCTTGTAGTGCTCCCAAAGTATGAAAGGAGATATCCCATTGAATAGTATGTCAATGATATTAAATCCTGTGTCCTTAAGGAAATAGATCGAATGGGAATACTAGTGCATACCTTGAAAATCATTGTTGCTCGCTAATGGGTAGTGAAAAGACCTATATTGTCCGCATGGTGAGAGGTGAAGGTAATGATATGCACTAGGTTTAGCAAGAGTAATGAAGACTTGGACATACCTACTTACTCCAGTGATTTTAATCTAATCATAGATGTGCGTCTATGTGAAAAAAACTAGACTATCTATGACGAGAATACACTAAGAGGCTTGTGGGTATACACCTTTTATAAGATCTTAAAAACATGGGTGTGAGCATGGTACATTGTCAATGAGATGCACTTTAAGATAATAAATTGAGAAATACTCAAGGAAATGTTTGTGTACACCGTTTCCTTTTCTTTTTAGAACTTGGAGCTACTAAAGCCACTGCAAGTCATCTATAGGGTAGTTTTTGAGAACACTACCATCCTAGAAGATCACCTTATGAAAATGTTCAGGGAGAAAAGACTATCACTCATAAATTTTTTCAAAGAGATGAAACTCAATAGTGACTCTAATGAAGAAGATGATGAGACCTAAAAAGAGAACAATCAGAAGGCTATAATATGTAGATAAAAACTTGTGTGCCTTGTGGATGACAACAACCCAGACAATGAAGATCTAATGCATCTTCAAATTGAAACAACAAAGGGGACAAGGCAAGTTGAGGACTCTCATCAAGAGAGAAATGAACCCTACTATGCACCACCCAAGACTACTAAAGTAGACATTAATGCAGAAGGCAAGCCAAAGATTACCATTATAGGCAATTACTAGTCTGAGACAAATATGGCACAAATTGTAGACCTCCTGAAGGAATTTCAAGACTTATTCTTACACAACTATCAGGACATGAAAGGCACCCACCTTTCCCTTAGGAAAATGAGCATCAAGATGGTGAATATTATGAGGCCAATTAAGAATTTCCCATATTAAATGAATCCCAATCTCCATGCCAAGGTAAAAATTGAGATTGATAGAATGTTGGCAGCTAGTATCATCTACCTAGTACAATAATTTGAATGGGTGAGCCTGATGCTCATCAACATCAAGAAGGATGGCATATACCTATCTATGTCAACTATAGGGTGTTAAATACTACTTGCATCAATGATCCATTCTTGACCCTGTTCATTGATGAGGTCCTAGATGAAGTCACAGGTTATGAAATCTACACTTTCACTAATGGATTTTCAATCTATTATTAGGTGCAAATCGAGGAGGAAGATAAGCCCAGAATAACCTTTGTGACTAAATGGGGTTATTTCACTTACAATGTGATGCCCTTTGGACTCAAGAATGCACTAGTTGTATTCTCTAAAGTAGTGATCACTACTTTCAAGTACTTTATCCATAAGTTCCTCCAAGTGTATCTCAAAAACTAGATTATGTATGGTCTTATACAGGATCATTGTGACAATTTGTACCTCATGTTTGAGAGGTGCAGGTAGCTCTAGATCTCTTTGATTCTGAAGTAGTGTGTATTTTCAACTCCATTTAGGACATTCCTTAGACACATCATCTATAAGTATAGTTGGTTTATTTATCCAATGAAGATAGCCATCATAATCTATCTCCAAACTCCCTCAATGCAAAAAAGATGTTCTCACCTTTCTAGCCCATTATAGCTACTACAAGAAGTTCATTTAGAGCTATGTAAATATCATAGTACCTCTAAAGGATATATTTTTCAAGGATGACCCATCCTATTGGAGTGAGGTGAAAGAGGAGGCCTTTGAAATGCTAAAGCTCAAGTTGGCTAACATGCCAATTCTACAATTTCTAGACTAGATTACTCTTTTCCATGTCCACATCAATGCTTGAGGCTCTACCATTAGTGCCATATTGGTACAACCAAGTGAAGGTAATATGGACCACCTCATCTCCTTCAAAAGTAGGAAATTGACATAGGTAGATCAGAATTACACCACCATCAAGCACGAGGCACTGGCAATGGTCGATGCCTTAAAAACATTTAGGCAATACCTACTGGTAACCTCATTCATATTTTTCATAGATCATGAGGTGCTCAAGTACCTCATGAACAAGCATATTTTACATAGGCACATATGCAGATGGATTGTTCTCTTCCAAGAGTTCTAGTTCTTTGTTATCATTAAGCCTAAGAAGTAGAATTTGGGGCCAGACCAGTTGTCCTACATTAATTCTAGAAATATGATGGCACTAATTAAGTATTTCATACAAGATGCATAGCTATACAAGTTTTAACATGTCCCAAAATATCTAGTGGAGATTGTCACTTTAATAATGTCTGGGTTTGCACCCCAGACCTTATCAACTAAGGAGAAGAAACAACTTACATTTCATGTTGATCCCTTCTAGCTCATTGAGGGGGAGATATACAAACTAATTATGGATGAGTCTTGTGTTGGTGTGTCTTGTAACATGAACAAGACTTCATCCTATAAGAAGCACACAAAAAAATTGTAGGAGGCCATTGTGCTAGAGACACAACAGTGCACAAGGTCTTGCAATTAGGTTTGTGGTGGCCAAACCTATTATAAAATGCTAAGGAGTATGCTAAGGCATGTGATGTATGCTATTGAACCAAAAAAACCAACCATCAAGATGAAATACCTCTCATTCCCATTCTTGTCCAGGCACCATTCAAAAAATGGGTCATTAAATTTGTTAGGCCAATCACTCCCACAACATAATGCATAAGTGCAAGATACATTTTAACATCCACTGACTATTTCACTAAGTGGGCTGAAGTCACACTGATTAAAGACTACACAACTATGACAATCATGTGCTTTATATGGGAGAAATACATAAACCATTATGGGTTCCTATTAAGTTTGACTAGCAATAGGGGTACTCATTTTATCAATGAGATGGTGCACATAATTTTGACTGAGTACATGGTGGTACACCATAAGATCACCCCCTATCATCCCCAAGCCAATGAAATAGTTGAAGCCTTTAACAAGATTATGAGAATGTGCCTAACAAATATATGCGAGGTAGGTCACAAGGATTGGGATGATCATGTTTTAGCAGTACTTTGGGCATACCACATGACTTACAAGCACTTGAATAAGGCTACACCATTTTAACTAATGTTTAGCACTGAAGTAGTTCTTCCCATGGAATTCATGGTACCTTCCTAATTTATTGCATGGATTGGTCAATTAAATAACTAAGATTATTTAAGAACAAGGTTGGAAGACTTGGAGTGCTTGAATGATAAGCACACCTAAGCCAAGTGGAGTCAACTAATTGAGAAGCCACGCCAAAAGCACTGACATGATAAGCACATCAAGCATAATGAGCTGACTAAAGGAGAATTGATGCTACTCTATGGTTCTAAGTAATTTAATAACCTAATAAAATTGTAAATATGATGGATGGGTCCCTACATCATCCAACACATATTGGAGATAGGTGCATACAAGTTGTGCATGTTGATCAATAAAATGTTCCCTAGGCATTTCAATGACAATAGATTGAAGCCATATATATAGTAGGATGGTGATCACACCATGGAAACATTGATTTCTTGGTCATAATTCAATTAGGAGTAAGCTAACCAAGATACTATTTGGCACAAGATAAATCATTATTTTTATTATTTTATTCTTTGCATAGTATATAAAGGTCATGAGTAGTGCATGATGCCTACAAGAACTTTTGTGCTAACATTTCATGCATAATTCTAATCAAGTGAGTTGATCACTTGTTCCCATAAGTACATGAGTCCAGACATATAAGTAGTGGTCACTTGAAGCTTACTAGACACAAGTAGAAGTAGCAAAGGAGACATGTGTGAAAGATAAATAGTACAAGGCACTTAGCCCAAGAATTAACCACTTCAATTCTACTTTTGCACTAGAATTATAAGAAGGTACATTGATTGATCTGGTGCCAAATCCCTAAGAGGCAAGTGAAGAGGTTCAACATGGTTGAGTTGAAGACAAATAATGAAGATGCACATTCTAAAAGTATGTAAGAGAATCAAGAGAGAAATAAAGCACTAAAGGGCCAGCACAAGGGATTTGTATATGGTAGGATAGGCCAAGGCAATATGATGTGAAATAAATTAACCAAGGAAACGAAACACACTTGAAATAAGAGCACAACTAGAAAATAAAGTGAAATTGAGGAGGCTAAAACATGTGCATGTGAGGTGTTACACCTAGGTTTCCACAAGGCAAAAGTCACACCGAAGTATACAAGCACAGAAAGAGAACATCTAAGACAACTGGCATCCACGTAGAAATGAGTGGGAAATGATCATTTGAACCACACATCAATTCACCAAAAAATCCATGAGGAGCATTCAATGAGGTGGTGGTAACAACACAAATATATAAATTTAATGCATATAAGATAAAATATTTTTGAGGATTTCATAGATTTTCATGTTTTTCAAGAAATCAAGGCATCTACACCATTAAACCTGCATTGATAACAGTGGTTGACAAGAGAAGGGTATAAATTGGTAAATGATAGACTTGCTTAGGTTATAAAGTTTATACTAACTTAGACTTAAAGAAAACCAAGCAAGAGACTAGAGAGATGAACAAAAATAACTCTATCATAGTGAGAATTCAACCAATTCAAACACCTAGAGTGAAATGAAGCACATTGAGAAGGAGTGCATTCACAGTGAAGCTAGTGTGAAGGATTGAAAAGAGAGATTTGTGCCAAAAACCAAGTTAGAATAAGAATTTATCATATAAGCCATCATTAATGACCAATAAAGATTAGAAATGAGAGTATAATTATATATCCCATGACTATAGAAGCACCATCCACCATTCGAGGCTTTAAAAAACCATACCTCCCTAGATTCAATACAAGTTGATTTAGAATGGTAAAGAAGAGGAAGGAAACAAGCTCCATGTTGATGTAGTTGGAACCAAAATAGGTGAAGATCATAGAGGAGATGATGGTTACCAAGACCAAGGCACAACCAGTTGATGTTATTAGCATCATAGTGGTAGAAACCAAGGCACTAACCAATATGTTGTAACAATACATGAAGTATCCCCTAGAGGTTCAGGTGGGGTAAAGTTGGTGCTCATTTACATATAATTTCTAGCTCAAGGAATACAATCATCGAATGTCAAGTCACTTATAAGACTTGGTGTAGGATTAGATGGTAGACATAGTGTGCAAGACCCTAGAAGGAAATGCCCTATTTGATATCTCAATTTGAGATAAGTTGACCACTTCTGATGCAACTCAGCTATATGAGTTTCCCTCCTTTGAAAAGCTAGAGGAACTTGTCTAGTTCCTTCTCTTTCACATCCATGAGTATTATATATATATCATAGGACAATGCATGAAGATCTCTATGTAGATGATCAAAAGGATAATTAGGCTCCTAAAAATTGGTAAAGACATCCATCAACTGATGGATGACAATGAAGAAGTAGAGCATGTTGAAAATATATTCAACTAATTCAAGGGGGTTTTACATTCCCCATTATCAAGTGTGAATACCTTAACATAAGGGTGGTGGTGCACCTCATGAGTTTAAATTTGTGTCTAGGTAGTTGATGGATAGATGTGTCAAAGGCATATATTTATGTTGCCTATCACATGGTGTAGGGTATCCAATTCAATATATCTAAGTTCATCATAGAGGAGTTGGTCAAGAACATGCTAGAGTGCCATAATTATATAATCCCACATGTATAAGTATAAGGACTACACCTACCCCACCACTTTCATCCCCAAATACAAGATGCATGTAATGCACTAGTGTGAGTTGTATATCAAAGTCTTTGGACTGGAATAATGCATTCCTAGGGGATTTCCTAGGGCATGTTAGGATGGATTTTTTTTCCATAATGCAACACTACTGCATCATGCACTTAGCGCTAAAGGATGGAAATAGGTTGGGATGGTTGAAGATCCCCTTCACCATCTTAATAGATTACTTTAGGGACATGCTTCACTAGATCATGAATACACAAAAGATGGACATTCTAGTTAAGGAACTGGATGTAAAGAGGTGAAGGTTGAGGCACAAGTTTCCCCATGCAGATGGAAGAGCTATAGAAGACAAAGAAGATGTCTTAGATCAAACTAACATCAATACCATTAAAGAGGTCACCATCCCTGGTCTCATCCATCTACTATACTATGAGATGAAGACACAAAAGAAGGATTCCAGTGTCGGGTCAAGCATCGAGCAAAAGGAAGACCCCTTGGTCCAGATCAGAGATGAATGAACCCCAATACCTACCAAAAATAAAAAGTCTCCAAATAATAAGAAAGGGGAGACTTTAGAGGAAATATAGGAGTGGCTCAAGCTAAAGATCACCTCAGAAGGTGAAGAATCTCCTTTGACTTTCACACCAAAATACATGTGATTCATGCTAAAGACTTCCCCTAGTGTAGGGAAAAAGAAGAAGAAGGCTCCTTTTATGGCACAAAGGATAGTCATATCTGAGGAAGAGGAAGAAGAAGGTGTGATGGGCACCTACATTATACCTAAAGACTTTTGTCAAAACCTCAAAATTGGGTTAATCTATATAGCATTCTAGCACCCAAGAAACTTGGTGGTGCATCAGGGTCATGCCAGTCTTTAATGGCATGCACTCCATCATGTATAAGTCCTCATCCTCCTTGAATTCCTATTGTGCCCATTCCATGTTTCTTATTTCATATTCTTCATCTTCACCCAACTCTTCTTCCTCAATAACACTGGTGCGTGTGTTAGTGCCTTCTTCTTCTCCTTCTTATTTTCCCTCTTATTCTTCTTCTTTTCTTTATTTTGTGCTTAACTCATTTTCATGTTCTTCCTCTCACATGGTTTCTTTCATGGATGTTACCCCCTCATCCATTTTTTATTATAAAGGCTCTTTGCCATGAGCTTCCATTACACCAACTTTCTACTCTTCTTGCCCTGATGGGGCATCTATCTTTGTCTCTATTTGTTTTTCTAAGGTACTATAATCACCTTCTTTATCTATAGGTTCCCCTTCAAAGCTAGGGCATGCCTATTTTGAAAATTCTTCTATTATTCTGGGAGGGGCATTCGGTGCCTCTTTTGGTGTTCTTTCCTTTCTTGGTTTCATGCTTATGACAACCTTCTCCTCTCTTTCTTTTATCATTCTTACCCTTTCCTCCTGGTCTACTTTCTCCTCTTTCTCCCTTCTCTTGGCCTTCTCTTCTTTGGCCTTTCTCTCTACCTCCTCTTTTTGGGCTTTCTCTTTCTCCTTCTTCCTTTGTGCAGTTTATGCTATGCATTTCTTTTCTCTTTCTCTTATTTCCTCAACCTCTAGTTGATTGATCTCATCTTGGAACATGCCTTTGGATTTTATTTCTTTTCACTTGTAGTGCAACCTTAGCACCATGTCAATATTCCCTTGGTTAAGGCCCATGTCCTTCTACTAGCATTGTAGTTCTTTTATCGATGTGCCTGAATGAGTTGCCTCCTCAAGTTATTTTCCTATTTCTCCTTCTTAACTTATTTCTCCCATATGTGCCTTATGATCCTCATATTTTATTTATTCTTAGGCCTCCACCATCTTGATGACTTATTTTGGCACCCCTAACTTCATCATCTCTTCCTTTTGATCTCATATCTCCTGCACCCTTTGTATTTTGGCTTCATTGAAGCTAAGTTTCCTCAATCTCTACCTTCACTTCTCTGACTCTGTTTGAGGTGGTGGGGAGGGGATTCATTCAATTAATGAGGAATCTTTGTCATTCAAAGCATTAATAAGCTAGTGGAAGGGCATGAATACCAACTCTTCAATCCTCATGACATGGACCCCTTATGCTCAGCTAACACCTTAATCAAGATGGCCTCTATAGTAGCACACAAAAATATCATCAATGATGTTCATGCCTATAACTGGAAGAAGATAGTGAAAAACACTAAAAAAGAGCTTAAGGCAATAAAGTTCAAGCTTCAACAACTAGTGGAGAGCATAATAGAGGTAGATCCATCCCTCTTGGATGGTGTGGATACCTCAAAGATGAAGGAGGTAGACCGAGTTTTTGTGTTTGTGGATAAGATGCTCCCTAAGATAAGGTTAGTGCTCGAGGAGAAACAAGACCCCTATGAGGCCTTGTAAGGAGAATTGAAAAAAAAATTAGATGTGGTAGAAGACCTCTTTTACACACTTTAAGAAGGCATAAAGGAAGTTGATGCTATATTTTGAAATTTCACCAACCAGGCAGTAGTCATTGATGCATGCCTTAAGAAGGAAAATGATGCTTTGTTCCAACACTCCTTCAAAATAACCAGGACTAAGCACATTCAAGTAATGTCAAAGGTCAAATCCTTAAGTTCTCAACTAAAAAATCAAGATCAAGACTTATAGGTGGTCTTCCATACTTTTCAAACAAAGGCCAATGATCAGGTGGAGATCTTGGATGGTAGAGTGAAGTGCACAAAAGAAAGGCTTGAAGCCTTTACAAAGGAACTAAAAAGCATGGGCGTGCTTACATTCGAGGCTGCATCCAATGAATTAGATGGTGCCATTGAATAAATTAAGGGCACTATCCAAATATTTAAAAATTTCAAGGTAGACTTAGAGTAGGGTGCACCTAAGTTTTGCACACTAAAGGCACTAAAAGACTAGTTTGGGGTGGACTAATAATTTTATATGGGGTAGTGTTGGGCCCCATTTTGTAGCAACTATGTAGACCACACCAACTAGACCTATCTTAGTGTGAGCAAAAATTTGGAGTGGTTGTTCTTTTTTTTACCTTTTTGTGCCAATCAGAGGAGTCCTTGAGGATCTTACGTCAACTAGCATGCAGTTGCATGTTGCCAAATTTCAAAGGACATCCTTTTCAGAAATTGTATGTGGTAGCTCAAGAATCATGTATTTCAAAAGAGTGGAATAGGTGGGATAGTGACCCCTAATGACAACTCAACATATGGCATGTGATCGACCAACATAAGCAATGTAGTGGAGCTGGTAGACTCATGATAACTCATTACTGGGCATTTGCTCTTTTGAATTGGCAAGGAGATTCCCAATCACCTAAAAAATAAGGCTCGCATTTGAAGACCAAAGGAGGTGACCAAGGTAGCAAATCTCTATAAAAATAGATACCCAACCTAAGTATTTTCATTTTGCATAAGATAGATTAGGCATTCAAATGTGTATCCCAAGCTCGTTTTTGAGCCTCTGGGCATGAGTAGTGTTAGGAAAGAGTATATGCTCTACATTATATATCTTGAACTTGTATGCTAAACTATATAGTCAATGAAAAATGTGGTTGAAAAACTAATGTGTTGATTCTTGCAATATATATAACATATTATCATGTTATGTCTTAGTTTTATAATAACAATGTTATAGTTCTTTACTTGAAAGTATTGTGATACGAAGGTTTATCCCTGGTCTCTAATGGCATCCTTGTGCCATATAGTGAATAAGACCTACCTAAAATATACTAAGTATTAGAACATGATTATGCCAAGACCCTAAGACCTATGCCTAGAGTGCTAACTTGAGGATGAGCATTTGAGCCCAACACATCCCTATGACTTGCATAAGTGCCTGAATGATCCCTAACCTTCTTTTCAACAACTTTCATCATTAAGAGCTTGGTCTAGTTGGTTATGAATTTGCACCTTAGGGATTATGTCCTTAAGAAGGCTTACACCTATTGAACTCCCCTTGAATAACCTAGCACTAAAAGGCTAATTGAAACCCTCTTGCCAATGTTTAAACCCCATTAAAACCCAAGTTGTACTATGTTCCAACTAGCCCAATATGGACCTGGTCCCTTCATTGTTGTGCTTTGGGTGAGTGTACAAGGCTTGCACTGAATGTGAAACTGATGCCAATGTAATAGTATGTCAAATGTTGTATGTTAGACATTACTATTCTTGTGCCTAGCTCCGTCAAGTCTAGAACCAACTTGGTTTGATAGCTAAGCACATGACTAAGCATAGAAGTTAACCTAGTAAACTTTTCTACAACAATATATATCTAGATCTAACCCTAAACCCTTCCAAAATTTTAGCCAACACAATCAACCCAATCAACCCAGTTATTTAATAAATAAAGTAATTAAGCCTTGGACTAAGTCAGCTGGGATAACTTATTCCTGTAACATGCTCATTTCTTAGAATAGGGTCAACCCATTCGACTATGTTCAAAGGATGGTAAAAGAGGTTTTGGCTTAGGTAGGGGCTATATGAGGAGTTAAATTACTTGGAAGAGTGTGTAAGGGAGGTGTCAAAGCTTAAGGAAACACATAAGAAGGATTTTTATTAATTTTAAGTGGTGGTATAATGAATAACAATCTTATAAAACACTAATGGTCTATCCACCCCTTTCTTGATGCACCCTTTAAAGCATGCACCAGAGAGATTAAGACTCGACAGGTTCTTGCAGTAGAGAAAGTATTAGTAATTGATAAATTTTTAAAAGATTTTATGTATATGAATTCTTATTCTAGTTATGATGAGAGAGTAGTGATGGGTATTCCCCTCCTTATCTTAGAATATCTTCAAAGTGTTGGCTAATGGGTTGGAGATCCATTAAACATCAAGAAAATATGTTCATAATTATAGAATGCCCCACATGATTTCATTACACATTATTTTGATCTACAATAATTTCCCAAGGCATCAAACACTACTAAGTGGGACACTACTATGAATAGGAATATGGTTCCTTGCAAAGGAACAACACTTCGGATTTAGTCCCTCTTCCTAAGCGAATAATTTTTTTTTGATGTAGGTGGATCTACCAAACAAAATTTTTATTAGATGGGTTTTTAGACAAGTTTAAAGTTTGTTTGGTAGCAAATGGATTTTCTCAGGTAATTAGCATTGACTATATTGAAACATTCAAACAATTACCAAAATAAACTTAATCCAACTCTCTTGTTATTGTTGTTGCACATTTTTGAGATGTTTATCAGATGGATGTGAAGAGAGGATTTATTCATGATGGCCTCAAAGAGGAAATATACATGAATCAACCACAAGTATTTATGGAAGATTCCTCCTTAGTTTGTAAACTTTAGAAATCTATATATGGCCTTAAACAAGCTTCTCGAGCTTGGTATGCCAAGATGGACTCCTTTCTTCTTTTGGTAGGGTTCACCCAATGCCATTATTATCTTCATGTATACATTTTAAAATAAGATGATATTATATTTATTATATAACCCTATGTGGATGACCTATCAATCAGATGGAGTTATTCATCCACCATCACAATAGTGAAAATTGATTTGTTTGATAGGTTCTCATGGTTGACTTGGGCTCATTGTACTACTTCCTCAAGATTCAAATTTCCCAATCTGACTTTGGGATCATTATTACACAATATAGGTATACTCTAAATTTGGTTACATAGTTTAAAATGGCTGACTATAAGCCAATTCTGACTCTTTTTCTATTTGATGTGAAGCTTAAGGCTGACTGTCCATATCCTTTAGTTGATTCTACCTCGTATCGACAACTCATTGGTAGTCTCATCTATCTTATGTATAATAGACTTGATATTTCATATGTAGTAGGCATGGTCTATATATTTATACAAGAACCACATGATTTGAACTAGAAATGAGCTAAATGGATTTTACACTACACTCAAGGTGCTCATAGTTTTAGGATTTACCATGGAACAAGCATTTGTGTTGACTTAATTGGTTAGATAGATTCAGATTGGGCTAGTAATATTTGAAATCATTAGTCTACTTCAGGCTATAATTTCTCCCTTAGTTTAGGTCTGATTAATTGGTCAAGCAAGAAGTATAATGCTATGGATTTATCCTCTATAGAGGCAAAATACAAAGAATTTGTTAAAGTTGCAATTAAGTCTATTTGGATTTAGAGGATTCTCATTGAATTTAACATCTAGTTTTGATGACTAATAGTGATCTTCTATGACAACCAAAACACAATCAAGATCTAAAAAAATTATATCCTCCATCAATAGACCAAGCATATCAATATTCACATGCATTTCATTTAGAACCTCATCCATGAACAAGTCATTAATCTCTATTAAATTTATACAATGAAGTAAATTATTGATATATTCACCAAACCCTTCTCTAAAATCAAGCATCTTATTTTGGAGGGTCTTCTTTGGTTTTAGGCATCTCAACATCCTCATCTACGGGGTAATTTATATGTTTTTGAGTACCTCATCAGGCCTTTGTTTTGGGACCCAATTATACTATCCACATAAGCTACGCTTAAGGAGCGTGTTAGTATAAGTTTTTATTCCATTTAATGGTTTTTCCATACACACATTTAGTTAGTTTGTTTAGGTGTATTTTTAGGTCATTGTGAAAGATAATCCCACATTCATGAGGAAGTGAGGACATGTTTATCTTTCACCTATATAATGTACCTTCCTAAATATTTTTTGGATAATGATTCTAAAGTTAATGTTGCAATATTTTGATTGTTGAGAAATTACTTCTTTCTAGATCATGTTTGAATTTAATACTGCATATAGGTAATTTCTTTGTGCATTTATCTATATGTAGTATATCCTCGATTGTGCCCCACTCTGACAATTATAGTGAAAACACAAATCATTTAAAAAAATAATGATGAATACAGTGAGCTATAGTATATCAGAATAAGTTAAATACCTATATTGCATAGTGCTTTGTCAATTACAAATAATCTAATGAAATATCAATCTACCCTTTTACATTAAAATTTGTATAATTTTGACTTATTTTCCATAATATAAATATTTTTCAAATTTTCACTATTTCAAGACACATTAATCTAAAATAAATAAAACATTCTTTCAAACCTAATAATTGATTTGAATGCAAAAAATTCTAGGTTGATTCCTACAATGGGATTTCAATTTTTCTTAGTGTTTCAGATTTATCCTATAATAGGGTTTGATTTTCAAATCTAATTTATTATTTACCCTTTTCATTTATGAAAATATATTTATTTTTCTCATTTACCCTAAGGTTTCATGATTATTATTCTATAAGGGTGTCTCCTACTAGGGTGTTGTTTATCTTCATACATTTTTTTCATGATATCTAATTAAAAATGACTCTATTTTTGAATTGCTTAGATATTTTTTTAGTCGCATTGATTTGATCAAAATCCTCTCTTTGTTATTTAAAATTCATAATGGATTTTCAAGAATTGGGGTTTCTCTATTTTTTACTAAATTGGGGTAATGGGTCAAGGATAATTTAACTCTCAAAATAAAGTATGGGTTTCATCCATCTGTGTGTGTGTGTGTGTGTGTGTGTGTGTGTGTGTGTGTGTGTGTGTGTGTGTGTGTGTGTGTGTGTGTGTACATATACATATACATATACATATACATACATACATACATACATATGTATGTATGTGTGTGTGCTTTGTGTGTGTGTGTATTCCCTAAAAATCATTATAGATTTACTATAATATTTATTTATTTATTTATTTTGACTTTTTCAAATTGATATTTTACATTCACGTACCCTAGTACTTAGAACCTCATTTTCTTGGGGTTTGCTTCTCTCTTCTTAAATCTAATTTTTAGATTTTATTCTTACAATAGGGTTTCATTTATCTTTGCCACATCTAGGATTTTATTATTTTGGAATTGTTTGATTAAAATCATGGTTCAAATTCATAAAAGGAATATAAATGCATTATATTTGTTGGATCCTCAATTCAAAAATATGAATGCTTAAAATTATGCAAAAAATTCAAAGATAGATTGTCCTAGGATGTTATTATATATGAATAATTCTTATCTTCCATTTATAACACATTTTTTGAATATCAAATATAAATTGTATGAGGTTTGTGATTATAAATACACATATTTTGAACCTATGAGCAATGTGTTTCTTACAGTTACCATCAATGGTAAGACTCAACCTTGAGTGCACCTAATCTGAGTACCACCATGCCTACATATTAGATTCTTATTATGATGCATTTTAAGGATAAATTACAAAACTAAGTCAAAACATTATCAATAATAGTCAATTCACTTAAATATAAGCTTGTACATGCCTAAAATCCTAAGTAGGGTACTGCAAATAGCATATCTAGCTTCCTAATTAAAACCTATGTCTTAAAATATCTCTTCTCTAACTTGGTTTAAGAAAAAAACATCTGTGACTTATGAATCACAAATTTGACGTAATCTTAAAACCTCTCCAAGTGAATCTCTTGGAGTACTATTGTGCTTATCAAATATTTCATTGACATTCCATGGATAGGTGTCATGCTTTGAAACATAAAATATATGATTTTGTTTGAGAGTGGTAACTTTACATTATATACATCTATTAAGACACCATAATACATAAACATGCTTTCCAATATTGAGTACCCCACTCCTATTGGGGTTTCATCTCCCAGGATAGAATTACCAAAACAAGAGTTATATAAAGAATATCTACATAAGAAAGAGGCACCTAAGAAGGAATTTCATAAGCAATACATACAAATGCATAAATTAATCCTAATAAGGGTGAATTTTTCACATCATATAACTTTGATACAATCACAAGTGCCTAAGTAAAATGAATGTATGCAAGACAGTAGTCATAAAATTATTACTCAAGTGATGATTTACTATCTCTAGATTCATGGGTATCTCAACTCCTTGTGTTGCTTCAGATGATCAAATGCATCATTTTATATATCTTATGGTGATTATCATGGATCCCAAGATATTATCAATGATATTTTCTAACCAATCCTTTATGGTATAAACCAAACCCTCTCTATTTATATGGTTTATTGTATTACTTTTGATTTTAGTACCTTAAATGTGTTATGTTCAATATTTCATTATATAGGATTTTGGATTCATTGCATTGATTGAAAAAAATGACATTTAAAGAACCATATGAGTACCCATCTATAAGGATAAATGCAAAATAAAACACAACTTCGAGGAAAAAATAATACTATGTTTCACATTAATACTGTAATCTATTAAAATAAAGAAACCAATATTAGTCGGCCAACCATAATAAAAAATATTATTTAAAGAAATAAATAAATGGATTATAAATATAAACAAAGGTAATAAATTTATTAATTAATATAATAGTTAATCACTTTATTACTTTGTTAAGGAAAGTATAAACTAATTTATATATAGCAATGACACCACCAAAAAAAAGGGGGTGAGGAGATTTTTAAGTTTTACATAAACTATCGAGAATATTAACTGGGGAAAATTTTAATATAATTAATCAAAATAAAAATAACTACCATTATAATCATTTTAAAATAAATGAAGAATAAATTATAGTTGATTTCTCACCTTGTAGTTATGTTTATCTTAGTCGATAATGTAATTAAGTAACAAATGTCAAGAACTTCTAATGCCCATTACATTATCCTAGTCTAATTTATCCCTTCTCTTCTCAATCTCAATAGTTTCCTTAATTTGTATTCACCTATAATGATCCTCCCTCATAATAAACTATTATTCTTCCAGACATATGTGATGTTTTGTGTGATGTGAATGTTTTGCTAGCACAAATTCATTAAAACAAGATCCCATAATGTCCTTTGTGTGTTACTTATGTATGGTTTGTAGATATCTGTTAGTATCCCCAACATATGGTTTCCTACATGAGCAAGATATCATGTAAACACCTTTATGTAACTTTGGATTAATAGTATATTTAAGCAAATTCAAAGTATACATAGAGTATTTCACTACCTTCATAGTGTTTTTTGTATAAAAAAATTATGGGTGATATATTCACATGAAGTTTTATGCTATGATGACTTCCTTATCTTTTATAAAACTATTGAAATCAGATTGTATATTATGAATATACTAAGGTGCACACTTTATGTTTATGGTACCTTCTTATAAAATTAGGTTATACTTAAGAAATGTTTTTATATTGGCTATTGATTGCACTATTGAGATAAATACAAGATTTATGTGCTTTAGGTTATAGGTTCATGATTATGAATTAAAAATAAAGTTATGGGAACATCTCATGTTCACTTGGGGGTAACTCTGAATGCATTATGGTGCTTCTCTTGGTCCTAATTCATGTTCTAAATTTATTGATTATTTTTATCATATTAATATTTTATTCAATCTTATGATTTATATTTATGATGTTTGTTACGTAAAGTAACCTGTATGATAGATGCATCCTTATATGCTTCAAACTCTCACATGTATTCATACTCTCTAATGCACTTTATATATATGTGGTTCAAGTCTTTATTTCATGCTTGGTCACATAGTTGATGTATTTTCTCCATGTTTGATATGTCTTTAGTGTGATAGATGTGATAGCTTCATGTTTGATGTGTCTTCAGTGCACTTGATATGCTTTCTTAGTGATTAGTGTATCTTTGTGCTTGGTGTGCCTTTAATATGTGCTCATTATTTCTTCATTTTTTTATATGTCTTATATGTCTTCTATGTGCTTGGCATGCTTACAATATTTTAAGTGTTTGTTCCTTGATTAGTCATATATGTGATGTATTTCTTGTTTGGTTCTTGTCAACATGTGTTTTCTATGTTCTATGGTGTGATGATTTATATCATGCATGATGATATTTTTACTTGCATGTGTTTCCATAATTCTTATCATGCATATATTAATGGAAGAACACATACTTGTGATTTATATTGTTATATCTTATGATATAGATATTACACTTATATTTTTCCCATGTGGGGCACATTATTCTTGTGCTTATATTGATAATTTCATACCCTAGATGGGAAAAATTATTTATAACATGCATGCTTCCAATATCACATATTTATATGTTAGACAACATTGGTGTTATATATTATCATTCACACAATGTGCATAATCCTTTTTATTTTGAGATTTGTAAATCACATGCTCATCCTGAATCTCAAAAGGGGGGTGTAAATCCCACTCATCATATTTAGATACATGTTATTGGGAAAAGTGCATTATTGTATTTAGTAGGATGTATTTGGAGGCCTGTGAATGATAGCTTTCCTAACTTCGATTCCCATTGCTTTATATTTAGTTTATACATGGAGACCTATATCTAAGAAGGGTTTATAACTCCATGCCACATTTACATTACATTAGATCTATTTAGGATTGTACCAAAGATTATATTAAATTTCACTTAAACTAATCCTTAAAATATTGTATTATCATTATTTTTTCACCAAAAATTATATTCATAAATGTATGCATAATTTAGCACATATTCAGAGCATGTGATCTCATAGGACACCATTACATCTTCAATAAAATCAAATATATCATTTTCAATTTCTTATATTTCACCAAATTATTATTATTGGAACTTAGCCATGTGTGTTTAAAAAAATAAAAAATGTTTTTTCATGATTCAAAAGTAAATTAGAGCCCTAAAACACATTGTTCTTATTATTTTTAGGTTTAGCTACCCACTTAGGGATTGGACAAGTGAGCTTATCAAAAGCTCTAAAATATAATAAAATTTTGAAGTAAATGAAAGAGAAAGTCAAAATTTGGAAGAATAATAAATTAGGGGACAATAAAATAAAAAATAAAGTTAGCAAAGTAAGACCAAAGTGGGTAAAAAAAAAAGCTAAAGAAGAAACTTTGATTTTTATAATCCATACCCTAAACATAGGGAATAAGGAAATAAAACAAGGAAATAAGCATGCTAGAAGAGGATAAATGAAAACAAAACAATCATAATCAAGTGAATCCTCATCATATTCTATATTAGTTGAAGCAAATGTATAATCAAAAGTCAAATCAAGGTGACAAGGTATGCATGAATCTAAGAAAGATAACACACTGCCATTGTCATTGTCATTGTCATCATCATCACCATTTATAGTATTATTTTATGTGGGGGTGCATAAGTATTGAAAACACTACACCAACCATATATAAGTAGGGGATAAGGTAAATCTGATATAAATATATTAAGTTATAGTAAATAAATACCTACCTTATTATTTATTGTAAATAGGGGTTGATGAATGTAAGTACCTTGAACAATTGATAATTTAAAATTACAAATATAAATGTATTCTTAATTTATGACTTACCTAATTTCTAATTAAGAGTAGAAGTGATAAAAAAAGAATATGGGATAAAGTAGAAGAGCGTCCAGAATGTAAGTAGTGATTTGAGATAATGACCATAATCATATTGTGAAATAACAACATGCCTAGAAATGGAATGTTTGATATTGGAAGTCCTCATGAAATTGGTCAACATGTTCCAATAATAGTTGTGTAGATATTAAATATCTAAAAATTATTGAAACCTTTTTTCAAAAAATGATGTCTAGAAACCTCTCTATGATAAATGAATTGATGTGCATAGATGCCAGAATTATTTCTCCTTCACTTGAGCTCAAGTCCACACTGAGAAGACATAAAAATTTGTTGTTTTGATTTAGGGTTATACCTCAGTCATATCCTACCCCACATTTATGCAAGTTTGAAATCATATAAAACACCACTCATGTATGTCATTAATAAAACCATGTGTATGTCTAGTTCCTTCCTTTTATCCTTATGAGATGCAAGCTAGTGAACATAGCCATATGCTCTTTTTTTTGTATAAGCATATAAAAACAAACCTTTAGTAGATAGAGAGTGGAATGAGGGTATAATGATCAATGTGTGATCTCCTTCATAATAATTGATGCAAGTGTACCTTAACTTCATACCTTGAGGGGACTACATTATGAGATATGTGTGTGTATAGACTCCTTTTAAATAAATTTAGGACATACTTGTACATAATACAATAATAAGCAGGAAGCTAACAATAAAGGCAAAATGAAACATGGAAATATGGAACAAAGGACCCACAATCACCATTATTATTATAGTGTGAACCAAGGCTTATAAAATAAATATAAATAATTCTAAAACAGTAATGGTGAGCATTTGAATACAAATAAATGACAAATCTAAAGGTGTACATGAAAATATGATGATAACAAAAGCTATGTGGGGTATACTGTGAAGGGAATGTGTGACAAGAAGATCCTAATGTGTGATAATGATCCAAATATATGAAATCATGATAAAAAAACATTAAAATTATAATAATTTTATGAAATTTAGGTGTCTACATAATGTCTCACTTTAATGTGGTTGTGTGCACATGCATATACATTGAATTAAAATAAATAAGGTGGATAGTTTTTTTGTTATTGTCACCTTGCTACCTATAGGTTATGATCAAAGTATGTTCCTGAATTGAAAGTGGTATAAAATTAAAAATATATGAGAGAGATTAAATTTTATCAAATTCCACATTTAAAAACTTGAAAAACAAAAAATCCTACCTCCTCGTTATCTACATAAATGTCTTGACAGCCACTGATTTTTTATGAATGCTCCAATGTCAACATCTTTAGTGTACCTACAAAAAAATAAATGTTTACAAGTATATAAATGTTTTGATAATTTTATAATAATGTAACAAAAATAAAAATTAGAAATGAACAAAAATAACTATTAATTTGGTTAAAATTATCAAGAAAAAAACACAAAATACTAAAATTGCACAATAATAATCTTCACACTCTATAGTTTTACTTTTGCATTCATTTATTCAACGATACAATACATATATATAGGTATTTTTTTCTCCCAAAGATAATGAGATACCTATTATCATAATCCCACATATTTCTCATGTTAGCTCCTAACATATCTACAAATAACCTATAATATCTCAATCTCACATTATATACATGAGTTTACTCACAACTCACTCACACACACAATAATATTATTATCCTACTAACTATTACAATATAACTCACATAATTTTACCCATTTGATTACTAAACAATATATTTTTTGACATACCCCCCTTAGTGAGAACAAAGGTAAATAAAAAATATGAATCTTAAACTGTAGCATGTTGCCTCTATTTGTTCATGATCTTGATCTATGTGCGTTGTCACATAGATATCCAAAAATATATTCTCACAAGTGGATTCTATGGAAGGATGCAACAAACACCTAAGTATGAACATGGACCCACACTTCTATCCATCCTCCACACCTGTACACTAATGGTTTTACAAAGGCTCCAACTAACAAGCCAAACATCTAAAAGGTTTTACAAGACAACCAAAAACATATAAAGATGGTTTTACAGGATAACCAACAACCTACAAAGATGGTTTTATAGTACAACCAACAACTTATAAATATGGTTTTATAGTACAACCAACAACCTCAATACAATTATCATGATACTATATTACTTTGTGATTCAATATTCCACTACATTTTTGTAGTAGAGTAAAATGTAGAAGATTTACACACATGAACATGATGATGATTTGTTCTTATTTTATACCATACTACATAACATAAAAATACTTAAAAAACATGCCACTAGATCATTATGAGACCTCATCATTAGTGGTTGATGAGAGGATGCTAAAACACCTCCAAAATCTATTGCATCCATCCTCTTATGTTTTTAAATACTTACTCAATGGATTAAATTTTTTAGATCAATTTTATGAATATTTTGAGAATAAATCCCCCCATAATCTTGACACACTAATCAAACATCGGGTTCCATCAAAAATACAACCATAAAAAGAGGTAATTTTTTTTTTTGAAATTTTTTAATTAACAAACATTAAACTAGTATTGATGCATAAACAACTCTTTACTTTGACACAACATATACTACACTTGAAAATATATTACAATAATTAATTACTAAAATATTAATCACCTAGACACTTATGTTCATCCATTAACAAATTATATTATTATATATGGGTTGATACACTAAAGACTATCCATACCCTAAAATCATTTGACTTACTAAATATTTAAAACTATGGATCAATTAACTCACTAAATCAAATATTGTATTCATATAAATAGAGATTAACTAACTTACTAAATCATATATTGTATTCATATAAAATGTCACTTGAGTGTAATGATGTCACTTGAGACCACCCATCCCTAGCTTAGCCCTAGACTTATCTTAGGGCTTCTTTCGACCCTTATACAACTTTCATGTGGATATTACACATCCCTAGACATCCCAAAATTAGTCTTAGACCTTCCCCTAGGGATCCAAGACCCCAGTGCCACATGTTCCATCACCTAAACACTAGCATAATTGTTTGGACACTAGTTCACTATGTTATTGACCAAGGGACTATACTAGTGTCCCTTGACAAATTTCAACCCTAATAGATATGCTTTCAATTCCTAAGATATCTAGGGTTAGCCTAGACCTATTTCTCACTTTAAAAAATCACCAGATCAATATAAATACATGAATTTTAGCCATTTATCCACTATATGGAAATCAAGATGTAAAATATAAAAATAAGCTTAGAAAAATTTGTGCACAAGAAAGGTTATCGATCCATATTCTACCCTACTTATGCATACATTCATTTATATCCACCCTAAACTTAGAATACATAGATTTCTAGTCTCAAGCCTCATTCAAAGAACTAAAGTCAACACTCATAATAGCATTCACTTGCACTTGCACTAGCATTGAGATTAGAGAAATACATTGATCTTGATCCCGTCTCAAGGTATTTGTATGTAGGAAACTCTCAACATAGTAGGGTGTTGAGGACATCTAGCCTACCCAGATAACATAATATTTTTACTACTTTTGCTTCTCAAATACCCTAACAACATGGAGATCTAGGTTTTACATACAAAATCATTCCAAAATAAATCACATATAGTAAATTAGGTTTCATCTACACAAGAACAGGCCTATCAGACTCAAACACAACTACTCCTAGAGTTTCCCATCAATCTGTACACAAGGACAATAGTGTTAAACAAGAAGACACTAGCATGACACGTTACTATCTAAGGTACCTTACTACTATCCAGGATGATTTATAACACCTGGATCTTGTTCATGACATCCTGATCAACTTTTATGCTATTTTTTAGCCTCCATATCATTTGTCTCAGTCAGCTTCTAGTTAAGTAATTATTTGTGTCATTTATTACTATTTTTAGAAATATCAGATTAGGTCAATTCTTGAAAAAATCAATGATTGTATTTATTGTATATCTCTCCCCTGATTTACTATACTTAAACCCTTTAACAACCTAGGGTTTACATTCCATAATCCTTTAAAATTTAAATCATTTGGTGAACCTGATTTACTTCAAATACTACCCAAAACCCTAGACTGAGATGTTCTTAGGGTTTGTATCCTTTTATTTTCTATGTTCATAAATTAATTCCAAAATATCATATCTAATTTATTATTTTATTTTAGAAAACTTTAATAGATTAAATTTATTAAAAGGTTCAAAATATATAAAACTTTATATTCCTACTTTCAAACCTACAATGGCATAATTCAATAATCGATTTGATGAGACCAATAAGAGATAATTATAAGATTTCATTTCTAAAGATTCTTATATGCAAGCCTTATCCATATTGTCTATGAAGAGATTTAAAAATCCAATAATGGTTAATCTTTTAACCCCACATACACCAATATTATTACACCTACTATGGGGGAAACTTAGATTTAACAACAACCTATTCTAACTCAGAAAACTTCAATAGTGGCAACACCTCCTATGGATAGTTCTTCCTTTCTAGATGTACAATCCTTTTTGCATGAGATCCATGATCTATATGCCAAGGTGTTAAATCTTTAGTAGGGTACCACTATACCACCTCATGCCTTAGATTCTCATGTTATTTTACATACACCTTTGACTAACATATAGCAACAACTCAATTACCATATGGATTTATGGCACCCAAGATTATTTTGGATGATGGTAATGGTGACTTAGAGCATCATCTATGATTTTTCCACACTGCATGTTTAACCTATGTGTCTAATGATTGGCTCTTTACTAAGTTGTTCCCTTGCATTTCAAAGGTCTATGCATTACAATGGTTTTATGATTTTCTTAATTAGTCCATCATAGCATTCAATCCATTAGTAAAAAAAATTTTATCACACTTTTCAATTAACATCAGTGATAATGTTTCCCATTAATGAAACCAAAAACTAACAAGACAAATAAAATTACCAATAGGCCAAGATTCTAAATAATAACTTGTATTGATTTGTATTTAATGACTTGAAATAATTACAAACCCAAACCATGCTTAAATAATCCTAAACTCAAAAAATAGAGTTCACATGCAAAATTAAAAAAAAACTAAAATCTAAAAAAATCATCTATTTTTAGTAGCCACTATTTATAGTAAGTTTCATATGCAAGTGTGCACGGCTCTAAAAATTTCCCTAAATATATTAAATGATAAAATTATCCTATGGGACAAAATTTAATGGAAGTTGACATCTGGTTCTAAAAATATACAATTTCTAACACTAGAAAATTCCCTAAAAAATCATTAAACATTAATTTTATACCCTCAGATGATCATGTTTGGCCTTAGAAAAATATTAAAATATAATATGATAGAGATCCTTAGGTTAGAATCAAACTTTTTGATATGATCATTATGGCATGTGAACGAGCTCAGACAAAGTTACAAGTCAAAAATTATGGCCTCTAGAAGGTTGGCCTATTTTTTCTACATCACCTATGCTAAAGTAGCACAACTCAAATGAAAATCCAATGAGCCAATAGCTGAATATGTATTGTGATATAAAACTATATTATCAAATATAACTATCCCCATGGTAGATAGAGAACTCCAAGACATATTCAAGCAAATTTTATTACTAGCATTGCACAAAGTTATCATATTCAATAAGTTTTTATCATTCATAGATCTTTTCCATATAGTGAAAGATCAGGAATTAAAGATTGTCTCCATGGGTAAACTAAAGTACACAATTGGTTCAAATTTAACTTATAAGAGTTTACATAATCCCCCATACAAGGTAAAGCCTAGTCAGAATAAAAATGATTTAAAAATGATAGTTAATGTAGCTTCAGAGCCACCTCCTCACATGGTTTTATTAGATCCTCCATGGAGACCTTTTATGAATCTTCCTATTATGGGTTTTAAAGTAACTCTTGGAATGTAATTTCATATCTCTCCCTCCCATAAAAGAGTTTTATATGACTAGGCCTTTTCCAAGGAATTATGATGCTAATGTATTATGTGACTATCACAAGGCACTAGGATATACTACAAATAGTTGCATTAGATTATAACATAAGATACAAGTTATGATAGAAGATAATATCATTGACGTCGACACTCCTATAGAGGCATCTAGATCAAAACCAATTGTATCAAAAACATTGAAAATATTTTTAGATTCATTTCCAAAATATATAGCTAATGAGGCAATAGGCACTTCAAGTGTCATTATACATAACAAGGCAAAACCACCATGAGCATCTTATCAGACTCATACAATAGATCCACATCCTGTACATAATATCATTGGGGTGTATCATACTATAGTGCCAACTAGATCTCTTATCATTTTTTTAGAGAAAGAGATAGTTGATGATGACATAGATTTATACTCACTCTTTATATGAGCCTACATTAATCATAATCTTATTCAGAGTGTCATGGTTGATAATAGGTCAAGTTTCAAAATGTATATAATCACTCTTATACATCACTTGGATTATTCAGAGCATGATATTTCTTAGATTGATACAATTATTTATGGCTTTAATGGCCATGTCCAGAGTTTTATTAGGGATATTATACATCCATTAAAGGTTGGGCCTGTACATGTGGCCACTAGATTCATATTAGTACCTAGTTTAGGCATATTTGATATGTTACTTGGTAGGCCTTAGATACAATATCTTTGAGCCATTCCATCCACCGTACACAGATGTCTCAAGTATATACATTCTAATAAGGTGGTTATAGTTAAGGGCCTTCTATATGAGTATCTTTTACCTATTCTACAACTAGTTATACATAAGTCACTAATTATAGTTCTAGGTAAAAAATTTGTTATCACACATCAGATGTTAGTTGATCCACTGGTACAGGTGAGGTCTACTCCTACAATAGTACAATGTATTCATACTCTCCCATACAGACCTTTATTTGAGATACCCTTGCGTCAAAGACATGTAGATTATAGAGGACATCTCTCTTCACCACCACATAGATCAATGTTACATCAGAGAGAATCCACACTAGTTATAGTTCTTCTACCATATGGGTTCCCAAATGCACCATAGTTCACATGCCAATTCAATTAACTTCATAGTTTCATAGCCCTACTCTACAGGCAGTTTTGACTATAGATCACTCAGTACATCTGATTCTTAGATCCTAGATACCTCATCACACAATACATAAAATCACTCTTCCTCTATTTTATATAGGCCACATTGATTATGAGTCTCTTGTGAGACTCATCGGGTAATATGTTTCTCTCTACTTATACATATCTTCTCTTACCTTGATCTTTGTATATAGTTTTATTTTCATGATTGATTGTACATAGCTTATATACTTAAAAAAACAAAAATAATATAATATGTTCAAAACACCAAAACATTTAGATACTGCTCAAAAACATAAAAAATTAGATTATTTGCATATCCATGTTGCATTATTTATACTTTCTAGGTAATACATATGCTAGTTATCTTAGTATAGCCAGTTGTATCATACATGCATGCTTCACTTGTTCTCTTTAAGTGTTCTTAGATTCTTATAGGACTTAGGTCCATCATATAGATCTAGAGTTGTTACTATCTACCCATTGGAGGCATCACATACACATATTCTAGTTCGTTAGGTTACATCTTTCTATAATAAATATCACAGATTTAGCATTGTTTATATGTTGATATTGATCATCCTATACTACTCATATTTTTTTTTACCAACTACTCCTAATATAGAATCAAATTATGTACATCTTTGTTATTATATAGATTTGTACCACATGTCCATGCATACTTTCATTTATAGCTTTCCTAGTTTAGACTTGATTGTCTCTTTACTTCTACATCTATTGGAGGGTATTTGACAATGCCATTATTTTATGGCTCTATGACAATTCATTTATTTGTATGTATGCTTTGGACACATGCCAATGTCCTTGTATGATCCTTCTTAATTATGTATACAGACATTTGAACATGTCTTTGTGTGTATTGCTTTCTCAAATTTAGTGACATGTGCCCATGTCCCTTGTATTGTGGCCTTTGGCTAAATTTACATCCTACATGTGTGTTTTATGTATGATTTCATGTATGCATCATGGCCATGACACTTGTCTCTTACTTGTTACACTTACACTCAATTCTATATGCCATGATGCACCTCTTGCATCTCCCCTTCCTCCTTGAGTGCCTTGATGGACATCATGCCCCATCCCATTAGGTAATTACATAAATTATTACTCGGATTATGTAGTTAATACACATGCTTACATTGTTATATCTACATTGAAAACTTTGTGAATGATAGATAAAACATATATCATACATTAACAACTTATGATCAGATTATTTTACATTTTGATGCCATGTATATATATTATATTGGTCTATCATGCAGATATCATATATTTTCAACCTAACACACATCATGTAGAGATTTTATTTTGAGGATAATTATTACACATGTACAATAACTCCCCTCAAAATGGGGGGAATTCACAAGGGTTTGTCATAGAGAGAAGGCCATTTGAGTGCACTCAGAGTATAGTTTTCAACACCTAGACACAGAATTACAAAGCTTAGAATCAGAAAAACATAGTGGAAAATAGTCAGACATAGATTAGAGTCAGTTTGGTATAAAAATAACATAAAGGAAACTAGAATAGCACAAAGGACACTAGAGCAGTGTGTTATAGTCCAAGGAACCAAACTACTATCTAGTAGTCCCAAAAATAGGAAAATCCAAATTTGATAGCATAACACATCAGCTATAGTTTATATTTACATAATTTCAATTATAAGTTATCATATTTGATCAATTTATGCTCAATTTTACAAAAAATCATACCATGTTTACTTAAATTAGGGGAATCATGCACAACATGATCACTCCCATTTTAGTTTCATATATACACATATATTACTATAACTTAGTCTATAATCCATATGCACAAATATTAGAATTGGGGGCATGTGTGTGGCACATTATTTCCACATGATCAGTTTTGTACCATATCATCTCAGATATAAAGACAAATCTATGTCATTCTCTATATTTTATAATTCAGACACCATTTTCATTAGGTTTCACACCAAATTGATGCCTTATTTTGTCTACAATGTTTAGCATTTTCATGTAGTTCCTGAGTTATATTATCAAATGCCTGAGAGGCCCCTTGGTCATTTTACATTTTAAAGTTTTTGAGTGGCCCCAGAGCCATCCTAAAGAATTTTTTTACATCATATGGTTTCAATAATAAATGTATATACTACACATGGATAAGCAATGATGGAGTCATAGCCTACTTGATTTCTTGATCCACCTATATAAGAGGGTTAGATAAACCATCAATCCAATCCAAGTTATTCATAGTGTATGATCCACCAAGAAGGGGTAAAAATTGATGGATTCAAACTGGATTGAGTTCTTGATCCACCACACATGGGGATTGAGCAAGGCATTAACTCAATCTAAGTTATTCATTGATTTGATCACTAGTTATACACACAAAAGATGTCACCAAGTTTTGAATTGGTTTACATACCTAGTTAGGTGTGTTCATTCATTTCCTCTCTTTCTTATCTCTTTACTTAGTTTTGTCTTTATGTTTTATATTCCTTAAGTAAGGACTAATTCATCCATGTTTCATTTTTAGGATATGTAATGGAACACACTTCACACACTTAGACTAAAATTTATGGGATTCACATCATAAGTAAGTCCAGATATGCTTATTTCTACTTTATCCTAGTAATTTTGCTTTTCTACATTTTAAAAATAAAGTGGGGGGAATGTAGTCATATAAAATGTCACTTGAGTGAAATGAATGTCACTTGAGAGCACCCATCCCTAGTTTAAACCTAGACCTATTTTATGGCCTCTTTTGACCCTTATCCATCTTTCATGTGGATATTACACATCCTTAGACATCCCAAAATTAGTCCTAGACCTTCCCTTGGGGATCTAGGCCCTTAGTTCCCTAGGTTATACCACCTGAACACTAGCCAAAATCTTAGGACACTAGTGCACTGTGTGAGTGACCAAGGGGCCATGTTAGTGTCCCTTGCCTAATTTAAACCCCAATGGATATGTTTTCAATTCCTAAGACACATAGGGTTGGCCAAGACCTATTTCACATTCCTCAAAATCACTAGATTAGTATAAATACATGACTTTTAGCCCTTTATACACTCGATGTAAATCAAGATGAAAAATACACAATTATGCAAAATCAAGGTTATTGATCCCTATTTTACCCTACTTATACATACATTCATGTATAGCCACCCTAATCTCAAAATACACATATTTTTAATCTCAAACCTCATTTAAAGAACTTGAGTCAACACTCATACTAGCATTCACTTGCACTTGAACCAAAATATAGATTGGGAGAAATACATTGGGCTTGATCCCCTATTAAGGTATTGGTATGTAGGTAACTCTCAACACAATGGGGTGTTGAGGATATCCAACCTACCCAACTAACATCACACTTTTACTCCTTGTATTTCTCAAGTACCCTAATAACATAGATATCTAGGGTTTGCATACAAAACTAATCTAAAACAAGTCATAGATAGTGAATCAGGGTTCATCCACACAAGAGCAGACCTATCAAAATTAGACACAACTAATCTCATAAATTCACATCAGTCCCTATACAAGGACACTAGCACTTAACAAGAGGACACTAGCACAATGCACTACTATCTAAGGTATCACACTATTATCCAAGAATATTTATGACACATGGATCTTATTTATGAAACCCAAATCATCTTTTGTGCCAATTTTTAGCCTTTATATCACCCATCTCAATTAGTTTCTAGCTAAGTACTTATTTGTGTCATTTATTACTATTTCTAGAAATATTAGATTAGGTCAATTTTTATACAAATTAATGATTGTATTTATTGTATATCTCTCCCCTGATTTATTGTACTTAGACCATTTAACAACTTAGGGTTTACTTTCCATAATCTCTTAAAATTTAAATCAGAGACCATGTAGGTTTTTTTTTAATAACAACTTTTTAAAATATTATATTGACGCAACCTATTATAAAAATCAACTTTAAATAACAACCAATACTTAAAACACTATGGACAATTATGATGACATTTAATTTTGATTTTTACAAATACTAATTTGTGTTTATTAAACACAATTACGTATACTTACTAGTAAATTAAAATACAATCCAAAAATTATATGAGCCACTAAATTAATTAATGACTATTATGGAACTATAAGTGTATGCATGTATGTGAAAGGTGATGGCTAGAAAAATAATGGCTGGAACAATGATGCATTTATTGATAGCAAAACTAACAAGAATAATGAATTATAGGTTATAACAAAACATGAATCAATATGCAAGTGTCAGATATCCTTCAATAAATCAAATAGAAGGCATGAGATCTAATCTCAAAGCCTAATAGGCTTGTATTATACACACAAAAAACCTATCAATAACTCCCATAGATCAATACACATGTTCAAATGGTGAGAAAATACACATAATCTAGATAAAATTATCAAATATGCACATGAATCATAAGTGCATGTATTGCACACAGATAACATACATTGGATTGTAACTGATTTAACTATTTTGGAAATATTAGTCTTATTCCTAATTTAATTAAAGGTCTAAGTTGACTAAATTAGTAAATAATATTGTAATAAATAGAGTACTAATTTATATAATTTATTTGACCATCGTAGCTTTCTAAAAATAGAAATGAAAGAGGAGAAATGCAAATTATCTTAAAATTGTGTTGATACAACTTAGATAGAGGCTTATACCAACTTTGCAAGACTAGGACAGTATCATGACCTAGGATTTGGCTTTTATTTGATGAAAGGATAGGAGCACTAAAAATAAGACACTTTAGGGTATGGCACTATAGTTTAGGTCCTGTCACTATTATCCAAACTAGTCACAAAGATATGAGTTTTTTGAGTTTTATCTAATGTCCTTGTGTGAACCTATCTATGAAATTTTAGATCTTGAATGTTGATGAATCTCCTTGTAGAGAAGATTAAATCTTCAAACCCTAGATCTTCAGTATGCTTTGAATGAAACTTGAGAGAGAGAGGGGGTTAGTATGTGTAAGATACACTGAACATGTATCCACACCCCTTGTATGGGCACATTGCCTCCATACCAATACTCTGAAGATGGATCAAGCCATATGTAGTTCTCCCACTTGATGTGCTTTGTGAAATGGTCTTATATAGATTCAAAAATGTTAAATTAGGTGTGCTTGAGGTGGTTAAGGACTAGTGTGAGGGTTTGAATATGTTGGTAGCTGTATTAGATGGTTGTATATAGAGAATAGGGAAATTTGCCTTAGTGGTCTTTTTTGTATTCTTACTTGCTTTTTTAATATTTTCCAACCCCCTTCTAAACAAAATTTGAATGGGATTTTATATAGATATGTTGGTCATCGGTTAGATGCATTTGAGATAGGTTGACACAATGAGGAAAATGATTCAAGAGAAAATAAGCACCTAGGATTGAAATGTGATTGGACAAGAGTATTATAAATGGGATACCCTAGGGTCTGGTGCTATATTCTAACCCTAACACTCCATCCTACAGGCTTGAGACCTAGGGGGATGGAATAAGCATGAAAAATGGAGCCTAGCTAAGCTAGAATGAGGTTATAAAAGTCTACGAATGATTGGGAATGAATGAAAAGGTGGATAGAAGGGTCAAGAGAGCATTCAAGAGGGGCCTATGGATTGGGTGTCATAAGCCACACTCAAGCTACCAATTTTGACATTTTATATTATTGTGTGAATATTTTGTCATCAACTAACTAATGACAAAATGGGTATATCAACCACAGCACAGGGAGATTTATGCCACAAAAAGTGTGGGTTTACCAGATCTGGATGAGGTAAATCTCTCATCTCATCAAGGGGAGGTTCCCTATGAATATTTATACGCTATATGTATATATAATTAAGTAAAAAATAATACTTGGGGTGGTATAATAGCATCCACCTCTCTTTTTTCAGAGGTGATGTCCAAGGAACAAGAGAGAGAAATCCTGGTCGTTGGCCAACAACATTCCTCTTCTTTCACGAATGGTATCCAGCATAGAGCAAAAAATCACCTGAAGTAAGTAACAAAGTTAACAAAGAAACCTACGTAAGCACAAAGTCTTCTGTCGTCTCCTTCATTGATTCGGAATACGCGTAACCATAGAGTGAAACGAAGCACGAAGTCTTCACCTGAAACTACAAAGGATAAAAGGATCACAAAGACAAAAGTAGCTCAAAGTCTCTCTTCTATCTTTTAGAAACATCCTCACATAATGTCAACACACACACTTTGCTTATTAAATCAAACAAATAAGAGATTATCAGGAAAGATGTAATATCCCCAACCAATAGGGAATATGGAAAGACAATAAGCTCTGATACCACTGTAATATCCCCTACCAATAGGGAATATAGAAAGACAAAAGCTCCAAACAAAGATACAATTTTGCAAGATAATTCCAAATAAACAAATAAACCACAGTATAATCTATCAACTGGATAATCAATGATCTTATTATTCTTCAAATAATTACAATACTGAGTCTCTGTCTTGCATATAAAATAATATAGAATATTGTCTTTAAAAAACTGATCTTTTCACAAATTGGGAATAAACCTTAGATCTGTGCGGCTTGGGTTGTTGTGTCGATAACACAGTCACTGACGTCGGTTATATTGCCGTCATCAGTCGATTCACTGCCGTCGTCGGCCACTGTCGGTCAGCTACTCTGCCGACGTCGGTCTGAAGTCGGCCGATGTCGGTCTCTGGGATGCTGATGTCGGTCTCTGAGTCCCCTACGGCACTGTCTAACCTGCTACAGAATGGTACGGATTTGTATAGAACTGTATGGATCCCATACAAAAGCTAATGGAAAATAGTGCAGCCTATATTTTGTACTCCAGATCTAAAGAAATATAGCCTAATATAGAAGATCTTTTATTCTGAACAATTATTGAATCAAACCCTAATAAAATAAATACCTGGAAAGCTCTGTGACAACTTCTGTATGAAGTTACCTCTCAAACCTTTAAACCTCTGTGATAAATTTTGTATGAAGCTATCTCTCAAATCGGCAATAGATCGGCTGATATTTCACAGCCTCTAAATCGCACACACTGAAGAGTGGACGTTCTCCAATGCAAATGGAATCCTGGAACCCTTGGCTCAGTCTTCACAGAAGAATTCTTCAATATCAAAATCAATAATCATATTCAAAATCATAATGGCCTCCCATGAGAAACCCTTATACCCTCAAAAATATATGCTTGCCCTAATTAGGGTTTCCTTAAATTAGAATTAGGGTTTCTAAATTAAAATTAGACCAAATAATTAATATTTGATTAAATCAATCAAATATTAATATCTCCCTCAATACATGTCAGATCCTCGAACCGTCTGAAGCTGGTGAATCAGGGAGTGATTCCGCACATGATCATGCCAAAATAAGGGTGCTCCGCTACATGTCAGAAGTCCCTAAATAATAGGAGCTCAGACAAACATCTCTGAAATAACCCGAATGAAAGCCAACTATAGAAATTCTTCTAATCAAAGCCAAGCCAAGCTCCATCAAGACCCTCTATCCACCCTATCAGCCTACGAGGGTCACATAATAGGCTAACCATCAACTCTGACGATGTCCACTAAAAAAGGGGACATGACAAAAGAGGACATAAGAACTATTTCCTAAATAACACAGATAACTTCAACACAAAGTCTGAAATAAACCTACTTCTCATTCATTCAACAAAATATGATTTACAAATTGAGCACAAAGTCTCAAGAAGTGTTTCAATTTCAGCAGAGTTTTTGCTCTCAATTATCAGAGATATATTTACAAAAGAGGTCCCCTCTATATATAGGGAGAAACCTTCAAAATTAGAAAAAGATTAAAATATAAAAATATCTTAGTCAAAGATGAGTCATCTTTGACTTTGAGATATTTTTCTGGATTTTTTACATGTAATTACACATTACAAAATTACACGTGAAAATGTTCCAAGTCAATTACAAAGTGCATTTTGAATAAAGCATGGAAGAACAGCTTCAATCTTTATTTCCAGTCTTCTTCATGGTCTTCGCCTTCTTCAGAGAAACTTCAGTGATCTAGAAGAACTTTTGTTGAAAAAACGTCGATGAAGAGGGATCCTTTAGAGAAACTACAGTAAGAATCGTGATTGTGCAATCAGGGGAAAAAATAGTAATCTGGGAAAACTGCACATTTGATGATTACAATTAGGGAAATGCACTTGAAAGGGATGAGGTGTGAGCAGGTCAAAAAGTGAAAGAAAAAGGGGAGCGAGTGCGGAAAATAGGAAAAATGAAAATTTCCCAGAGTTAGGAAAAATGAGGGGAAGGAATGTATGGGTGGAAAAAATTGCCGCCCTTACATATTGGAGAAGTTCCTGTGCATAGGCGGCAAAAATTGCCACTTGTGCACGTCAGGGAGTCAGTGAAGAAGAACGTGTAAGGGTGGTAAAAATCACCGCCCTTGCACCTGGAGGAGAGAAAATGGTAATGCATGGGTGGCAAAATTTTCCGCTCCTGCATAGAAGAAACCAAAAGATGCAAGGGCAGCAAAAATTTCTGCTCTTGCATGATGGATGCAAATAGTCTTTTTCCATCGGGAGCTTTTCTCTTCAGTCGGGCTTTTCCTTTTTTGGCAGACTTTTCCTTTGCTTTGTCTTTTTTAGCTTTGTCTCTTCTTACTACGATTTGAGCTATCGGGCTATCTTTCCAGCCAGTCGCTTGGTTCTTCCTTTAAGTTCCGCACTCTATTTGAATTTCCATGGATTTTCCTTTACTCTGAAATCTAACGTCTGAGGGGCCGTCAATGGTCACCAGCGCCTTGAACCAATGCATTTGAACTAACCGTTGAACCACTTTTTGGTTCAACGGTTCAAACAAAGCCTTGAATCGACTGACAAACCGTTTGATTGAACCAAAGAATGAATCAAAGCGTTGAAACAAAGTGGATGCTTGCTGATGGAAATTTTTGTTTGAACCAAGGCGATGAACCAATTCTGAAAATAACCAATTGTTATAAGCTTGTTCTTTTGACTGATCTCGCCTACAGAAGTCGTGAAGCCCGTTGAACTTGTAGAAATGACCCTGTTTGCAGAGTTCGTAGATCTAAGAGAAAGCTTTGAAAAATGAAGAACCAAAATGCTTAGAACAATTTTTGAAAGGGGAAGAGAGGATTTTGATTTGTAAGTTGTCCCAAAAATGAGTGGCATTTTTTGGGGACAGCATATATGACTACATTTACCCTTCCTTTATTCAAGTGATGTAGCAAAGCAAAACACTAGGATAAAGGAAAGTAGAAATTGTGCTTAAACTTACTGGCAAGGGTAAAGCCCATGAAGTTATGTAATGTTGAGTGTGCATAGAGAAAGCACATTGTGAAGTGTAAATTTGTAAGAGAAAATAAAGAGTGGATCAGTTCTTACTAGATATGCCATATCTCAAATAAGAATATACAAAGCTAGGTAAGAGAGAGAGGAAGAGAAAGGAATTAATACACCTCATTGGGTACATGAACCAATATAAAACCTATTGTCATGTTGATTAATGTTGAATGATGCTGAGTAATGTTGGGTATGTGTTATACCAAGAGTAATATCATGAATGAAGTTTAGTGCTTAATTTCCTAAGAGTGGCTCAAGAATGTAAAGGTTAACCCTTTGGCTCCATCGTCATCCACTAAGTGAAGTTATGTGATCATGCATGTGCTAATCAATGTTTGGACTATGTGTTTAATCCCTCTAAGTAGGTGGTTTAATAATATTAAGGATGGTCCATTGGTTCCATTATTATACCATGAAGTGAATCTATAAACTAATATCAGTATGAATGTATGTCATATGAGATGGCTATTGAAGCCCCTATATGCTCTGTAATCTGATAATGTAGCATGGATAGCTAAATGTGTATTGAAAATTACGTTAATCTTAGCCATTTTGAAAGGTAAGATTATGCTTGTATGAAATCTACTCTAAAACTAGGCAATAGGCTTATATGAAAGCCACTCAGAGATATAGAGGTTAGGCTCATATGAAAGCCACTCTAAAATGATGCCAACCACCTACAGATAGAATAAGGCACGCAACTAATGAGAATGCCTAGGTAATATACTAAACTTAGAAAGAAAAGAAGTCAAATGTGTCATACACATTACCCCTAATCGTTGGTATTTGTAAAATGGATTTTGATCTGGAAGTTATACCAACTACCCAATATAAAATTGGAAGTGAGATTCATCATGTCGTGCATGATGCCCCCTATATCTAGATTCTTTGAGAAAAAATATACTAAAACTACTAAATCTAAACTAATCTATATGTGACAAAACTATAGTTGAGCTAACCTTTTTGCCTATTTTTGGAAAATATGGGTATTTTTCTATTTGGATAGGAGGACCAAAAATAGGACACCCTACTATTTGATGTTGTTGTCCATGTCTGACACTATTGTCCTTTACTAAAACTGATGACTATTCTATAATCATCACTATTTTTATGGTCTATTATGCCTGGTTTGACCTCTTATTGTTGTTTTGAGTGTTATGAAAATTGATTTTTTGACTGGTAGGAGCTCTGATTTCTATGATAAAATCCCTATTTATTTCCCCCTCTTTTGAGGGTAGGAATGAAGACCCTATAATGACTACCCTTAGAATAAAAATCCCTAAAAGTGTGTAATCCTATAAAATACATGATATAGCAATGATATCTCAATATATAATGTATTTTGTATTGATGATTGTTAGATCAAGTAGGGGTATTCCTAGATAGATATAAAAATATAATAACACGTGCAATGTGTTGAATTAAAACTAGAAATGTTAATTGTTATTTGTTAGTTTTCATGGAAGGATAGATCATGATGTTCATCATGGCATACAAGAAAGCAATATAATGAAAGATGTGGATCATAACATTGCAAATAATTTAGAATCAATCAAGCAACAAGCACATAAGGCAATAAACAAGAAACATATAATAGTGGTCAAAGGGCCAAGCAAACAAGGGACATGGGCACATGTCACTCAAATTAAAAAGCAATCATACAAGGCATGTTTAAATGCCACATCCACATACAATTGAAAATAAGAAAGGTTAGCACAAGGGCCACAATCACATAGAAGAGTACAAGCAAAAGACATTGGCAAATGTCCTAAGGCACACACAAGAATAGAAGTAAAGGACATTGACAAATATCCTAAGGCACATACAAGAGATAAAATAGGAACTAAGAAATGTAATACATATATCTGAACAAAGCAAGAAAGAAAAGCATGTAATACTAAAAATACAATCACATCTAACTAATCAAAACAAGAAGTGAAAGTATGCAAGAATTGTTACAAGACTAGGTAGATGCTAAGAAATACATAAGTGTTATATACTAGTGAATGTCGATAGAGTAATCTATGTAAGCTAGTAAGTAATGTACATCAACATGATAACTAGAGTGTGTGGTGTAAGAATGACATAACCTGGATGGTGTAATCATGTAGAAGATACCCTCGATGGATAGATATATAGATGTATGCCTTGACTATAGAAGTAGTATACCCCCTCAATGGGTAGAGTGAAGCAATCAAGGATCTGGATGTTAGTGCACACACTCAAAGAAGATCAAGTGAAGCATGGTAATGTAGATAAATTGACAAACAATATCATAGAACAATAAATGTAAGTCTAGCATGGTATTATAAATGTAAAACATGGATAATTAATACAATTGAAATGTTTTTGTGTTTTTAAATTATTTGAATGTTTTTGGTATTTTTAAATGAGCTATGTATAATCAATCATGAGGAGACTATGCATAATAAATTGAAAATAAGTTATGTACATGAAAGACTGAGAAGAAATGATACTAACCGATGAGTCTCATGGGAGACTCCCTATCATGGTGTCTTATATTAATGAGAGGGATCATGCATGATCATGAAACACAATAGAAGGGCTAAGACTGTGGCTCTAAAATCTATGTATGCTATAAATGCTTTGAAATATCTATAGTGAAAACCAACTGTGGGGTCCCCCTATAACTCTGAGAAGTGGATGGAATTATAGGGTTCTTAGGGACCCATTTGGTAGTAAGAGAAGCTATCTGAACATGTGCTTTATGAGTAGAAGCATGAGACCTCAATGATATTGCCCTGGGTGTGAACATTGTAGATGAAATCTATTTAGAATTTTGAAATTGTGGTTACTCTAAAAGAGGCCTCTATGGAAGTGTATGAGTTATCTATGTTGGTGATGGATACCTCAATTGTGTCTAAATATGAACTAGAGGAAGAACTAAAATTGGTGGAGAAACTAAAATTGATGGTAAAACTAAAATTGGTGACTACACAATAGTAGATGGCTCTGAAGTGGGGAGCGGTAACTCATATAGAACCCCACTAACTATAACAACCTGATTAACATGAATGAATTTCATGCATCTATGAATTTTAGAAGGTACTGCTCAAAGTTTTTGAATTCATAGTTCACCAAGTAACATATCAAAAACTCTTTCACTAGGAATAATAGTAAATGGTGTGGTTGTAGACACCTAAAACTGGCCATCAATAATCCAACTAGGCTTTTGGCTAATTTCCACCCAAAATGCACAATTTAGCCTAAAAACACTAAAACACGCTAAATGATGTGAAATTAACATATTCAAGTGCTGATTTTGGCCAGGGTATACCTAAATAAGGTAATACAATAAATGGGTTAGCTAACTTTGATCAGTTTATTTTGAGTCAAAATGCCAAATTTGTACCTGGGTGATTTGGATTGCTCTTCCCTATAAAATCTTTTACACAAGACATGTGCCTTTATTATTTTTTATTGGCAACATCCTAAATGTGAATACATTTTCAACACATCTGACATCACCTTCTAATTCTAATCCAGTCAAATTTTGGACCAATAACAAGGCATTTTGATCAATTTGTAATTTGTGCGCAAAGTGCTTAAACATGCTTAAGAGCTAATAAACCCAAATCAAGGCATAATTAATAATTCCATGGAAATTTTTTGAATACTTATTTTTAGAAATGAATATTGAATATCTACATCATCAAGTGACCTCATTTCTTGGGAAGACATCCCTAGGCCATAAATGCCACAAATATCAAGATTCATGCCTCCCATGCCTCATCAATGACTTCCATGATGCCCTCCATTCCTATTAACTGCCCCTTCTTCCAATGCCATGATGAGGATAATTACAAACTAAATTCCAAAAAATGAATTAATCTTCAACCACACATCTCAATCTTGAGATCGATGGTTCATATTTATTCTGATCAAATCCAAAAATCTATAAATAAGAGTCCTTAATACATCATTTCTAAGCTTAATTAGTGTAAATTTATAATGCCAAATTGGTTCGAAAAGCTTCAAGCAATTAGTGTTACCATGCCAAATTGATTCCAAGCCAAGGTAAGCCACAAGCCAAAGGTGCTAAGGATAAGAGGAGATATCCAAGCCTCCTTTGATGAAGACTTCATGAGCACAAGCCGAACAAGCCACTACTACAAAGGTAGTTGGGGAATCCAAGGAAGGTGAAGGAATTCTTGTATTTGATTCCTTGTTTTTTAGTTGTGTTTGTCATTTGTGTTTGTTAACTAAGCTCTCCCTAGTGTCTAGGCCTAGATATGTTATGATATTAGTGTGTTTATTTCATTTTGTTTTTATTTTGGAACTAACACCATACTAACCATTCTCTCTTGAGTCAAATTCCTAAATCACATTGACCACATGTGTTAGACTAACCTCTAGAAGAGGTACAATCTTAGCCAATAAAATTTATATGTGCCCACTAAATCCACTGATAACTATGTTCATCAGGGTAATATCTTACTTTGAATATCCCAAATGCTTTAGTAATGTCATAGTGGACATGTTCATGCTAGATCTATTGCCTATGAAAACACTATGAATAGGATGATTATGAATGTAAGCTTTGATAAAGAGTGCATGATAATCCAAATCATTCTCAACTATCTCTTACTCTAAGAAGGAGATTGAAGTTCTAACTAGAACTCTAGAATTTTATACACCAATCATGTTGTTCAAAGGGTGTAACTCAACTGAAGATGCCTGATATGTAGCTAGTGGAGGATGTGCATGATATGTATGATGAACACCTGATGTATCCCCTATCTTTGTGGGAAGGGATCTAAGAATATTTTCAAAGATTTATCCTATGTTTACTTTGCCAGAGGAGGCTCAATTGGAGTGCCAAGATCAATAACATTTCTATCTATCAAGTCTGTATCTTATGTTTCAAATTGTGGCCTAGTTCCCTATGAAAATCATAAAATGCATTTTGATCATATCCATGTGGAAGAGGCTTTGTTAGATTAACTTCCTGAATAAAAGGGAGAGATATGATATCGCATTCTAATAACTACTATAAAAATCTAGCTAGAGATACTAGTAGATTGGAAAAAATTCATCGAGGAGGTGTAGATAAAACCACTCACTGATGGGGCTCTGAAGCTACATTGACTGTAAGTTGATTTTGACTTTTTCTATCATTGACCTTTACTTTGTATGGGACTTTACTATTACTCTTGTTTGTTCTTTCTGATATGCTTGTGTACTTGAGTTTGCCCATTGAAATTAGTTTGACTTCCCTTTCCTTTAGTGTATGACATAACTCAATGAAGGAAGAGAATCTTTTGAATATTATTGATTCATGAAAAGCTGGTAGAAGACTATGTTTTAAGAGATCTTGTAACTCTTGTTCGACCATGGGGCTAGTCATCTTAGCCAAGATAGTCTTATATTGAAGAACATAATTTGTGAGATGCTCATTTAACCTTTGTTTCTATTGTGCAACCTAAGCATAGGAAACCTTATCACCTATGTTAATGCTGAAATGAGCTAAGAACATGTTAGATAAAGGATTGAATGCATTGACCGACTGATTTGATAGACTACAAAACCATTATAAAGCATAATCCTTTAGGCTACATGGAAATAACTTGGTTAGTATCCAATCATTTAGCACATAGTCCAAGTATGATACATGAAAATCTCTCAACTATGTCTTTGGTTCACCCTTTCCATCATATAAAGTGAGCTTGGGTTGAATAAAACCTTGTGTCAAGGGTGTCAAAGCAATATGTTGTGCCAATGGTGTATGAAGCAGAGAAAAAGAATCTAAGGCCTGTGTTGGTCTATAAGCACCTTTCTCAAGATGTAGCACCTTGGATTGAAGATATTTTATCTCTTACATAAGTGCAACCACATCAGGAGACAAAGATGTACTAGTCATAACTGGTGGTGCCTCATAGGAAGGTTGGGCTGCTATAAGGGGTTGTTGAGACATAGTTACCCCCATAATTTTATTTTCAACTGGTTGCTCTATGGTTTGAGAGGATTAACCATTGTTTATTTTTTATTTATCTTCTTGTAGTATTTTAAGCATATCATCTTATATATCAGGGCATTTAGTTAAGAGTTCTTGAAGTTCCCTTTTATCAGTTTCATCAAAACTAGTGTATTGGGCCATTATTAAAGTAGGAAAACAAATTGAAAATTGATTGAATTTTTTGTAATAATTTGTAATAAGCAAAGTGATATGGAAGGAAAACACTAAATATAAGAAATGTAAAGTCCTAAAAACAACAAACTGGAGAATGCATAAAAAGGATATGAAGATCATAAACATGTAAGGTAATAACTCAAAAGCAATGGGACCTAGTAGATGCCACTAGGGATTTGAAAATAATATATTTTAAAATTACTAAGAAATTTTAAAAATTATTTTGAATTTTTGATTTAAATATGCAAGTAAAAAATCAAAAAAAAAAATTGGAAAAATTTTGATTTAAAGGGACCTAGTATATGTAACTAGGGTTTGGAAGAAAAATATATATATATTTTAAATTACTATGTAATTTCAAAAAATTAAATTAATTTTTTTATTTAAATAAGCAAGTAAAAAATTAGAAAAATATTTTAAAAATTAGCAAGGAATTTACCCTAGGGTTTTTATGATTAAACAAAGTAAGTCAGATTCACCAAATGATTTAAAAATTTTAGGAATATTGGAGTATTATTCATAATTTAGTTAAAGGTTTGAGTTGAATAAATCAGTAAACAATATGTAATAAATAAAGTACTAATTTGTATAATTTATTTGACCTTTATAGTTTTCTAAAAATAGTAATGAAAGAGGAGAAATGCAACTTATCTTAAAACTATGTTGATATGGCTGAGACAGAGGCTGATACCAGTTGTGTAGGATTTGAACAGTGTCATGAACTAGGATCTAGATTTAATTTAGTGAAATGATAGGAGTGTCAAAAATAGGACACTTCAAGGTCTGGTGCTAAAGTATAGGTCCTACTATTGTTGTCCAAACTGATCACATAGATCTAAGTTTTCTGGGTTTTGTCCATTATCCTTGTGTAAGCCTACCTAAGAAATTTCAAATATTGAAAGTTGATATAGATATTTTTAGATCAGATTCAATATTCAAACCCTAGATCTTATGTATGCTTGAATGAAACTTGAGAGAGAGGGGGGTTAGTGTGTGTAAGATGCATTGAACATGTATCCATACCCCTTGTGTAGGCACGTTACCTGCATACCAATACTCTGAAGAGGGATCAATACATATGCATTTCTCCCACTTGATGTGCTTTGTGTAATAGTGTTATGAAGATGCAAAAATGCTAAACTAGGTGTGTTTGAGGTGGCTAGGGATTGGTATGAGAGTTTGAATATGTTGGTAGCTAAATTGGATGGCTATATGTAGAGAATAGGGAAATTTTTCTTAATGGTCTTTTTTGTAATATTTCTTACTTTTTTAATATTTTCCAACCCCCTTATAAACTAACTTTGAATGGGATTTTATAAATATCTATTGGTCATGGGTTAGATGCATTCGTACTAGGCTGACATAATGAGGAAGAGGAATCAGGAGAAAATGATCACCTGGGCTCAAAATGTGATTGGATAGGAGTGATAAAAATAGGACACCCTAGGGTCCAATGCTATAGTCCAACCCTAACACTTATATCCTATAGGCTCAGGACCTGGGGGATGAAATAAGCATGAAAAATGAAGCTTGGCTAAGATAGAATGAGGTTTTGAAAGTCTACGAATGATTTGTAATCAACAAAAAGGTGGATAGAAGGGTCAAGAGATCATGAAAGAGGGATATATGGGTTAGGTGTCACAATCCACACTCAATCTACTAATTTTGACATTTTATATGACTACAATAACTTATCTTTACTAAAGCATAGCTTTACTGCAACATAGCAGTTCAAATAGAGTACACCATAAATGAGTAGCTAAGCATCGATGTATAAAACTACAATAATGTATGGAAGATCATCCAAAATTACTAGTAAGTTGAAGAACGTGGAATGAGAAAAAAATAAAATATTTAGATATAATATGGAACTATCCCCTTTTGGTGAACCTACTCATGTGGAAAGAACCAAATATATCATAAACTAGATGTCATACTATTACCTTGATGTAACTATTAAATACTCACAAATGTGTGTGTGTGTGTGTGTGTGTGTGTGTGTGTGTGTGTGTGTGTGTGTGTGTGTGTGTGTGTGTGTGTGTGTGTGTGTGTGTGTGTGTGTGTGTGTGTGTGTGTGTTTTTTATTGTTGAATAAATTAATGTAGAATTAAAACTACAGAGTGTGAAGATTATTACTATGCAATTTGAGTATTTTATGTTTTGTTCTTGAGAAATCTAACCAAATTAGTATTTGGTATTAGATCCATATATATATATATATATATATATATATATATATATATATATATATATATATATATATGGATCTAATACCAAATACTAATTTGGTTAGATTTCTCAAGAACAAAACATAAAATACTCAAATTGCATAGTAATAATCTTCACACTCTGTAGTTTTAATTCTACATTAATTTATTCAACAATACAATACATATATATAGGGCTTGTTTTCTCCTATAGATAAGGAGATAAATCTTATCATAATCCCCCATATTTCTCAATTTATCTCCTAACATATCTACAAACAACCCTATAATCTCTCATTCTCACATTATCTAATATCATTAACCTACTTACAACTCATAACAAATAGATCAAGGAAAAACCTACTTACATTAACCTACTTATTATTAACCTACTTACATTGACCTACTTATTATTAACCTACTTACATTAATTTATTCAACAATACAATACATATATATAGGGATAAACAATAATAGTACTAAAATATAACATACATAATTGAAAAGAGTAAGGAAAAACCATGGGGCAAATGGCAACATCTAGTCTTTAATTAACTTCAAACAATCAATCTCTCCACAAATAGATCTTCACACACACTCCTCTTTTACAATGTTTTCATACACATTAATCATACAAGGTTATGCAAAGCCTTAAAACTCTCAAGCTAGTTACAACACTAATTTACAAGCTTTCTAATAATCCTCACAAGGATACTACACCAAGCTTCTACAAGCTTCTCTTATCAAGCTTCACTCTAATTACATAAGGGAGAATCATACATATAAAGGAATACAAATGGATAAGGGAGAATAAGAGATGAAATCATGAGAGAGAATAAAAAGTGCCATCCTCCATGTGATATCACTATTCATGAATAGTGAAAGTTGACTTTCACATGTGCAAGGTCCAACTTTGAATGGCATCTTCATGATGCACTTTGACCTTCTCCATGTGCACCAAAATGTTATGCCCTACCTTGCATGTGACCTCAATATAGAATAGTATACAATGTTCCCCACTTTCCCATGTGCATACTCATGAGTCAAAATATTCCTCAACTTTTGAATTCAATCAAAGGATCCCACAGATAAAATGTGCCTCACAAGTACATACTTAAGTGGAATGATGAGATTCACTTTCCTTTTGTCTCCCACATGCATCCAAAATTCATCCCATGTGACTAAGTGGAGAAATTCATCCCATTTCTCTCTCCTCATCTTTTCAACAATTAAAGATTCCTTATGGACCAAGCCACTTCACCAAGGTGCCACCTATTAAACATAGTCACTGCCAACTGACCACTACCACCTCATCACATGAATAGTGTCATTGAATAGTGACTATGAATAGTAGCTTGTGAATAGTGACTTCACATCCTAACAAGGAAAGTAAGAAAAAATTATATGCCCTAACATAACAATATGCCTCACCAAGGAAAAGAAATATAAATTAAGTATAACAACAATATTCCCTAATAGATATATGGTAGAAACCATGAAAACATAGAAACCAAGAATAGTATACCAAAAATTATAATGTGCATGAAATATATCTTTACATCAATCATAGAGTATTGCATAGTATATTTAACCAATGTAAACATGTACAATCATTTAATAACATATATTATGTGAAACTATCAAGTGAAACAAAGTGATGAAAGAAAAAAATAATCAATCAAATGCCAATGACACATAATACACAATTAGAGGATTAAAACAATACAAATGAAACCCATCAAGAAACATGTATAAATGAGACCCACCAATAAACAGGTACAAGAAACTCAAGTAATCTTAGGGAAATTAAGATAACATGTAATGTAACAAATATGTGAATCAAGATAATGTATTCATGTAACAAAGTACACAAGATATATGATAGAGCAAGATACATATAAGCAATTATAAATCTCAATATAAAAATGGAAAATAGGAAAGATAGAACCTAATATGCTAGATAAAGATACACATAAGCAACTATAAATCTCAATATAACAATGGAAAATAGGAAAGATAGAACCTAAATTCCACTAAAAACATCCCCCAGTATAGGCATGCCCCCAATATTAGGATCATCCCAAAGTAAAAATGATGAATCTACAAAGCAAATAGGTTTATAAACATGATATGTAATAATGTGTAATTATGTAATCGATAAAGATAAAGGAAAATAAATTTTGTATTTTATTTTTTATCATTTTTAGAGGAATTGAACTAAGAAAGAGACAAGCCAATAGACACCAAAAAAATGAATCAAAAAATAAAGTAACAAGCCAATGAAAGAGGAATTAATAAGGAAAATATCAATCAAGCAAGACACAAGACAAGGGGTGAAAGTGATAAAAGAAATAATAGGAAAACCCTTACTAACCTAAAAATTTCCTTAGAACCCAGTGCTCACTAGGGAAAAAGGCCTCGATATATATGTGATGTCATCAATAGGAAGTATGTGCAAAATTTTTGAATGCTAAACAATAATTTAAGGCAAGGTTCAAATAAACAATACAATCAACAGAAACAAAGGGGCTAGAAAAATGGCATAAAAGAATGAAACATGAAAGAAGAACGGAAATTAAAAATTAAAGTAAGATATAAAAATCAATAAATAACAAAAAAACTCAAGAGAGAATAGTAATGAAAAGATAGAAGGAAACATGATGAATGCAAAATTCCATAAATGATGCTAGAGAGAAAGCAAGCACGTGAAATACACAACAACTAGAGGAAAATATAAACAGAATAGCTATTTATAAAAAAAATCATTAAAGCACATGAGATTACAAGCAATGCTAACCAATAATACAATCTAAATGTCCATACCTCACATAACAAATTTCCAAATTATCTTCATGATTACGATATGTAAATCCCATGTACCATGAATCTAAGAAGTCAGATGCATCACTAGTGTTATTAGAAGTATAATAATGAGTTGTATAGTAAGAGTAATGTAATCATTATCATTTTAATTAATTACAATGTTTTTTATCCTCTTGTAAAGAACCACTTTTCTCAGACCATATAATTGAAACATTGGGAGGTGATTTAGCTTTAAAAAATGCAAGATATTTTGATAATACTACTTTAGTGTGTGGATGGTGAGTACTTTAACTCTATATTTTTTACTAAAGGTTGTATTATTTATTATTTCATTATTTGCTTGGGTAATACCTTATGTTGTGTTTTGGATTGATGACTCATAAAAAGTGCCTCGAATAGTGATTACTTTACTATCATGCAAAAAGTTTAAATAATTATGCAATTGAATGTAATTTCTCTCATTTGACTAAGCCAAGGGCATCCAAGTAATATATCATATGTCCTATTATTTAAAAATACATGAAACTAAGTCATTAAAAAAATATTAGGACCTTCGATGATAGGTAATGTAATACCTCTTATAAGCATTTAAGTAAGACCATCATATCTTTAATGAACAGTGGATGCACCATCTGAATCTTTTTGAGAATATCCTTAACTAGTAAGAACTTCATCAAGTATGTAAATTTAGACAAAAATTGTCAGAGACAACCTTTAATTAGCTTCAAATGTGAATCTATGAAATCCCATATGAATAATGGTCTATTGTTATAATCATCTATTGGAATCTCAGGGTCGTGAAATTAATATAAATAATTTATTTACTTGCATATAAGCATAAAATGTGAGCATGTGTCCTTGATCACACATTTGATTGACACTCAATAGGTCATGCTTCAACCCTTCAATGTACAAAACATTTTCAGTTTGTCTTTCCATTATCAAGGTTGAGGGTACCTTTTCCAACAATCCTAGCCGTAGCATTATCTCCAAATTTTATTGTACCTTCACTCATTTTCTTCAAAGTGAAAATTTTGATTTTATCACCTGTCATGTGGCTTGTACACCCACTGTCAATATAACACTGTTGCCCTTCATTTTGTGCATGAAACGTTGTTTGAACAAGCATAGATTTTTCCCCTTTTTGATTAACTTCCTCTTACTTCTCTCTTTATATTTTTTTAGATTCCTTTTTATAATCGAGGTATTCACCTTCTTACTCTGTTTAGAGGTTTCTATGAAAACACTCCTACATAATCGTGTTATACGACCAAAGTTATTTCAATTATAGCATACAATGTCACTTTCTTTGTAATTCGGTAATGGTGCAAATGAGTTATAGTTTCTATTGGAAAATCCATAAGTACCTTTTCCATAGTTCCATGCATATTCATTTCTTGCATGTGCATTACATTTTATTGCTCTATGACCAAATTGATTGCAAGAATAACAATAACCATAAAAGTAGCTCGTGTACTTTATCACATTGTTTTGCCTTGATGGAAATGATCTTCTGAGATCTTTAACAGGGATGTTCTTACCTCTATTTTATTTATGAGGAGAATTGACATGCTTTGTCTTCTTTTCGCTTTCTATATTCACAGACCTCTTAAGTGCTTCCACATAGCTCTTTGGCTTCTCCGTATTTATCTTCTTAGGTAGTTCTGTAGTTTTTGCACTCTACCCTTCTTTAGTGCTCTTCTGGTTCTCTTCATAACTAAGACCAGTCTTGATGAATGATGACCTTTGGCAATTGAGAATCTCATCTAGTACTTTGGTGCTTTTCAATTTAGCATGTCTTCTCCAATTCCTTCTTTAAGAAATCAACTTTCGATTCTAGCTTGGCAATGTGGTCTTCTTTCGCCTTAAGCTGGACGCTTACTTCCTCCTCTGTCTTCTTGGCTTCTATTTCAGTCTTTAGACTAATGATGACCTTTTCTGACTCTTCAAGGCTATGAGACATTTCTATTTTAGGTCACGATTTTCGTCTTCATATTTTTGAATCTGTAATCTTTGTTTCAGACTCTTCTTAAGAACTTTTATCTCACCTAAAGCACATATGAGTTTTTCAAAATTTCCTTCTCCTTCATTCTCAACATCTTCCTCTTCTTTCAAAGTGTCTTCACTTGTAGAGGCATCATCATTATTCCTATAGCCATGAACAAAGTTTCTTCTTTGTCACTGCCTAAAATGCTCTCATCACTCTCCTCAATTGAGCTGCTATCCTTTTTAGAATAGAGGCTTTTTTTGTGCTTACCAAACTTTTTCTTATTTTCATTTTGTTTGAAGCTTTTCTTGTATTTAGGTTTGCTTTCCTTTTTATTTCTTTTCTCATTATGATTTTCCTCATCATCGCTATCATCCTTATGTGGACATTTAGCAACAAAGTGCCCTATTTTACCACAATTGAAACACTTGAAAGGTAGCTTACCTTTGTATTTGTTGGATCTTTTTTTAAACTCTCTGACAAACAGGGCATCCTCATCTTCTTCATCGCTGGTGCTATCACTTGATTCAGGCTCTTTATATTTCCCTTTCTTAGAAGCTTTGAAAGTTGCCTCAAATGATTTTTCCTTTTCAGTCCTCATCTCACATGCCGTGAGAATTCCATGTAACTCATCCATTATTAATTTGTTTAGATCCTTTATTTATTCTATCACATAATTATTTGCATCGAATCTTAAAGGTAGAGACCTTCGTACCGTTTGGACGATTACATATTCTTTGACTTTTTCACTAAGCCCTCTGATAATGTTGACAATCTCATCTACACAAAGTAGATATGCCGCAATGTTTTCATCCTATCTCACATTCAAACTTTCAAATTGTCTCCTGTGATTTTGAAGATTGGCCATTTTTATTTTGATATATCCCTCATATATGGTCTTAAGTTTATCCCAAATCTCCTTAACCGTGTTGCACTGCATTACTTTTACAAACTCAGATTTTGACAAACCACACAAAATAGCATTCATGGCTTTTGCGTTATTTTCACTAGCCTTCTTTCCTGTTGTATCTATTGGTGGATTTTTTGGTGCTATGTATCCATCCACAACTACTCGCCAAATATCAAAACCAAGGGCCATTAGATATGTCCTCATCCTTATACTCCAAAATGCGTAATTTGTTCCGTTGAACAATAGAGCCTTGTTCGTGGAAAAACCTTCTTGAACCTGATGACTGACCATGTGTGCTTCCAAGATTTACCTTCTAGTGGTTAAACTGATATTGAAGGAACCTCGCTCTGATACCAATTGTTGAGCACACACCACACTGAGGGGGGCAGGTGAATCAGTGTGTTATATTAATCTACTTGCTTTTTAATTTAACTTTCATAAAGAAACCATTCAAATAAGAATAAGTAAATGCACAACACATAATTTACGTGAAAAACCTTCGGTGGGGAAAAACCACACTTGAAACACTGCTTGGATCTACTATTCAAATCCAGCCATAAGATAAATAATTCTTTTTACAAAAGTTTTGTAGGCACCAACCTCCTTGGAGACACCAATCCCCAATGCCAAACACCAAATTAGCAAGCGGCATCGATCTCTTTGAATTGAAGCACCAACATCACTGCCAAGCATCGACTTAGCAAAAGACACTGATCTTTCTATTTTGAGACACCGATCTCACTTAAACAATTTCCACCTCACTGTTGTTTTTTCAACAAATGATGGCACAAACAAGTTTCGTTCTTCTCCCTTTTCTCTCTCTTCTTCCTCCTCTTCTCCTTGTATATGATAGAAAGAATTATTTGTGCTTACTTTCCAACTCCCATTCATTTCTCTTTTATACCTCTTCATGCCTCTTGGAAAGGGTGTGATTTCTCCCTAGGGATACGACCTCTCCAAAGGTGGTCGGCCCTTCACTTTAGATTATTATTCATTAGACTTGGGCAGCAATTCTTATTGCCAAAATTTGGATGCTAACAAATGATCTGAAAACAAGATTTACCCCCTTAGATATATCAAACAATTTTTGTGAAATCGGATACTGAAAAATCTCAATTCCCTTACGTACATAGAATTGGATGCAGAAATCTAGGAATGAATGAAAGTGATTAGAAAACTTTGTAAACTCATTCCCTGATTTAAACTCCTATTTTGTGTCATTTTACAACTTTCCATACTTAGTTTAGTGTCTCATTAATTCTTTCCCAAAACTGAATTATAAAACTGAAACACATACAAATTGAAATGAATGTGACACAATCTTGATAATGGAGTTCACCTTTTTAGAGGCTACGTCTCTGGGTTCATAAATTACGAACCGATCCATTAAAAATGATGCAAATATTAACAATTTACAAACTTACATCCAATGGATATGAGACCCTACAAATAGTATTGAAATTGAATGATGAAGACTCTGATTGATCAACAAAATGTCTTCTCAATGTCTGTAGTACCTGTGCATCATCTTTGTAGATATGGGCATTGGTTTCTCCATTAAGAGTGTATAGAAAAAACTTAAAATATGGGCATCACAACAATAAGGAGTGTCTCTACTTTCTTCAGACCTGCAACTCCTTAAAATAACCCTGCAATGTAAAAATACCATCATCCTCCATGCCCAAAGGCCTTACAAAATAGAGGCATCGAGTTTGTGTATTCAAATCGAACATCGCATATATTAGTATCAATGCGAGTTAGATGGTCTAATGGTAGCATATCGTTTTGCTACCCGTGAGGAACAGGGTTCGAATCCCCTCCAATTACTCCAATCCTGACCAAAACCAACTCCAAATACCTTGTGTTCGTTCCGTGTCGATTTCGCAGCTGTGGCCTAACGGTCAAGCCTTATCATTTTGGCAGTGAGGTTGTGGGTTCGACCTTGAATCACAACATGTATTTTCCTTTAGGGGATAAAATCCCACATTCGTCGCACATTGTACAACCGAAGTCTGTTGATGGTATTCTTCGGCCTTTGTAATGTATGGCTTTGGCCATGTCTGTGCATTTTTCTATGCCAGACTTAGTGGGAACCAACTGATCGCGGTTGGTTGGTTGAGTTATCACCGCCAAGTTAAGTTGGAGGTATATCCAAACCCTGCTTGGTGTTCGGATGAGTAAGTTCGATTCCGAGCAATGTGGAGAATAGTAGATTTGAACTTGAGCTGGGATTATTAGTTCCACATGCACCACACAAAATAACATAGAGACATATATATACACAAACGTAATAGTGGTAATATGAAGTAATGGAGGAAAGACACCCCTCTACCAAAAGAGTGTGTCGACCTTGGTTGAGGGTCCCCAACCAACAAATAGCAGGGCTTGTCTGAACATGAGTGTTGAGGATCGAAGGCGAAAACCAAAAACACCCTTTTACCATTGCACTACCACATGTCACATGTTGATTGGTCCACTTGATAGTCATACACACATCCACATCACTGTTTCACTGTTGGCCATTTTAATCAAAACTTTGACCATCGGTATCTAGAGCATACAATGTTCGTTTTATGCATTCCAATATGCGATGGAAAGCTCTCAGAATGCTTTGTTGTACTGTACTGATTTCAGGTGATCTTGGGAACTTTTGATGCCCAAAAATGACCTCTGGATCAACAAAGGTGGTCGGCCATCATTTGATACAAATGAATTTAACTCCATTTCAATGTTGCTCTTCATTTTTCAATTTTTGTTCTTCACACTGGGTGAGTTCATAGCTGCTAATTGGGCAAGTCCGGATCTATTGCGTGAGTTCGGAGCTCTAGGTGACTTCGGAGCTCTGGGCAAGTTCGAAACTACTGAGTGAGTCTGAAGCTCTAGGTGAGTCTGAAGCTCTAGGCGAGTTTGAAGCTCTGGACATGTCCAAAGCTACTGAGTGAGTCCGAAGCTCTTCGGAGCTTTGAGCGAGTCTGTAGCTTCCCCTTCACTTTGCCTTTGACATCATTGACAATATTCTAACAACCTTTACCCTTTGTGCGAAACACCCTTGTAGTGGATTAATGATTATAATACCCCTTTTAAGCATGGGTATAATTAAATGGATGATGGAGTATGACTTAATTATGGGCATTGCCTTGGAAGTCATCTTGGAATTGTTGTCTTAACAAGTGGTTTTAGCCTAAAATCCTCAGATAATTTGGGCAAAGTCATGAATCAAGTCCCTATTGGAGTAAATGGGTTTTGTTGTTATTCCTACAACTAAAATCTTTTTGCTACCCGTGAGGAACGGGGTTCGAATCCCCTCCAATTACTCCAATCCTAACAAAACCGACTCCAAATACCTGGTGTCCGTTCCGTGTTGATTTCGCGGTTGTGGCCTAACGGTCAAGCCTTATCATTTTGGCAGTGAGGTTGTGGGTTCGACCTTGAATCACAACATGTATTTTCCTTTAGGGGATAAAATCCCACATTCGTCACACGTTGTACAACCGAAGTTTGTTGATGGTATTCTTCGGCCTTTGTAATGTATGGCTTTGGCCATGTCTGTGCATTTTGCTATGCCAGACTTAGTGGGAACCAACTGATCGCGGTTGGTTGGTTGAGTTATCACCGCCAAGTTAAGTTGGAGGTATATCCAAACCCTGCTTGGTGTTCGGATGAGTAAGTTCGATTCCGAGCAATGTGGAGAATAGTAGATTTGAACTTGAGCTGGGATTATTAGTTCCACATGCACCACACAAAATAACATAGAGACATATATATACACAAACGTAATAGTGTTAATATGAAGTAATGGAGGAAAGACACCCCTCTACCAAAAGAGTGTGTCGATCGTGGTTGAGGGTCCCCAATCAACAAATAGCAGGGCTTGTCTGAACATGAATGTTGAGGATCGAAGGCGAAAACCAAAAACACCCTTTTACCATTGCACTGCCACATGTCACATGTTGATTGGTCCACTTGATAGTCATACACACATCCACATCACTGTTTCACTGTTGGCCATTTTAATCAAAACTTTGACCATCGGTATCTAGAGCATACAATGTTCGTTTTATGCATTCCAATATGCGATGGAAAGCTCTCAGAATGCTCTGCCATACTGTACTGATTTCAGGTGATCTTGGGAACTTTTGATGCCCAAAAATGACCTCTGGATCAACAAAGGTGGTCGGCCATCATTTAATACAAATGAATTTAACTCCATTTCAACGTTGCTCTTCATTTTTCAATTGTTGTTCTTCACACTGGGCGAGTTTGTAGCTGCTAATTGGGCAAGTCCGGAGCTCTGGGTGACTTCGGAGCTTTGGGCAAGTTCGAAACTACTGAGTGAGTCTGAAGCTCTAGGTGAGTCTGAAGCTCTGGGCGAGTTTGAAGCTCTGGACGTGTCCAAAGCTACTGAGTGAGTCCGAAGCTCTGAGCGAGTCCGAACATATAGGACTAGTTCGGAGCTTTGAGCGAGTCTGTAGCCTGCCCTTCACTTTGCCTTTGACATCATTGACAATATTCTAACAACCTTTACCCTTTGTGCGAAACACCCTTGTAGTGGATTAATGATTATAATACCCCTTTTAAACATGGGTATAATTAAAGGGATGATGGAGTATGGCTTAATTATGGGCGTTGCCTTGGAAGTCATCTTGGAATTGTTGTCTTAACAAGTGGTTTTAGCCTAAAATCCTCATATAATTTGGGCAAAGTCATGAATTAAGTACCTGTTGGAGTAAATGGGTTGTGTTGCTATTCCTACAACTAAAATTTTGGCTGGTTTAATACCAATTTGACGGGCCTGTGACAAGGTGTCATGTTATTACTTATGGTTTTTGGTGTATTAATGAAGATCAAACTCAAACTCTTTCTAGATTCTCTCTACTGAAGACAATAATGGCACCTTTTTGCTCTGTGATCATGATGAAATTCTTCGTAGGCTCTTAAGGTTTGAAGTTGCTCTGTAAGTGTTGTGAACATCATACCCCAATTTCTTTTCAAGAAATGGAGACCCAAATTGTCTGAAACTCATGAAATTTTTGGTGCAATCGATTAGAAATTTCCTATGATTGTTTCCTTTCTTTGAGGTTCAAATCTTGCGTTATATTTAAAAGGACTTTAGTGAGTGGACTTTTCACGGACTTGGCAAATACCCGCATTCACGAAATAATTTCATTTTTCAGCATTTGCACCTTAAGTTCCGAGAAATTTGCAATCACAAAATCCATGTACTTTTTCATTGGGATGGTTGCTATTTGTAATTTGTGCTTTTTATTTATCTAATGTTTTAGTGAGTTGTTTAAAGTGTGTTATACAGGAGACACAGATGCCATTTATATTTACTCAGTGAAGTTTCACAGACATATGCAACCTCCTGGAAACCAATTCATTGAAAACGTAGCTTGAGACAACGCGGCCATTCAATCAAACACCACATGTTTTGTGATCATTTTCATCTTCTTTCTGTTTATTCTCACTACATTCCTATAGTTAACTTATGCTTATTATTTATTTGCAGGAAATTCTACATACTTCCCTGGTCCTGGACTTTGCATCAAAGCTTGAAGATGTCCATGAAAGTGTACGCTTCAGGAGCCTGAGCGAATTTGCCACTGTTTATTCTTTCCAAACTCCTGCGGTCCCTCGAAGTCTTTCAAAATTATGGCGAATTCAAGAACTCTGTGAAGATTGTACACTCTGGGACCCCAATCCAATTTGAGGGCGACATGTGGAAGATTCTTATCGATCACAAGAAAGACATAATGAACAAAGAGTCATGGGTTACCAAACATATGCCATTAGTTCAAGAGAGTTGGTAGAAAGTGTTAAGATCGTAGTCATGCAGCCTCTAATTCAACTAATAGATCAATGTACGAAGCCCCACGATCAAGCATTGGATAGTAAACAAGAAGGTCAAAATGGAGACTTTGGAAGCCCCGGGAACCTGAGATCACGACATGTGGATAGATGAGATCTCATCTAGAGATAACGCCATAAGCAAAGCTAATATCAAAATCACAACCAAATAAATAATAAATAAATCCACAAAAGACTATTTTATTGCAATTAATTCGCATAAAATGATATGACAAGGCCATCCTGAGATTTGAATAGAAAGATAGCAAATTGATATAGCAATATATTTTCATAAGCAACTTCCATTGCAACTCATAGAGAAGAAGCTCAAACCATTTGTAAACTCAAATATCAATGTGAATTCAATTCATTCTTGTTTTTTTAGAATTGTTCAAGCACAAAGTCATTGTAATGGCCATGTCTCCTCTTTCAAGTCCTGCTCAAGAATTACGAGATACTACTTTCACAATGGGAATTGTGAGTTACAAGCGTTCCAATGTTGTGTTTAGCGTAGTCGATGAAGCTCATAAATTGGCATATGATGAGCATGCTTCATAAAACGAGATAAATTGTTATGAGGACATGGTCGCCATACAGAAAGCAAGACTACACAAAGCGATGACCAAACCTGAGGTACTCTATGCATAGCCCAGTTCCATAACTTATTTACTAGGTCTGCATGTCAAGACGATATATTTTATTCTCCCCACTGGGAATTCAAGATAGCTTACATAGTTAGCATAGCCTTTGAAAAATATTACCATTTGTCGGATCCTATAATCCCATATAATCAAGAAGTGGCCCAACAATGGTTGGACATACATCCTCAAGGAAGTTCTTAAAGATTGGGCAAAGGATTCCAACAATTAGGTCATAAAAAAAGATATAGACTCTTATACCATTAAGTTGTTTATACTAGGAGCCAAGGTGGGAATGTTGCTCATGAACAGTTTCTATGGAGCATATGATATAGTACATGTGAACAAGTTGTGGTTTTCTTTGTTGGCGTTGCTCAGTGATGATAGGCAGGGACTAGTGTTGGGAGATATTTTCTCTTACAATTTGAAACAAGTATTGGGAGTAAAGACAAAGTTGTAGTTTTTACATGATGTCTTATTTAGTAGATGCATGTTGTGCGATCGTAACCTTTTTCACATCCAATTTTTCCTAAATGGTCGCCCTCTTTTTTGACTCCAGTCCACTTGCAATATTGGAAGTTGTATGAGCACACATATTTATCACATATTAGGGGAATTTGCAATTTATTCTATCCACCTCTTTATATGGCTATTAATGAGAAAAGAATGCCTAGATTGTTTGACGCATAGTTCAAAAACTTGCTCTCGACAATTTATCAACAGGGCAAAATTTGAATCGGGACTCAGGACTCAACATTACTTGGCTATTTTATCACTATTCTAAAACACATCTAACTTCATAAAATAAATTTAAATCAAATGTAAAACATTGTTAAATGATAGAGAAATTAGTGTAGAGTATCACACTTGAATATGACTTTCAGTTTCATTCATTTATGTATGACTGTATCAAACTTGAATATGGCTTTCAGTTTCATTCATTTATATATGACCGTATCAAACTTGAATATGGCTTTCATTCATTTATGTATGATTGTATCAAAGATTCAAACATGACAATCACTTGAGGGCTTGAACTTGAAGCCTTGAAGTGATTGTACTCACACTAATATTCAAATTTCACTGCTGAGTCTGTGGATAACTGTGGAAGCCTTGGCACAAAGTTACAAACAAAGGATAGAGTCTAGACCCTAAATCAGTGAACCCTGATTTACAAATGTCAAATATAATTGTTGAATCGTTGGGTTTTATTGACCTCAACTTGCCTGCTACCTGAATATAACCAGGGTCTAGGACTATTCAACGTGAGTCCGAATATCAATGACAATATTCAATGAGCAATTGTTAAATAAGGCATAAGCTATTTTAATTCAACATTACTAGGTGGCAACAATTGTGATGATATAACAATACCAGGGGGCAACAACTATGATGATATAACAATACTAGGTGGCAGGAAGCCAGGAACCACTCATAGAACAACAAATCTATCCGCTGATGATATAACAAAAGGAGTGAGCAGTATATAGTGTAAACCCTAATTCAAATCTCATTGTCTTGAGTTGTAAAACTGCAACTGGGAAAAATGATTAGTAATCTCACCCTTAAATGATAAAATCATGCTACTTTTTTTCCTTGGCTCAATATTAACCTAGTAGGCAAGTCGACAATGATGACTCATCGATTTTTGCCGAGAAATCACAGTTATTTCTCGACAAAAATTGCCAAGCAATCACTCTTGTTCATGCCATGATTTTTGAACCGATCTCTTTGTTTGATACCTGTTCATGAGAAATCATGAAATATTGACAATATTTGGTGAGATTTTGATTTATGGTTTGAAGAGATGAGGACATCAATTCTAGAATTTGGCTCTTATTGGTAATACTAGCTCTTTATTGTAATCAGAATTGAGAGAATTCTTTTTTGTCCCCATCAAGCTACCCTACTTTATGCCAGATAGATTGACAAAACAAGAGATAGCCTATCAATTTGTTCAGGGAATGGGAGGACATTGCAAAAGGAGGCAACAAAAGCCACATCCTAATTTGCCTTTCAGGATAGGCAAGATTTTTTATAATTTTTTTGTTAGGTTGTGGAGCTAAAAGCTTCACTGATGCAAACAGGTGAGGAGGTTGCTGAGGGTTGTTGAGTTGCAGAGCAACCGGCGTCGGTCTGATCAGTCGACGTCGACAGGATACTAAAGGGAAGCAACCGACGTCGGTCAGGAATCGGCCGGCATCGGTCACCTCCAGGCGGACAGGGACCGACGTCAGTCGCCTGTGTGGTTCGACTGCGAGTTTATTACGGGCAGTTAGCTAACGAACCAAGTGTTTGCATGATGAGTGCTAATTTTAGACTCATAGCTGCGGATCTAATTATTGTAATTAGATGTCTAATTATTGTTTGGATGAGTTCTATATAATAGACTCATGGTTGTATTGTAAATTAGTGCTAGGGAGTAAGAGAGCATAATTATAAGCTCCTTCGGTGTGTGAGGTAGAGCAATAGTGCATTCCTCCTAGTGCCACAGTACCAGTTGTGTTGGTGTTGGATTGGAGAGTCAGCTGGATTCTTCAGGTATGTATGATCTTGGTCATCAGGTGAGCATGGCCCTTATAGGAGATCTACATGGTAAGTAAGATCGTTGATCTGTAGGTGTGTGTGTGTGTGTGCAAAGTCAAGGTTCACAGGTGTGCAGAACCAGTATTGATCTGTAGGTTGGAGATCAGATAAGACAGCAACACAACAGGGAGCAGAATCAGGCAAGATCTACTTGGAGTACGGTGTGTACTCATTGGTATGTACGTGGAGTACATGGAGAGCTAAGAGGAAGGCAAGGCAGTTCCTGCCATAAGTATGGTCTGTTGAATTGCAGGTTGTTGCAGGTTCATGGGAGATCTACTAGAAGTACCTTGAGTACTTGTGGAGTGCGTGGAGCACTTGTGGAGTGCGTGGAGCACAGGTGTAAGGTGAACACCAACTCTGTGTTTGAGTTGGGTGTTGGGACCTGAGAGGGAGAGCTTTGAGGAGAGAATTACTGTTCACTTGAGGTGTGAGAAACCTCTGTAAGGTGGTGGAGAAGAAGTGGCATCTTCTTTATTGTATTTTTTTCTGTAAAAGTGTTAATACAAGTTGTGTATTGTCTCTCATATCATGTGTTATTCTGAATTCTAGTTACTTGTGATTCTGGTTAATTTCCGCATATTAAGTTGCTTGGTTTGGTAATCATATTGTGCTCTTTTGGTGGAGCAAGATCCTGACAAGTGGTATCAGAGCTTTTGGTTGGGATACTAACAGATTGGTTTAGATCTGGGTAGTGTGTTTTGATTACAGGTCACTCTCAGGGGTTTCTGATTGAGTGGGAGTAGAGCAATGGCAGATGAAAGTAAGCTAAGAATGGAAGAGTTGAAAAGCACAGATGGTCACTTAAGGTCCCATGGAAAGAAAGAGCAGGTAAAAGAACATTGTTGGTTTGTGGAAGATCAGCATGAAGAAACTGAAGAAGCAGATGTTGCAGGGGATGTTGCACAGGATGCTCTGGGAGGTTTCTTGGATAAAGTTGAATCTTGGATAAAAGATTCGGTTGCCTCTTTCCATGCAGCCCCAGGTAAAGGAGCTGGTGAGCCTTGCCAAAGAATTGGCAAAGGGGAAGTGAAGCTGAAATTGCAGGCGGCCAACACACAGGTGTTGATGAAGGTCATGCAGGTCCCAGGTTTGGAGATATGGCTAATTTCTTCAAAAAAATTGGGTGATGAGAGATGCACAAGAACTCTCACAGCGGATACACTTGAATTAGCTGGTGGTAAGAAAACAGGTACTCTTTATCTACTTGTTTATATTACTGATTCTTCTTCTATTACGGAGACGTGGCTTCGTAGGCTTGGTCACATGAGCAGGGAGGAGATGCATGTTCTTAAGCGGAAAATATATATATTTGACAGGTTTAAGAACTGGAAAGCCTTGGTGTTCTTGGAGGAGATGGCGGACAGAAACCAGTGGATGGTGCTAGATACTTCTGAGCAGGGCAGTTTGGACATGGATATTGGTTCAAAGGAGCTCGCGGATAAAAAGTCATCACTCACAGGCGAACACAGATACCGGCGTCGGTCAGGAAGAACCGGCGTCAAACAAACAGGTGCCGATGTCGGTCATGTGCAGACCAAAGCCGGTGATGTCGGGCAGAGTAAGACCGACGTCGGTCAGAAGGACCGATGTCGGCAGTAGGTAAGACCGACGTCGGTCAGAAGGACCGACGTCGGCAACAGGGACACCGACATTAGCAGGTTGGTAGTCAGGGACAGACGCATGGGAACCGACGTCGGTCGGATGCAGACTGTGGAGTGACCGAGGTTGGTCACTGTAACGGATTTTGGGTGGACAGCATGCTGTCAAGGAGTCTCAAACACCCATACGGAGGACTGAAGACGTAAGTAGGCCCTCAAATTCGTTGTTCCTCTTCTTTATACTCGGTGCTGATTGTAGAGCAGGAAGGATCCAGGAAACAGGTGGGAGCATGGCAGGGATATGATGTAGAACCAAACGAGAGTTTTGGTAGGGTTGCCAGCCGATACGAAAGCACAGAGACGAATGGATTCCTTAGTTGAAGAATAGAGAGAATGGACACGTGAGACGGAAGTCCAAGCATATGGTCTTGAGGAAGCTGCAGGACAGTGGGACAGGACTGACAGGTGGTACCAGGTGGATGATGAGTCGCGACATCATTCTGTTACTGTATGTGGATGGTATATTTGCTAGTAGGGTTTGTACATACAGGGTTCTACTGAGCTAAGGGTAAGATTAGTTCAGTGGCATGTCAGGAGGAGTTTGGAGCAGGAAAATTCTTTGACATGGGAGGCATGGAGATCATAGGTTGATTTTGTCTCTAGTGGGAGCTGATGTGAATCAGGTGTTGGCGAGGTTCAGGATGTAGAGCCGGAGCACACTAAGGGCTGGATAGGTACAGTGTCCAAAATCACATGAGGTCTGGTATAGACCTGAGTATTCCCATGCAGTGGGAGCTATCAGAGAGTTAGGAGCCAATTCGGGGAAGTGGGTTCTTAGGTATTTGAGAGGGACCAGCAGCAGGGATTCATGCTCTGCAGGGTCAGGACTTCACTACATGTGTTTGTAGGTTCGGATGTGGCAGGGTACTCGGATGACAGGAGGTACACCACAGGATGTGTGGTGGGTTGTCTTCAAGATTGAGCTTGAAGAGGGATACAAACCAGGAAACAAATTAGACGGAGTACAGGTATAGGTACAGTGCAGTTGTTTATCTCCAAGTGGGAGATTGTTAGGTTGTGGAGCTAAAAGCTTCACTGATGCAAACAGGAGAGGAGGTTGTTGAGTTGCAGAGCAACCGGCGTCGGTCTGATCAGCCGACGTCGGCAAGATACTAAAGGGAAGCAACCGACGTCGGTCAGGAATCGGCCGGCGTCGGTCACCTCCAGGCGGACAGGGACCGACGTCGGTCGCCTGTGTGGTTCGACTGCGAGTTTATTACGAGCAGTTAGCTAACGAACCAAGTGTTTGCATGATGAGTGCTAATTTTAGACTCATAGCTGCGGATCTAATTATTGTAATTAGATGTCTAATTATTGTTTGGATGAGTTCTATATAATAGACTCATGGTTGTATTGTAAATTAGTGCTAGGGAGTAAGAGAGCATAATTATAAGCTCCTTCGGTGTGTGAGGTAGAGCAATAGTGCGTTCCTCCTAGTGCCACAGTACCAGTTGTGTTGGTGCTAGATTGGAGAGTCAGCTGGATTCTTCAGGTATGTATGATTTTGGTCATCAGGTGAGCATGGCCCTTATAGGAGATCTACATGGTAAGTAAGATCGTTGATATGTAGGTGTGTGTGTGTGTGTGTGCAAGGTCAAGGTTCACAGGTGTGCAGAACCAGTATTGATCTGTAGGTTGGAGATCAGATAAGACAGCAACACAACATGGAGCAGAATCAGGCAAGATCTACTTGGAGTACGGTGTGTACTCATTGGTATGTACGTGGAGTACATGGAGAGCTAAGAGGAAGGCAAGGCAGTTCCTTCCATAAGTATGGTCTGTTGAATTGCAGGTTGTTGCAGGTTCATGGGAGATCTACTAGAAGTACCTTGAGTACTTGTGGAGTGCGTGGAGCACTTGTGGAGTGCGTGGAGCACTTGTGTAAGGTGAACACCAACTCTGTGTTTGAGTTGGGTGTTGGGACCTGAGAGGGAGAGCTTTGAGGAGAGAATTAATGTTCACTTGAGGTGTGGGAAACCTCTGTAAGGTGGTGGAGAAGAAGTGGCATCTTCTTTATTGTATTCTTTTCTGTAAAAGTGTTAATACAAGTTGTGTATTGTCTCTCATATCATGTGTTATTCTGAATTCTAGTTACTTGTGATTCTGGTTAATTTCCGCATATTAAGTTGCTTGATTTGGTAATCATATTGTGCTCTTTTGGTGGAGCAAGATCCTGTGATGATATAACAATACTAGGTGGCAGGAAGCCAGGAACCACTCATAGAACAACAAATCTATCCGCTGATGATATAACAAAAGGAGTGAGCAGTATATAGTGTAAACCCTAATTCAAATCTCATTGTCTTGAGTTGTAAAACCACAACTGGGAAAAATGATTAGTAATCTCACCCTTAAATGATAAAATCATGCTACTTTTTTTCCTTGGCTCAATATTAACCTAGTAGGCAAGTCGACAATGATGACTCGTCGATTTTTGCCGAGAAATCACAGTTATTTCTCGACAAAAGTTGCCAAGCAATCACTCTTGTTCATGCCATGATTTTTGAACCGATCTCTTTGTTTGATACCTGTTCATGAGAAATCATGAAATATTGACAATATTTGGTGAGATTTTGATTTATGGTTTGAAGAGATGAGGACATCAATTCTAGAATTTGGCTCTTATTGGTAATACTAGCTCTTTACTGTAATCAGAATTGAGAGAATTCTTTTTTGTCCCCATCAAGCTACCCTACTTTATGCCAGATAGATTGACAAAACAAGAGATAGCCTATCAATTTGTTCAGGGAATGGGAGGACATTGCAAAAGGAGGCAACAAAAGCCACATCCTAATTTGCCTTTCAGGATAGGCAAGATTTTTTATAATTTATTTCCTTCAGTTCAAGCCTTATCCACACACAGGGCATCATTTGACCTTGACGATCATGATCTTAGACAATGGGATCCACAAGGAAAGAGTCAGAAGACATGTTCGTGTATTAAGGGCAAGGCTTTATATAGTACATAATCACAATGATCATGATGATGATAGTTATTATTTGAATCCTCAAAATGACGAATAAGTGATAATGAAATTGGAAGCTATAGGTCGATTGAGAATTTAAGTCCAGAGAGCACAACCACAACAGGGAGTAGAATAAAGATCAGGTGCCCATATACCTCTAGATACATCATGAAGAATAGATCCTAGGCTTAAGAATAAAGTGTTGTAGGGCATGCCTCTGGCATCACCATCATCCTCATCCAAGATCACAAGCATGGCTCAGGGAATGAGATCCTCACCTATATCTCCTGTTTCTTTGGTATTTGCCAATCCAATTGCTCCTTGTAGTTCATCTCCTTTAAGAATATTTTCACCTATGGATATCCCTGTTTCTGCTACAACAAGTTCTTTGAAACCCGTTGCTTCTTCCCTTGATTTGTTAAGAGCTTCGAGATTTACTTATGTCTATAGTATGCAAGGCAAATGACACAAGCTATCCCTAATACTCAAGTCGGGAGTACAATTTTTAAGGCAATTGGCCATATGTTTGGGATACCAGATATAACCAATTTCATGCAACCTATGACTAGTGTCCGAAAGAATTTACCAATGTCAAGTGCTACAGTGGGTTCACCTTCCTCACTTGTTTTAATTCCTTCTTTGATTGGTTTTAATATCAGGCCTACACCCGCATTTACTATGTTTCCCAAACTTCCAAGGATTATTGGGCTTACCATTCTTGTCAGCCCACTTTCTCTTCACCAACAAAAGTTCCTATTTCATCTCCCATTCCTTTCACTTCACCTAGCCCCATTGCTATTTCTACCTCATCACCTCAAATCACTTTCACTCCATTCATTTCACAGGGCATATCAGCACCTTCCACATCCCTAGCAACAACTGTACATGAAGATACTTCTCAAGATGATTGGATGGACAGTTTGTGAATGGCCAAAGCCCAAAGGCCCAAGATGATATATCATTCAAAACCTGAAATTAAGTTGAAATTTGAGACCACTACAGAAAAGCTGAAAAGAATAACAACAAAAAAAATCACGCAAGATAGCACCCCAACAGTCTTGGAAGAAGAATTATTCTCACTAACCAGGAAAAGGAAAAGAAAGAATTCAAATGATGAAGGAGAATTTTCAAAGGACCTAGATTCAATTGTATTATCCTTTCATCAAATGACACAAAAAAGATTGTGAAAGGCATGACACAAAAGGTAAGGAGATTAGAAACTCAAGCCAAAACCACATTCCTGAAAACAATTGTTGATAAGGTGGAGGATGCCTTGAGTTCACTTTTTAATTCCTTAATTGAAATTCATCAAGCCAAGTTCAAAGGTGGGTTATTGTATCAGAAAGCTCAAAAATATTTAGTAGAGATCACCGGCATGGAGAATAAGTTGAGAAACATTGTCGCTGTGGTCAAGAAAGACCTCTTCCATTGGCTTAAGATAATGATAATGTATGATAGCCACATGTGTCAAGGTTTTACAATTCACATGGGATCCTCACTTGAAGAATGGTCAAAGGAAATGAGAATTGTAGTCTCAATTCTGGATGATTTTAAAAGAAAAATTGGTGAATTCTTCAATGAAGTGAATATGCCTTCTCTGTATCAGCAATATAATGTGCTTATGCCTATACGGAATTCAAGGAGTTCTTCAAAAATTTCATGATTTCATTCAAAAGCAAAGTAGCCAAAGGCAATGGAGAAGGAAGTCAACAAGTGATCGATCTAATAACACCAGTTATTGAAAGGATAGAAAGAGTTAAAGTGGTCAAGGTATATCTTGAGAACCTTTTGAATAGTCATGCAACATTGATGAATCACGGAGAACTCCTGTTCAGAAAGCCAATCATTAATGTGGCTTGAATAGATGAGGACTATCAGCTAATTGTTCAAGCACTACAGGTATAACAAGCAATCAAGGTAGAGTTGACTCCTAAAAGGACCAGTTCGCTTGTCTCTTGAGATCAAGAGCTATTTTTTAGCTATCAGCTTCTAGGAATAGAATTTTATTTTGCATGTTTTAGCTTTTAATTTGGTTCTATAAATATGAGCTTTTATCTTTCATGCAAACCGATTTTTCAAGACGAGGTGGTGCCCATCTTTTCTATAAGTACATTCATTGCAAACTTTGTTAAAGAGGAAGAATTATTGAAACTCAATAAGCTTTGGACATCTTTTGGAATGTTTTGTGAGTTTGTGTAGTTTCTACTTTCTCACTTCTTAGATTAATGCTATATATGTTTTAAGCTTTTATCGTTCATTACATGAGATTCACTATTTATTGTGGATAAATTAGATTGAGTGATTAATTAATCTAGTTATCTTGGTAGTTAGCTTTGCTTAAATTAATTGTTGTAGGTGAATGTGATGTTGAACAATTTATTGTTGTAAATTATCTTAAAAATGTTATGCTATTGAGATTTGTTCACAAATAAACTTTATAGAATCTTTACTGTGTTTATAACATTTTGTGTGAATTCAAAACTTGATGAACACTGGATTACATGTAGTAAATATCGTGAAATGTTTTCTTTAGCAAAAATTATCTTTAGTATGAAATTTGGGAAACATCTATTTTCTGCACTACCCTTCTTGTTTTACCTTTTTTTAAATCAAAATTTCACTTTATATAACAACACCATTGTGAATGTCCATATTAGGTAGAATTGACAGTTAGTTTGAGATATATTTGTTCATTGGGAAAATTTTCTTAAGTTGGTAACCTTTGCATTGTTTTGGCTTTGCTATTCCACCATGAATATGTAGGAGAGTTACATCCTGCAACTTGTGCCCTTGGTTACCTTTGGTAATCCTTAAACAAAAGGGAGAAACCCAATAGCCTGTTGGGTGAGTCACAAAATAGAATCAACAATAAACCCATTCCTTAAAACTTCCTTTTTGTTAGCTTGTTCCTCTTAGTTGTATGTTATTTTGGACCATGTTCATTTGTTGTTCATGAAATCCCTTTAAACATTTGATTTTAATCTTGTGGTTCATACTTGCCTTACTTTGGAACTTTGTTCTGATGTATGCATGGAGTGATCTAGTATTTTGTGTTTTGAACATTGTCAAATGCTTTTCCCAACTAATACCTTGTTTTTGTGTTGCCTTTAATGTTGTGATGAGGTTTGGGATGAACTCTCACCCCCTTATGTGAGAAGTTTTATGCAATTTTGAGTTTTAGCATAGAAACCTTCCAAGGGAATTTAGTTGCTTGATTTTCTTTATAAAGCCTTTTGAGCAGGCCTCTAGAGTTTTTGAATTTCTATACTCTAAGTATGGCCTTCTTAAATTAATTCTGATCTAGAGAACCATGTTCACAAGGATTGTTAAGATGAAAGACATGGATTTTGCTGATGACCTTCTAGATGCAATTCAAGTGTTTGCACTCTTTTCTCCCTGGAAACCCTTGGGTATGTTTGGGTGTGGTCATTTGAGGATTTCGTATTGTTGGTTTTCTTAGGATAGTCTCCCAGACCACGTTATGGAGACTAACCATGGTGCATTGTGGAAAATGGACCATTGCTTCGTAACAGTTCAAGCTTTGTTTTTGCGATTCCATAACACCTAGTTTAGCCTATCTGAGTCTTATTAAGACCTTTTGTTTTTTCTTGCCAAGATGACTAGCACGAGGTGCGGTATAGAAGGTTTTCTTGTGCTTGTGAAAGTGTTGATAGTTTGGCAACATTATTTTCTTGCCTCCTTGTCATCCGATTTGAAGTTCTTGGCCACAATTTTCAGGTGAGATGTTTTGAGGGATTACCCTGTATGCTTGTACTTCGTTGAGTGGCTACCCTTATGCCTATTTGTGAGGGTGGAAAGTGCTTTAGACCCTACTTTTAATTTAGAAGATCTTGTGAATGCACCTTCTTGGGACAATGTTTGTTTCCAACCAAGGGTTGGTTTGTTATCAATGCTCCTTTTATGAGTCTTGTGAGTGGATCTCGCTCAGAAAAATATCGTTTTGACCTGCAAGTCATGGAAGTTCAAGAGTTGTAAACTCAACTTCCATTTATGAGCTATAAACTCAACTTCCATTTATGAGCTAGCAACAATGGTTGGTATCCTTAATGGATTATGTCACACCTATTTGTCGGCAGTTCTGCATAGTGGACCAACCCTCTGAGTCTCTTTTCTCTCTAGCACATCTTCACCTCCATGCCAACAGTGGCATTGGATGGAGCCCTTGGTGTTTTTGTAATTAGTTCCTATGAGATGTTTGGTCTTAGATTAAGAGTGCATTTCGTTTCAGACGCAAATAGTTTGCATCCCTTGTTCATGCTTGAACTCATCCAGTTGCTTCTTAGCGCATTCAGAAGATGAGGGATACATGTAGATCTGAGATGGTTACTATCATGAGTATAATTCACGCATGGATATCACGATTTTGTGTATAAGTTCCTAATGTGTCATCACATCTAGGTAGGGCATCAACATCCAATGGGACTTCCTTATTACTCCATCTTGTAGAAAGGAAGTGAGATGCAAATTTTGTGTTTGCTAATGTCACCTTTTATTTTAACCTATCCTTGTGGTACTTTGAGTATATCGGTAGGAACATAGTTACGATAGAGCATGTTTTCGCCACCTCTTTTCTATTTTTGGAAGCCATGAAGATGGATAGAACGATTTTTTCAATAGTGTTAGACTGCTTGACTCATCCGGGGGATCATTATGCTTTGGTGATACTTTTATTTGGGCTACGTTTTCTCTGGGTTGTTTCACCTTGTCTTGGTTTTAAGGGCCCTGTATGGAGAAGGAATTTTCTTCATCTGGTTGGAATGATTATGGCTACAGTTTTCTTGGTTCCATTAGTATGCCACCTATCATTTATTGATTAGCCATGAGTGTACGCTGCCTTGAGTTGGTTTTTTTTTGAGTTTTTAGTTGATATAGAATAATGGCCTATCACTTAGCTTGCCATCTTAAATCTTCTTTTTTCAGCAATATTCATTTCAATTTATGGAAGCATGCTTAAAGTCATTTTCATGTGGATGGATCAACAATAGTGGTGATGAGATCGATTGTTCTTCTTGAGTCCCTTATGATTGAAGTAATCAATGGTTAGACCTTTGAAGAATTGATTGGGATCAGGGTAGGATCTTGTATGATAATTGGTCATATGGACCACCTTTTGGTTGATGCTTTTCTTTTGCAGACTGATATTTTTCTAATTGCCTGATGATTTCCACAAGGAAGTCTTGATAAGGGCTTCTAAGGGGATGTCATGCCTTGCCTTTTGCATTTCCCTGTATCTTGCTGTCGATTTGATTACTGATGGGTTGCGTATCCATTGTTGTTTTTCAGATGTGCTTAGAAGTGACACTTTCTTGGTCACTGAGGGTTTTGACAAATTGTGATTGATTGCATTTATTGTGATCTTTGAAATTCTATTGATCTATTGTGTTGAGAACCTTTTTGTGGTGTGCATCGAGATGATTCTCTACCTTTATTTTCATGCGATTGTTTGACATTTGTAAAGTAGCTTTGTTAATCTTGAGAGATATATGTCGATTATATTCATTTTGATTAGCTTGTTACCGACAATTTTTTAGCATTCATGTTACAAATATAAATTATACTTGGCATTTTTTGAATGTATTATAAATTGTATTATTTCCTTTCCTCTCTTTCTTTCATTGATGTGATATGATTTGAAATGTAGTTGTGGCTATTGGGGATCGAAATATAATGATAAATGATCATGAGCTTATTTGGACGTGCTAAGGTTTACTTACATGGCTATATTGCTTATACTTCATACAGATTTTGAATATAATTATAGATGGACATAAGTAATTTTCACATAGTATTTAAATATGTATGGACTAACTATGTGATTCATGTTGATATTGACTTTGAATGATTTACATAATGTTTATGCAGAGGAAACCATTACTTGATGTTTTTGTGGAGGAAACCACTATCTAATTTTATGATGTTTCCATAAAGGAAATCACTGTTTGATTTACATAATGTTTTCATGGAGGAAACCACTTTTGATTTACATAATGTTTCCATGGAGGAAACCATTATCTAATTTTTCTGGGAGGAAACCACTATTTGATTACATGATGTTTTTGTGGAGGAAGCCACTATATGATTTATATAATGTTTCCACAGAGAAAACCACTATCTAATTACATGATGTTTTTGCAGAGAAAACCACTTTCTGATTTACATAATGTTTTCGCAGAGGAAACCATTATCTGATTATATGTTTTTGCATAGAAAAACACTACCAAATCCATGTGTTATTGGTTGCTACTCTAATGACATGAATGAATGTTCACACTATGTGCAATACTTAAGACCAAAATTGTCTTTCAAGTAAAGGATATTCCTATTAGAGAAGCCTCTGTGTGATATGTCAACGAAAGCAAATAGTGAATGGAGTTACAAGGCTCATGGATTGGTATGATTGTGATTGGATACAATACTACAATTATGTATGCAGCTTATGTTTGCTATGTACCAATGACGAGTATGATTAGGAGTTAGATATGTGACTTGTTGTGTGTATAAAAATAAGTATATGTGTATATGATTTATGTGACCGTGATGAGATTCATGGAATTGTGTGACTTTCCCTGATGTAATATAATAATAATTATTATTATTTTTCATAATTGTTTTGATGGGTGCAATGAGTGTACGTGTGGCAGATTTTCATGACAGAAGGGGGGACAAGATGTGAAATTTGACCCAAAATCGCACCTATCTCGGACTTGTCACAGAGGCTTTCTTTTCGTGTATGTGTCGCTAACTGCTTATGTGTAACTTGACCACTGGTGCTCGTGTTCAAAAACATCCATGTTGACTTCATCAACTTTGAAATTTGTACCATACATACCTTCATTAAATATCCCCTGCACAATTAATCCTATGTTTTTTTTTTGGTAAGGGTAAAATAAGGGTTTTGAAAGGGCCCCATAACCTTTTATAATGCCAAAAAGATAATACAATAAAGCTTCAAAACATCAAGCCAACAACAACTAGGCCCAACAAGACCATAACCTTTTAATTTAGGTTGTTCTACATTGAACCTTTTACTGCTATCTAGCTGCTCATAATCAACATAGAGTGAATCTTGGGTGGTGTTGTCCCCATCCTTTTTAGGAGGGCACCTTTGTTGACTTCTACTGTCAACACACCCTTTGTAGCCTGGAATTCTCCATTACCAACATCTGGACAATTCCTTTTAAAGTGACCTAATTGCTGACATCCATAGCAATAGATGTTGAGATTCTCGTAGTCTAGCGTTGAATTCATTTGCCACCACCGCTTGTATGAAGGGTTATACTTTGTGGGACTTGAACAGTCACGTCCATCAAAACAACTAATTTGACTTTACTCATGTTGGTTTTATGTTTCAAGTTCTCCTTTGTATGCTCGTAGTCTAACTGTTGAATTTATTTACCACCACTTGTATGAAGGGTTATGCTTTGCATGACTTGAACAGTCACATCCATCAAAACAACTAATCTGTCTTTGCTCATGTTAGTTTTATGTTTCAAGTTTTCCTTTATATTCTCATCCATGAACAAGAACTTGCCAAACAAGGATGGGTCATGTGTTTTTTGTTTGGGAGTTGAAATTATTTAACCAGGGTTTAACAAAGACGCCCCTTTGTCCCAAGAACTATTTGTTTCTATATTCTACTACATAGTTCCTATCCTTGGGACAAGAAAATGTAACGACAAATAAACCATTGGGAAGGAAAGTGACTTGAAAATCTTCATTTGTCAAAAGGGTCTTGACTTCTTTCTTTACCTCTTCCATGCTTGGTCTTCTTCCTTTAACCTTGCATACGACTGCTCAATCCTCAAAACCATCCAGATGTAGCTCATAGTTGTCGTATGAGATAGTGAGTTCTGCTGCATTATCATTAGCCTCTGCCACCATTGTTCCAAACACTGCCTTTAACTCTTCCTCTGTTGCTTTTAGACTTCCCGTCGCTCTCAATCCACCATTCCGTCTCTTAGAGACAGCCATTTCGTTGCTCTTCGTTTGCCATTTTGCAGCTCAGAGTCTGCCGTTTTGTCACTCAGAAACAACCATTCCATCGCTCTTTGTCAGTCACTCTATTGCTCAGAGTCAATTATTCTGTCGCTTTGAGACAATCATTTCGTTGCTCTTGTCCACCATTCCATTGCTCAGAGTCAGCCAATCCATAGCCCCAGATTTCCTTCTCATCTCCATATTCAAATTACCCTCCCATCTCCATTTAATTATTAACCAAAAAGCTTTTCATGATTAATCCTATGCTTGTGGACCATGAGGGAACGATTTTCTAAAATTGGATTTTCTATTTGTTAAAATTCCAAGATAATTATTTTGCCTTCCTATTGGTAAAAAATGAAGTAGTATAGATATGAGAACCTTGGAGACATTCTAAATGTACAAAAATCAAGGATTTAGCCGCTCTAGGCATGCCGTAAGAAGAGGTAGAGTTGTAGCCTTGAGTGGACAAGTTCCCTCTTTGATAGGCTTTAAAATACAACCTTCACGTAGCAAAAATATGCAAACATTATTCATTCTTCTGATTGCAGTAGAATTTTGGAAACATTTGGGAGCAAAATTTGTGCGAGGTTTAAAGCATAGTTGAAAGAGGAAAAATTCTGCCTTGCAGGGGTTGAGGTAAGTGTCCTTAACGAGAATGTGTTGTAAATTATGTTTGATTGTATGTGAGTTCCTGTACGAGCTATGCTTGGCCTTGAGGACTGCTTAGTGGTTTCCTTTGCTTATAATCTTGATAAAGACCTTGTTTAAGAGAAAGAGCATTATAATTCTTGCTATTCCTACTTTCTATTTTTCCCAAGTTCTAAGTAGCCATTAGATATATGAATTGTTTGGTTAGTTAGAAGCGATAGTTGACCAACTTATTTTGTATGTTAAAAACCCATGATTGTGTGTTGGACTGTTTGAAGGTCACCTCTTGGGCTTGGGGATTGATGAGGGCTATAGATACTTAATGACATTATATGGCTGGGAGGTGAATTTTTTTTCTTCTATCTATTGAATTGCTGGATATAAGAAAAGATTTAATTCACGAGTGCTTGTTGGATTAAAGGAAGAGGTTGACTTTGTTTGCTTGTTAGATGGAAGAAAGAAACTCGTCTTATGTTGACTGCTGTGCCTACTGGGATTATGTTTCTTCCTGTGTTATGAAAAGAAAAGTACGTGTTGCTATTGCAAAGATAATGAAATGCTTAAGCTGTGTCTAAATGTTAAATTTTTTACTTGTTATAATCTTATAATTTTAAAGAAGGATTTGGCCTCGAATCTATTCTTATGCATGTTCTTCTTTATGAAGAGAGAAAATTTTGAATTTTTCTGAGTTGTTATTGAAGGTTTATGAAGAACAATGAAATGCTTCAGCTGTGTGTAAATGTTAAATTTTGTACTTGTTATAATCTTATACTTTCCTGAGAAGGATTTGTTCTTGAATATATTCATATATATGTGTTGTTCTTCAATATAAAGAGAGAAAATTTTGAATTTTTAAATGAGTTATTATTAAAAGCTTATGAAGAGTATTTATAGAGAAAAGGAATGAGAGATGATATCTACATGTATCTATCTATATCTGTATAAGATAGCTTGCAAAGAAATGTTGTTAACTTATATGAGAATTTATTATTGGAAATGGGACTAGGTCCCTATGTGATTATTTTAAAAGAATGCTTTAGCTATTTGTTCTTATTTAGAAAAAAATCTATTCACATGCTTAATTGAACAGTAAGCTACTTTTGTTGAAAAAAAAAAAAAAAAGAAGCTTTGTATTTGTGTATCTTACATTTCTGTCTGAAGTGAGTGATTATATTACAATAAAAATGATGAGCAATTATATATATATATATATATTTCACATAGTTACCAGGAGATGTGGGGGTACAGGTACTGGTATGTGGATGGAGATGCCATTCAAATTAGGGTATGTGAGTAAATGAATAAGGGTACGGTTATATTGTATATAAATGTTGTCACAAAAAAATGCGGGTACATGGTCCTTGTCCCTATTTTGGAGTTCCCTGGTAACTATGGTATTTCAAGCGTGATTGGGCCTTGTTTGTGGTTGGTTGTGTTTGAGCGTCGCACTTATGCCACTAACATATCGAATAAATTTCTCTGCAAATTCAACCTGAGTTGGGCCCTCAATCATACTTTCACTGCTTACCTTCATTCTTGGAATAACACTACTCAACTTGTTATTCTTAAACATCCTTGTTGAATCACTTGGAAACTTTGATTTGAGAGGAATGCTAGAATCTTCGAGGATCAGAGACACCGCAAAGATCAAAACCTTTTATGGGATGGCATTGAGTGTAGTTTACTTCCCATCTTTGTCAGGGAAAAACGGAAGGAAAAAGAAAATAGTACCTACGATCTTTGGCATTTTCAAGAATTGGTTGAGACTTAGAAGCACTTTTAATAGGCTCACCCTAAGAAAATGAATAACATTAATAATATATGTTGGAACCCACCTCTCTCAGGTTGGCACAAATTAAACTTTGATGGAAGAAAAGACTTAATTCATGAGTGCTTACTAAATAAAAGAAAGACATTGATTATGTTTGCTTTCTAGATGAAAGAAATAAACTTGTCCTGTGTTCCCTGTTCTCTTTGCAATAATATAGCGGGAAACATAATCCCAGCAGGCACAACAGGGAACACGTGACAAGTTTGTTTCTTCCATCCAACAAGCAAACATAATCAACTTCTTTATTTAATGCAGCAAGCACTCTTGAATTAAGTCTTTTCTTCTGTCAAATTTTAATTTGTGCCAACCTTGGAGAGGTGGGTTCCAACATAGATTATTTATGTTATTCCTTTTCTTAGGGGTGAGCCTATCAAATTTGCTTCTAAGACTCGATCAATTCTTGAGAATGCCAAAGATTGCAGGGGCTAGTTTCTCTTTCCTTTCGCTTTTCTGTGACAAAGAGAATGGAAAGTAAACTATACTCAATGTCATCCCGTAAAAGGTTTTGATCTTTGTGGTGTCTCTGATCCTCAAAGATTTGAGCATACCTCTCAATCCAAAGTTTCCAGGTGATTAAACTTGGAGGCATGCCCCGAAGATGTTTAAGAATACCATGTTGAATGGTCCTATTCAGAGAATGAAGGTGAGTACTGAGAGTACGATTGAGAAATTCAACTCAGGTTGAATTTGCGGATAAATTTATTCAAAATGTTGTTGGCATAATTGTGATGCTTAGACATAACCAACCACAAACAAGGTCCAATCGGGCTTGAAATACATTTAAAAAAAAAATAATAGCTGCTCCCACATTTTTGCTGTAAAATAATAATTCATTTTTAACAGAAACGTAAGATACAAAAATACAAAGCTTCTTTTTATATTTTCTTTCAACAGATGTAGCTTCCTTTCCAATTAAGCACAGGGGAATAACTTCTTTTCTAAATAAGCACAGATAGCTAAAGCATTCTTCTAAAATAGTCACATAGGGATTCAATCCCATTTCCAATAATAAATTCTCCTTAATAATTATCCAATGCTGTCAAGCAAGGCAATATTCAGAATTGGAGGATTCAGGGTCTCATCTTTGAAATCAAGAAGTTGGAAAAAAACTTCAGAATCTCGAAGTTGCTCCATGTCTTTCGATAAAGGCACAACGTGGCGGATTGGGTGGCCAACTTTAGTCTTGTGCATCATAATCCGTCCTTCCAAGGCAACATGCAAGATATAGTGCAGGGTAATAGGTTCAAAGATCTCCATGTTATCATTAACTCCGCATGCCAAAATGGATAATTTATAGTCTTGCTTTTAGTAAGTCTATTAGCTTTTTCGTGGCTAAATTCAGCCTCCACAAGGTTTTAGCGAGTTGTGCTCTCTTCTTTCACACACTTCTGGTGGCTCATTCCTTTTGTGCCTTTTCCCTTCGTTCCTTTTGTCTTTTCCTCCATCACTTGTTGCTTTTCTGCTAGGACATGTTTTTTGTCTCACCCTACCATTTTTCCTTTGTCACGTACATTCCTTCATGAGAAGTTGGTTTTTTCCTTTTTTTCATTTCACGTCCCTTGGCTGATCCGTAAACTAGTTGGATATTCTATTCTAAGTTTCACCAACACGGACCCTTTCAAGTCAAGGGGTTACTCTCAAGTTCTATGCCATAGAACAACACCCAAAATGCTGTTTTAAGATGTATTTCATCTCTTATGACTGACATCTACAACATACTAAAGAATATGCAACCTTTCACATACAATGTTCACATGCTACATCCATTGCATACATTCGTACACTATCTAAACATGCTACTATTCCATACATGATTGCAATGAAAATGCTTGCATAGAAGTGCAATAACAATGTGAAGTTATTTAACTTTTATGAGCAAGTCTTTAGCTCTCTTTAATGTTTGTTGCATTAGCCTAATTGCAAGGAATGTAAACATGCAAACAAAAGAAACAAGCACATCAACAAAGAGAGATAATACAAGACATACGTTGGAGAAGCTTAATGTGAAAAAACTCTAACGAGAGTGAAGCCATGCTTTTTGTTCTCCACCATGTTCTATAGTTTACAAGCTTTTGCTTTCTTGGGTTTACAAGAAAAACCAACCTCATGGGTTCCTATACTTGTAATGATCTCTACAATGTTTGGTGTAAGACTTGCTTCTCAAGCAATAAAAACTACTAAATTCAGCTATCTCAGCTATGTAGTCTTCAATTCATTCACATACAGGGAAACAATGAGTTGATGAAGGAACAACTTAATACATTCCTCATACGCATCACTTGAATGCTGGGATTTAATGCTTTCTTGCTTTCTTATATATCTTTGATTGCTCTCTGATCTCTATTGATTGTATTCTGCCTTGCCAAGACCTTTATTTATGCTTTCCCAGCGTCAGAACCCGCCAAGAAGCTGAACTGAACCCTCAAAGAGATGGAGAAATGTTGGAAACGTCCATATACATGTGGCTCCAAATTCTACAGCTAGCTCTGGAGTTTGACAGTTTGACGTCGAAGTTTGACTTGTAAGAAAGTCCATTAACTTCCGAAGGCCATAATTTTTGCATACGAACTTGAAACGACATGCCGTTTGTTTTGAACTTGTCTAATTTTTCGACATGAACTCAAATATGTACTCAAAATATACTTTTGAGCCCAACCATATGTTGTTTTAGCCCGTACAACAAAAACTAGCACTTTTTTCAAAACTCGACATATTGCAAATTACGCATGTTTGACAGTCGATTGTCTTACCGACTGAATTGGATAATATACATGATCAAATTTCTAATCATTCGTTTGCATTTCTTTCTTCCCGTTTGGGCATGTTTCAGTCGTATCCACACTCTTACCTTGTATTGCTTTTTTCCTTCGCAAGCCTGGTCGTTCTTTTTGTTCCCTTTTACTCTCTTTCCTTGCTACAAATCTAGTTTTCTGACCCTTCCTTTTTTGCACACACGTCCTATTCTTTTTAACTGCTTGTCTTCTCTCTTCTCACTCTCATTTTTGCTTTCATTTTTTGTCTTTTTGTTGTCGCCTGTTTCTGTGCTTCCTCTCATCTTCTTTTCCCCCTTCCTTGGCATCCTTGTTATTGTCAATATAGTGTTTGGCGTTATTTTAAAACTCATCTTTTCCCTCAACATTCAGGGCTTTGATTGCCTTTGATAGAATGACAATGAGAAACCTGAATGCACTTGTCAGCATTTCAACAGTCGACCCACTTAGCCTAGGCGCAATATGAGACACAAAAGCTTCTCTGTCAATAATGACAATGCGGCAGAGGAAAGACACTGACTAGTGTGATGGCATTAATATTAACCCACACCCCATCTCTGATTGGGTTAGATAGATGTGGAGCAAAATTAATGTTGACTATGTGAACACTACGTCCCAGGATGATTCCATCTCTAATGACCAGCCCGAGCATCATCTCAACGCCATCGATGTTGAGACTTCTAGAGAGATCGTTGAGAATACCAATACTCATTCTCAGGTGCATGATGCTGATGGTAACGTTAGTCGGTTCCACACAGTCTTGCACAATGGCAAGAAGCTCATTTCCCGTAGCCATCTTGGCACAAACAACATGGATGGCAACGCCGATGTTACACTCAAGGTGAGCCACGACCAGTGCATTCCAAACCTCAGTGATGCACATAGTTTAAAACCTCGTACTTAGCAGCCCAAAATTTTGACCCATACTTAGCACTCAACAATTACTCGACAACTTTGGTGTTATTTTATAAAAATATAAATTCATAAAATAAACTAAAACGCTACTGTATCATCACCAACAACAAATCACAAAATGAGAGCAAAAAACCCTAGAAAATTGTGAAATCAGAGCAATAAACTCCTAGAAAATCACAAAATCATAGCAAAAACACTAGAAAATGACGAAATTAGAGAAAAAAATCTTCAAAATTAGACGAAAAAACCCTATAAAAATGCAACAAAATGGGCAAAACAATGATTTTTTTGTGCTGGAGGTTATAAATTCCAAGTAGCAGGTGATTACTCGTGGTTTTTGGTGAGTAACTGTGGGTAATTACTCGCTAAAACGCGAGTGATTACCTGCTAATATTTTTGCGGTACAGTAGCCGGTTACTCGGTTGGGGAAAAAATGCCGTTTTACTATGAATCTCGGTTGGGTACCCGCGGATTTTAATACAGAGGCGATGCCCAACGCATGGAGAATACTTCGCTGCCAAAAAGGAAAGCTATCATTGAGGAGCATGGGCCAACCAAAAGGCCCAATGACTTGATGCATGGTTGCCAAACTGTGTTCTCGCAAGAGCGTAGTATGTGGGAGTATGGAGAGCCTTCAATGCTGCCCCTGATACCTCCCTAGTCACTCTGCTAAGCTCAACAAAGGCCTCAAAGATTTGATGGATGAGCTTCAGCAGAAACATCTTTTTAAACCTTGATACTCTGTTAGCCACTATTCATGAGCTGCTTTTCAGCCAACGTCAAGAATCTCGCAAGAAGTGCAAGGAAATTCAAGTCTATGCCACCAAATTGAGTAACTCCTTTATGGCACATAACAACCTGCTTGAAGCTGTAAACGACCAATTTTTTTGCATTCATGAGGATGGGGAAGGGTGAATGAAAGATCTACGCTTCTTGCTGCTATTAGGCTCAGCACCAATGAGTTGGATACAATCAACACTACGGCGGTTGATACCGCCAACATTAAAAATCGTGTACAGTATTGGCTTTGCCACAATAACGGTGGCGATACCCTGAGGAGCTGGCCTGGAGAGGATGGGGATGAGAGTGAGTGGAATTAACCTCTGTAAGATTGTATATACCGATCTTCAAAGCTTTGTGCCGTGTAACTCGGTTTACACCATCCAATAAAATTTTTACTTGTCAAAACAAAAAAAAAAAACAAAACTGGAATATTTACACATTTTAGTACACAAATGTGAAGGGTCAAGACTCAAGGGCTATAAGTAGTTGAATTCAGTACAAATAACGTATTAAGTTTTGAAGTACATAGGCAATTGAATCCAGTGTAGATCATAGTCACAAGGTTTGTCGAGTTTTTACTTAAAAATTTGGAATTCGACGAATTTAATGCCCTTCACTAAAAATTTGTTTAAGTTCATTTTGTTCGGCGAATTTAATGTTCAAATGGCGAGCCCTAGAATTAGCTTGAGTATGAAAACACTGTGGGAGAAAATACGCAACGCCTTGTTGAGCCTTGGTGGATTTCGTTTGTTTTTTTTGCAGTTCAGGGGTTCAGAGGGAGCTTCAAGGGTTTTACCACAGTTCATAGTTGATTGTTGGAGGGCCAAGGTCTGGTTTTCCACTGCGCCATCAAGGAGATTTTGTGGAGGATGCTCCCTGAAGGAGGCCATTGTCCATTTTCTCACCCTAACACCCAGTTGCAAGCCATTGCCGTCTATCGAGGGAGGAGAGTTTTGCGGAGAGCGATCACAGACGACCCAACAGCACGAGGTAGGTTTGTTATTTGTTATGATTATTTTTAAAAACATAAAACTTGATCGTGTAATGATTTAAGGGTTTTTATTTTTATTTTAATAATTTAACATTTAAACTTTTTGTTTCCTTTTGTTTTTTTTGTTTCCTTTTTGTTTTAAGGGCCGGGAAAGGGAGGGGGATTTTGTTCTGTTTATTATTTATTTTTTTCTTTCTTTTTGGGTTTTAACATTTTTTGTTTTTATTAAACTAATTTTTAATTATTATAATGTTCATTTTGTTTTTATTTTATTTTTTATTTTTTATTTTTTAAATTTATTTATAATTGTTTTTATTTTTCCATTTTTTTAAATTTTGTCTTATGTTAATTTTTATTTTATTAATTAAACTATTTTTTATTTTGTTAATTTATGTACAATTATTTTTTATTTTTTATTAGTTTTTTTTTGACTTTTTTATGTTTTTATATAGGTCAAATTTAATGGTGAATTTTTTTCGAACTCTATTGACGAATTTAAACTGAATTTTATCCTTGTCGAACTCGAACCCGAACCTTGTGACTATAATGTAAATCATATAAATAACATATTAAGCTTTGAAGTACAAAGTTTAGGAGTCGAAATCGACTCAATAGTCCTTTGCATTGTCATAATCATGAAGAACACTCTGTGCATCATGCAGTGCCATATCCTGCAATCTGTGCCCAATCTGCTGACAAGTACCAGTAGCAGAAGAAGAAGCACTACCAGATGCATTAGCATTATCAGTCGAATATTTTTTTATTCTTGTAACTGGCAGGTTATCCTCCATATCTATAATAGACCTTCAACTGATTCAAGGAACATCCTCACGATAAGTTGGCCAACACAACACCAGGAGTATTGAGGAGGATTAGGCAGCAAGTATTTACCTGAATGAGAGTTACTTGTCAGTTAATTCTGAAACAGCCTCTGGATTTTACAAAGTGAAAAATATCAAGAACTATCAATGATTTTTTGTGTATCAATTGTGGTACATATGAAGCAAATTCAGTGGTCATCAAATCTAATTCTCTGGGCAAACTGAGAAATGTCATCTGCCAAGAACATCTGATATTGGAGGGCATGCTTGTAGTTAACTGGGTTTAAATAATTAAAGCGCAATATAATCAGAATAGACAAGACACAAAACAATCAATTTTTTTAATCAAATATTGGAATCAATAGGCTATTATTGTGTTTTTTCAGTGATATCTACCTAGCTTTGAGATTGATTGGATCTAGCGACTTCATATTGGTTTTAGTGATTTAGTAAAAAGTAAATCACTGCTCGAGTAAAATCTGTCTAGATCATGGACATCTGGTGGATGACAAAATTTATGGATCAGAAATGGATATAAAAACAGGGGCATAAAAAGAAAACAAAAACAAGGCAACAACGCATATTATTATGATTAACCAAAAACATAAATAGATTACAATACACAGTTCAGTATAAACTGTGAAACTGAAATTACTAAAAATCAGGGCACGTACTCAGCCAAACAAGAGACTCTTAACGGCGAACTGGTGTCATCAATGTGAAGTCCTACTTAACTGACAGATCACAAACGGTTAGAGACAGGGGAGATTATAATTTAACACTCCCTTTTGATCTCAACTGTTACATTCTTCAGTGCTAATGCTGCCTAAGTGTTGTCTCTGAAATTCAAACACAACTCTTCCCAATGGTTTGGTGAAGATATCTGCTAGTTGATCTTTAGATCCACAAAACTGAAGTGTGATTTCACCATTGTTGACAAGCTCGTGAATGAAATGATAGCGAGTGTCAATATGTTTGCTCTTCCTGTGAAATACATGGTTTTTAGACAATGCTAATATTGAGCTATTGTCACAATAGATAGTAGTTGGCTCCTTTTCCACATGGGAAAGATCCATCAAAAGTCTTCGTAGCCAAACTGCATGGCATGCTATTGTAGTTGTTGCTACATACTCGGCTTCTGTAGATGAAATGCTGACAATGCGTTGCTTCTTGGAAGCCCATGAAATCAGATTTGTCCCTAATTGAAAAGCATATCCAGAAGTGCTTTTCCTGTCATCAAGGCTGCCTGCAAAATCACTATGTATCCTTTAAGTGTGTTGTCTTCAGAATGTGTGTACCAGAATTGATAATCAATTGTACCTGCAACATATCGCAAAATTCATTTTCCAACTTTCCAGTGAGACTCCTTGGGAGACTCCATAAATATGGAAATAAAACTAACTGCATACATTAAATCAGGGTTTGTTGCAGTAAGCTACATGAGACTGCCTACAAGTCTCTTATACAGTGTTGAATCAACTTCTGGTCCATCATCCTATTTGCTCAATTTTGTTCCTATAGCAATCGGTGTTTTTGCTGGTTTAGATTTATCCATCCTGAACCTCTTCAAGATGTCTGTAACATACTTTTGCTGACATATAAAAATTCCTTGAGTTGATTGCTTAACTTCTATTCCCAAAAAATACTTCATGAGACCAAGATCAGTCATCTCAAATTCTTTTTTCATGACTTTTAAATTCATCTAATATGAGATTTCCAGTATAGATCGTGTCATCAACATAAAGACAAACAATAAGTATGTTACCTTGATGATCTATTTTTGTGTAGAGAGTGGGCTCATTGCTACTCCTGTCGAACCCATTGTTGATCAAGTAAGAGTCAATTCTACTATACCAAGCTCTGGGAGCTTGCTTCAGACCATACAAGGCCTTCTTCGACTCTTGGCCATTAATTTCAAACCCTGGTGGCTGATTGACATAAACCTCTTCCTCTAATATGCCATTGAGAAAGGCTGACTTTACATCCATTTGAAACACTGGCCATTTGTTCTACGCTGCAATGGCTAATACGGCTCGAATGGTATCTAATCTTGCTACTGGAACAAAGGTTTCACCATAGTCAACACCAGGCTGCGGAGAAAAACCTTTGGCAACAAGCCTTGCTTTATGCTTCTCTACTTGTCTTTTCTCATTCAACTTTGTCTTGTAAACCCACTTGACACCAATGCTGGTTTTATCTACAGGAAGTTCAACAAGATCCCATGTCTTATTTCTCTGAATTACATCAATTTCTTCATTCATGGCCTGTACCCAATGCTCTTCTTTCACTGCTTTTTCAAAATATGTAGGTTGACAAGACAAGAAGGCAAAGTGAACTTGCTGATCCATGTCTCTATTTACTTCATAGATATCTCTTAAAGTCTTTGTTCTCTGATTTCTTGGAGAAGAATTTGTCTGACTGCTAGAACTATTTGCTGGTAGTTCTTCTTGTCCCTGCACTTGTAATCTTGGCAGTGAAATTGAAGAAACTGGCTGTCCTAAGCTTTTCTCCTGTTCATTATTTGATGGATCATTTTCTTTGTCACTCCAAGATCTATTTTCTAGGAACTTGACATCCCTGCTCACCACAAACTTCTTGGAGATTGGATTGTACAGTCTATAGGCTTTGGATTGTTCACTATATCCAGTGAAAATACACTTTTCACTCCTATCATCAAGCTTTCTTCTCAATTCCTCTGGTACATGGGCATATGCAATGCATCCAAAAACTTTGAAATGGGAAACACTAGATTTAGTGCCACTCCATGCTTCTTGAGGAACCTTGTCCTTCACACTCATTGTAGGAGATCTGTTCAGTATATATACTGAACATGTAACTGCTTCAGCCGAATAATCATTAGGCAAATTCTTAGCTTTGAGCATGCTTCTAGCCATATTCATGATCGTCCTATTTTTCCTTTCGGCTACTCCATTCTGCTGTGGAGTGTACCTAGTTGTGAACTGCCTCTTGATCCCTTGTTCCTTACAAAAACCAGTAAATTCATGTGAATCATATTCACCTCCTACATCTAACCTGAGCACCTTGATGTATTTTCCACTCTGCTTTTCAGCCAGAGCTTTAAATTCTCTGAACTTTGTGAAAGTTTCAGATTTGTTCTTGAGAAAAGACCCAGACTTTCCTGCTAAAATTGTCAATAAAAGTTAGAAAGTAAAAACTTCCACCAATGGATTGGGTTTGCATGGGACCACGGAGGTCTGTATGGACTAGTTCTAGATTCTCTTTTGCTCTATAGGAGGCAATCGGAAAGTTGTCCCTGTGATGCTTTCCTAGAATACAATTTTCACATGGATTGGATTATTCATTCATCATTGGCAATCCCTTGACCATTGGCTGCTTTTGTAAAAGACTAAGACTCTTAAAGGGTAAATGACCATACCTACAATGCCACAACCAAGTTTCATCTCTGCTTGAGATGTGGTGTGCATATGATTGTGACTGATTGAAACTTCTCATATTAAGGAGGGAACATTCTATTTTTGGTCATTTCCACCTTAGCTACGAGTCTCCTACTAGGTGGCTTATCTAAAATGGTGCAAGTAGAGTCCTTGAATCTGACATCATATCCATTTTTACTTAACTGTCCTACACTGATCATATTATGCTTAAGATGTGGAACATAGAAAACATCATGAATTGATTTCAATTCATTTTGTTTAGTTAGGATAGGCACCATACCTTTACCCTGGGCTTGAACTTGAGAGCCATTTCCTAGCTTAATTTTTGATGTGGATGAACTATCTATGCTGGAAAACAAATATTTGTTACCTGTCATATGATTGTTGCAGCCACTGTCCAGCAGCCAAAGATCCTTGTTGTGATCTTCTTCAGTAATCTGGCATGAGAGGAACATTACCTCAGATATCCCTTCTTCAATGTTGGAGACATTGGCTCTGCCTTTGTTAAGATCTGATTGCTTCTTCCTACATTCACTTTCATAATGTCCATACTTCTTGCAATAGAAGCATTGAATATTGGACTTGTCTGTCCATTTTCTTCCTCTCCCTCTCTGACTATGAAAATGTCCTTGTTGGTCTGATTGTCCTGACTGTTCAGGAGTTGAACTCTCTTCAGTGTGATGAAAACCTCGTCCTCTTCGACCTCTGCCTCTACCTCTTCTGCCTCGGCCTCTACTGAAGGAAACCTGAGTCTGGAAGGCATTTTCCAAGGACTCTTCCTCCATGATGAACCTTGATTCATGAGATAGAAGAGAACCCATTAGTTCATCAACAGTCATTTTGGACAGATCTTTTGACTCTTCTATGGCTATAACAATCATGGTAAATTTCTTGGTTAAGCTTCACAACACTTTCTCAACAATCTTTTGATCTGTTATATCCTCAGCATGAATCTTGAGTTGATTCACAATTCCAAGCACCTTGGTCATAAACTGATCAATATTATCAGTTTCTTTCATCTTCAAGTTTTCAAACTCTCTCCTAAGAGTCTGAAGTCGAACTGTTTTGACTTTTTCATTACCATGGTATGCCAAAGCCAGAGTATCCCAAGCCTCTTTTGCACTAGATGCGCTTGTGATTTTTGGAAATATTGCATCTTCCACTGAACTCTGGATCAAGAATTTTGCATGTCTCCTTTTTTCCTTCGTGCTTCGAGAGCATTCTTATGAGTATTATTCATCGCTGTTAGAGTAGCTTGATCAGGTTCTTTGAAGCCACTCTCTACTATTTCCCAACATTATTGAATTTGCAGAAATGTCTTCATTTTGATAGCCCAGAATTCATAGTTTTTGCTTGCTAACATTGGCCCTTGCATTTGCCGTAAATTGTTGTTGGATGCCATTTAAACTCCAAGCCCTTTTGGTCACCCCTTTCCAAATGATCATTCAACGCTGGTCTACAAGCAGAGTATTCTCCTTTTATTCATCTTTCACTCAGATCTCTAAAGAGTCCGCCAGCGTTTAGATCGATCTGCTCTCCACTCTGTGAAGAGGCTTAAAACTGCTCTAATACCATGACAAAATTTATGGATCAGAAACGGATATAAAAACAGGGGCATAAAAAGAAAACAGAAACAAGGCAACAATGCATATTATTATGATTAACCAAAAACATAAATAGATTACAATACACAGTTCAGTATTAACTGTGAAACTGAAATTACTAAAAATCAGGGCACGTACTCAGCAAAACAAGAGACTCCTAACAACTCACTGGTGTCATCAATGTGAAGTCCTACTTAACTGACAGATCACAAACGGTTAGAGACAGGGGAGATTATAATTTAATAGTGGACACGGTTTGCGAAAGAAAAATCAAAGGTATAAACATAGAACAAAAGAAGGATGGAAGCTTTTATTGTGTAGTTGCAAGTCTATGCTTAAAGAAAGGCTAACCTCAGAAATGATATCTTTAAGAAAACAGTTATTGTTATCATGTAGTAAAGTTGTTTGATCACTTATGCCCTAAATGTGGCCTGTTTGTGTTCCTAGTATGTTTGAGTGTTACTGTTGGGAATTCTTCATGCTCCTTGCCTCTTTTTTCTATTTAAGTAGATATTCTTTACCTCTTTGCAATTCTTGGCAACAATATGCAGAAAGCTTAATGAAATTCATTTGAGACATCTAGATATGTTGAAGATGCACAGATTCCTGTACACTACAATGTTTGTAATATGTATGCATGTGATGGAGTATGTGTCAAAAAGTAAATGTTTTCCTACCATTCGTCTCCTATAGAAGCATTTTATTTGAGGGACAAAAAATATGGTAATGATTAAATTGAAAGGCTTCCTATTTAACCTTGTAAGAAATGTTGCTTTAGCAGTGGACGTTACAAGTTACGCATTGTGTGATGAATCGGTCTTTTTGTCATTGATCTTTACCATGTGTCTTATGCTGTAGGTTCAAGAATGTCTAACGCAGAATGCAGAGTTGCGTATCATGCTGTGTGAATTGAGAACAGAACAAGCAAACCAATATATGAGTATTGAGGATGCCGAATCAAGGAATAAAATTAACGATGATAAACAGAATGGTGTGAATGGTCATGGAATATATGCAACTGAGAACTTGAAACTTAAGGTTTGCTTGAAAGTCCTTGATTATTGTGCATTTCATATTGTTAATTGAAAAATGCACTAGCTTGTCTTGTAATATTTTGGTTAGACCAGTTTATTTTGTAACAAGTCTTGATTATGCTCTAAGGACAATTTTTAACGGGATTATGTGAAATTGGCTTTTTGATATCGTGCTCAGGGAGAACTAGCAAAGGCACAGACAAAATCTGAAGCACTGGCTGCACAGGTTATGCAGCTATTCGCTGAACTAAAGCACACCGTCCAAGCATATAATAGCCTTACTTGGCTGTAAAGTTCTTTATTCCTACCTGAAAATAGTGTTTAATTAATATTCCGTAATCTATGAAACTGAGTGTTAGCTGGATAGATGACCTTGTTTTTGTTTGATCCATATTTAACAAATTTTGCAACCTTCCTGGTGCTTTTGTCAATGCAAATGTCAATTGTTCTATTGCCATTTACTACATATACTGCAAGGAAATCAATTCTCACAAATTATATTCTCTTTAATGTTTTGTTGCATGCAGATATAAGCCCATCTTTTGGAATATCAAAAATCGTCTCACCGAGATGAAAGCAGAGAGTTTTGTAGCAGAGGATGTGCCATAAGCTTGGGACAATGAGAATTTGAGGGTAAATGGAGTTGTTACTCGAATGAATATTCTTTACGTAACTCAGATTATTTTGACAATATAATTAATAAAAGTACTTTTAAGATGGTACTCGGTGTAAATCTGAACTTGGGTAAAATCCAAATGTTCTGTCCTCCCCTGCTTTAGGATACTTTTCTTCTACAAGTATTATGCCCTAAAGAAGCAAGTTGCAATACATTTGTGTCTCGACCCCAAAAGACTAACAATATATTGAAGTTTTTGAATTATGCATGTTTCATTGTTAGAAGACCTACAATCCAACGCACCCTATCTCATTTTTATACAGAAAAGAACCAATCTTTAGGAGTTTAGTTTTGCCTTTATTTGCCATGCATATTTTGTAAATGAGTTTTAAATGCCAGTAGGCAACAGTTCAGATTCTTTCCTACTCTTTGGACTTTGTATTATTCATTATAATAACATTGTAACCTTACAGCAGAAATTCTGGGAACAAAATTGATGTTCAAATGAGAAGCAAATGTATCTTCCAAAGAAATATTATCTAGTATCAAGTGTGTTCATTTAGTCTGTACTGTTTTCGATTTTGCAATCTAAATCTGAGCTACTGAAACTTCCTCAAAGTCCTAGGCAAGTTCTCTGATATGTGAAACGATATCTAATTGTGTAGATTGTTCTGAATCTAGTTCAGGTTGGTAGAGTGGTGCTTGGGTTGATGGCAAAGTCATATGGAGCAATATCTCAAAATGTGGGTTGCAGGTATGTCAGATACGTTCACCATGGTGGACGCAAAAAACTGTTGGTGTGAAAATTTGTCAAGTAGATAAACAAACGTTTCTCGTCAACAGTCAGGGGACAAAGTCCCTCTCCTATTAGCAGACAAAGCAACCTTTGTTGAAAGCCAAAAAGATATTGTAAAACAAAATATTTACAGCAAAAATGAGTTTTATCAGGGTAGTACTTTTAACTAAAATGCACGAAAATGTTGATGAAAGGAAAATGGAACATAGAGATGTAAAGGAGAGAAATATGTTTTTTGGGAGATAAAAGAGAACATAATCAACAAGCCAAAATAAAAAACTTATTATAAATGTCAAGGAAATATGGATATGATCTCTAATGGGAAACCTCTATCATTCAATGGATATGCAAGACATACATACGTTTATAAAAATGTACTACATACACCAAAACAATCATGTAACCGATAGCAGAAGAAAAATGATAACTCTATATTTCCTCGCCTAAAAGTAAAGAATTACTTTCTGAATCTACCGAGATTCTACCAAAACAAAAATGGCAAATATAGATTAGAGAAGAAATGCTATAATGAAAATTTCTCAATTTCTAAGTAGTTTATAACAAGTGTGACAACAATCTGAAAACAAAGATTTGAAAACATGCAAATAATAACTACATGCATTATTTGCATAGAAATCTTGAATGCAAAGTGTGCAAAATCTCTTTGTATTGATTTTTGATGGATTGTAAATATAATTTTGAACTTTCAAAAGTTCTCTCAAAAGTTTTTAACTATCTAGCCTCTAACAAATGAGCTCCTAACTTCTATTTATAGTTTGAAATGGGTGGTTATAGAGTATAACCACATTTTTTTGCATATTTAGGGACTTGTAGAAATATATTAGTGAATTTGCACAACTTGAATTCTGTAAAAATGAGTTGAGCAATTTGCACAATTGTGAAAATTGCTTTGATATTCTTACAATTTGCAAAAGCACTTTATTAGATTTACATGATTTGAAAAAGTGCAATGGAAATTTTCATCACTCAATTTGCAAAAATAACTAAATGCAATTGCATGAAGTACATTGTACAAATACATGTAGTTTCTTTTTCTCATTCGGATATTTATCAAACTTCTTTAGAATCTAGAGAAATTTTTCTTCCTCAAGATCGTTTGAGTATGTGAAGGCTATCTCTGCATCATAATTTAGCTGTCATTTTGTTAGTTATTCCATAATGTCTTTTCATTATCGCATCGAGATTATCTAAGCTAAGCTGATATTTCATTAATCTCTGAATCAATCCAGAATTGAATGTAGATTTAAGAATTAGAATCTCCTCAATGTTCCTGAATTAATTAATGACAATATCTGGAGAAAGTACCTAACTATCGTCATCAATGATTGTGCAATGTAGTTTTTGAAGTCCTATTATCTTAAGAATAACATTTCCTCCCATGGATTTTGAATCATAGATTTTTTTTTAACCTTCTTTGATGATGCGAATTTTGATCTTTCTAGTTCTAAGAAGTTTAGTATACAACATTTTCTTTCCTTATGACTTCTTTTTGAACAAGATCATTTGAGTCTACATTGGATAATTCTTTTAACTCAAGAAGCAATTCGTTCCATTTATGCATTTTCTTAATATATTTTTCTTTTATTTTCGTTGCATCATCATACTCTGATTGGATCTCAAAACATATATCCATTGCAGTCTGAATAGAATCGGCCCCATGTTGCAGAATTTCTTTAGACCATTCTTTCGTTGCTTTGTCCATATGTCTGATTTTTTCTGTCACATTCAATGTTTTGACATCCAGAATTTGATGAAGAATTGAAGAAAAAAATTGAATTGACTTTATTCACTTCTGAACCACCATTGTTAACTGCTCAACTTTTTCTTTGAGTTGATCTTTAGTTGTTTTATCATGATCCATTTTTTCAAACAAAGTGCCAATAACAGTTCGAACATCTTCTTTCATTCCTTCCCTTCTAGATTTTTCCAAGTGTATTTTTGATATTTAATTGTTTGAAACAATGACACTATCTTTATCCTTTTCTGCAGGGGCACTACTACTTTTGTATATCTATCTCCTCTTTTGTTTGTGATTATCCTTGTCACAATCTTGGATTTTTTGACTATACGTGGAAGAAGGGAAGCGATTGTACTAAAATCAATTTTTTAGGATTCCACAATTTTATTTCTTTTTTTTACCACTTCATCAAGTCAATCAGGGGTTTTAACATTAACAAGAGATTGTTGCATTTGAACAAAATCAGAATTTGTGGATAATTTAAGAGAAGGAAAAATAGTTTTTGAAGGCTGGACTTCCTCTGATATTATTTCATCCTTTCTCCCTCAACCAAATGACTTGGGGTTTTGGATGAAGGCTTGGAGAGCAATTTAGAATTTTGTGGAGGAGGTAAAGACAAAGAACTATCATGTTGAGTCAAAGATGATGGTAACACTGAAGAATCAAATGCAAAAAACTATTTTGTCAACATTTGAGATTGAACAAAATTGTCAAGAGGAACATCTTCATAAATAGAGACAATTGGAGAACAAGACTTCTTTCCAAACCTTTTGATTTTTAATTTGGGAAACTTGGAACTTGACGCAGTTATTGATATACTCTATTTTTAGCCTTTATCTATGTTTTAGGAATGTCTTCATCTTCATTAGTTGTTTGAGATGTTATGGGTTATGCTTCTTGTTGTTTGTGAAAGCTTCCCAGTGGTGGTGGTGGAAACCTTGCTTTGCTCAACATTGACTCATCTGTCTTTCAACTATTGTAATGTCCTTTCAAGTACACCTTGAGTTCTACTCAAGAGAGAAGTTAATTCTTTCTTGCTCCAATTAATCTTTGGAATTGGTTTAGATTCAAGTTTTTTCTTCTGAAAACTTGTATACAATGTATCATCATCATTCAATATTTTCTTAGGGAGTTTTGTAATTTCAAATGTATTACCCTATTTTACTATGAATCACCAACAATTTCTAATCCTCATATATTTTTCATCATTACAATCTAGCCAATAGTCTTCAAAATGAGGTATGTGTTGATATGAAGAACCAAGGACGTGCACTAAACCTCTTATATCAAATGAAGCTCTACTTTCAAATGGCTTTATAGTGATGAGTCATTTCTTCTTCAACTGACTTTGTTTTAGCCAATGATAAGCATGTATACCTGCTTATGGAAATGGGAAACTTCACTTCGGTCTTATGTTTATTGGCTAAGAATTTGTGAGTCTCAACCAATTGTCTTACCAATTACATTAAAGCCCATTTATTATCAGCATACATAACAAGCATGTATGACGACAACTCATCTACAAAACTGCATATAAAAAAAGTTGGAAATTGAATAATAAGCTTTCCCATCTAGCAATCTCTATCGTTGCTTCCACATATATTCTCATGTTGTAGGGTTATTTTTCTTACATTTGAATGACATTGAAGGAATGCGCTATTTCCCCTTCGAAAATGATGAACACTTTATTTTAGGGTGAGTTGAGGTTAGTACTCATATATCTTTGTCATTCTAATATTTCTTACCTGATTCAATCCACCATAGAATCTCCACTTGGCAACTGCATAACCCAGATATGAAGTCTTGTAGAATCTGGAAGTTGCTTTGCGTTCAATTAACTACTTATGGATTGAGTCACTGATTAACTACCCCCAATTGATGTATTGCTTGTTTTGATGAATGATCCATATGTATCTATACATCCAAGTTTGGAAGTTCCTTGCAGTCGGGCTTCTAACTACCCTATGTAGGAGTGTGATCATGTCATTTACTTCATTCATGAATTCAAGCCTAGAAAGATTCTTTGGAAGCTTTGTGGCTAAATGTTTAGGTGTTGTCAACCATTGTTTATTCACCCATTTTGCACAATTTGATATTATCATCCCATGACTACTACGCTGAAGTGGGAGATAAGTCGACATATGATTCCCATTCTGTAATTGTAATAGGTTATCAATATGTTATGGAGCCAAACATACGATGAAGTCTCCTCTGGAATTCAAACCCTGCGTTTTCTTAGAGTCATAATGTTCAGCGATGGTCAAGACTAATTCTGGTCATTGCACTCAAGTTGGAATAACAACTACATTTGCTAATCTACTATCATGTATACTTTGACCATAATCCGTTTTATGCACCCCATTGATTCTGTTCAAAGAGTCTTCCATGTCAATATGACCCAGCTCAATATGAGTTATATTCTCAACATTCGAATCCAAGTTGGATGGAGGAACAACACTTTGAAACAAGTATTTCATTTCTGATCCTTCTCCCCGAAAGATTTTCTTTGGAGTTTTTTTTTGAAGTACCTTTGGTGGGAGTATTGGATGTTGACATATAAAAGAAGCATACCTCTTGAATGACAAACTTTGCAATGTACCACACTTGGTAAGAAATATTTGTTGAAAAATTAATTAGAACCTTATTTTATAGAAAAGTTGCTCATCAGGGAAGCAAAGTCCGACGAGGTTTTAGGCAATAACATCGGGTCTGGGTGTAGTGTAAACACTACCATCAGAATCTGAGGGTTGTGCTAGTATGCTTGTTGGGTTCTGATGGTCGTGTTAACACCCCTGTTGGGCCCCGACGGCGCCGCAAGTAGGGGCCTTGGACCTGTTGAAGATTTAGGCAAGGAGGCCAAAATCCGATGAAGGTGTTAGTAGGGGTATTAGAGTTCGACGAAGGTGCAAACACAGAGGTCGGGACCCAAGGAAAATGCAAACAAAATAGTGGAGATCCAGGAGAGAGAAATTACTCTATGTGGAGATGAAGTGCAAAATGTACAAGACTTAACGAGTTCAAGCTAAGGTTCGTTTTAGAGTTTTTTGAGAAAAATTCTTTTCAAGTAGAACCTAAAAATGGAAAACAAGGTGGATTGTAAACATCAATCAATCAAAGAAAATTTTAAAAATCATGAATTTCAGTTGCAAAAAAAACAAAGATCAAAAACTCAATTCTGTTCAAGCCCCAAAACCCTAGCCGACTTATTACGAAGACTTGTGAATGGTTTATGATTGCAAGTGAACAAACGAAATATGCAACAGAGGCATATAGGATTCACAAGGAGGGGTCAAAAATGCTCGAGATCAGAATATATATGTTTTCACACGTGTAGACGGTAAACATCAATAATGGCCGAAAATAGGGGTTTTTCTGCAAGAAAGGCGGAATTTTTAAATTGGTCATGCATGTGTCAGAGTGCAGGGAAGTCGCTTGCAAGGGGTATCAGAGCTCGTTAGCTGTGCCGGCATGCTTATTGGGTTCTGACAGGGTTCTGCTACAAGTGATTCCACTCCAGTCTCTCGGGGCCCAACGGATGTGCTTGCAAGGCTCTCTGGGTTCACTAGTCATGTCTGCAAGGCTCTCGATATCCGAGGGGTATCTTTGCTATTTTTCAAAATTTAGTATTAAATAGGTAGTCTTAGGAAATTTTCAAACCCTTTTTTAGCATAATTTGATTTAGTTAGAATCAAATTTTCTCCAACAATGAAAATAATTATACCCTAGACCAAATTTGAATCTTACTAAATTTGACTTTTCGACCATTGTTTAAAAACTAGGATAACAACTGAGAAAACATTAAAAATAAAATTCATTAGTTATTTAACAATAAATATATAATAAATTCAAATTAAATTTTGCAAAATAAAGAGAAATGATTAAAAACTTACAAATTCAGCAAGCATTTATTTTACATTGTTTTGCTTCTTCGGTGAGTAACATGGTTTGTTTGAACCTTCTTTTTTGTGGCTTAAATGTAGTTACATTTATTATTATTTTTTTTTGTAGCGATTTTTATTTTTCCCTTATGTTTTTTAAACATATATTTCCACTCCTATATAGTGTAACGTGTAGTGCACAAATGTTTTACAATGAGATTTGCATTTTTTTTTTCTATACGTTGCATCACTTGTCATTCTCAATGCACTCCCCATGTAAATATTGGCCCTCCTCTCAGTGTGATTTGTCTCACTTTCAAAAAAAATACGATACTCAAGGGGTGTCCCAATAGAGTACGAAGGGGGCATTGGGGAACATTGGAGGTTTGAGCATTTAAGGCATAATCATTGTGGGTATCTTCAATGTCTATTTCCCTCATGCTTTCAAGACCACATGGCTTAAAACCTTAACCACCGTATTCATTGTTTTCTTCAATCTGTTTGTAATTGATGTTGTTCTTTGTCAAACTTAGATAAGCTATATAGGTTTTTTTGCAAGTACTTAAGTATGCCTCAGAGTAAAAAAAATTAAAAGAAATTATATTAACACTATAAAACAAAAAAACCTAACTAAACAAGAAAACTCAAACAATTGTTGTAGCTTCAAAACAATACCAAGGACTCCAAAAATATAGCTTTTCAACCAAGAATGCTGCCCTAGAAGCATGAATTGGAGTTGAAAAACCTGATGTCTATGTTCTGTTTACAACATGGAACATAGTAGCAAGAAGTTATAACATTTAGAACATATGCAATTGGCAAAGCGAATGGCTCCTTGTCTGAAAGATCTGCTGGAGATGCTACTAAAAACAACAAATTAATGGTCATTAAACTTGCAAACAACACTACAAATTTGTAAGTATTGTTATTAGTATTAAATGATGTGATAGTAGGTTGCATTATAGATCAAAGTCGATTCAACTCCATAACACACATAGACAATTGCTAAACGTAAGTTATGTTAAATAGTCAAAAATAGATTAAATGAAATCCTTGTGTTGTGGCTGCCTTGCTACTCTCTCTGTGGAAAAAATATCCCTTTATTATATTTTCAAATCTTAGGTGGGACAAGGTAAACCAAGGTGACAAAGGCTGACTTTGCAGTAGGAGATTTATGACATAAAAGAGAAACCCTAAAGTAACACCCAACTTCATAAATGTTTGAAATTCATGTTGGTCATGTCAAACCTTCATTTAATGTGCACAATCCGTGGAAAAACTACAATAAATTTTTTTATGTCAGAGGGAGTACACTTTCTAGTGAGTACCTCTTTTACAAATAGCCTACTATCATTCAATGAAAAATGTTGAATTGGTGTAGATATTATGAAAGTTGACAATATAACACTATTGATTATCCTTGAAATTCATCCTAAAATACTCTGATGATGTCAACTCTTTTGGATTGATGAATAACACCTCAAAACTTTGTATCAATCAACACATAAATAAATGATATTATTAATAAATTTTGTTAAGAAATGTGCAAATTCACTATTGAAAGGGTTTAAATTCAATATACATAAAACAATGCCGTTTGATTGGTTAAATATTACATAGTTTAGTCAAATGCTAAAGTAAAGTGAAAGGTAAAGTATCCCTTTGAGACTAAGAAGAGGTGTGTTTGAAATAATATGCCAACTTACTAGATTTTCCCCTTGTTTGGAAGAAGACTTTGAACCAATAAACATGACATGTTCCCTAAACATTCTTCTTGAGTAGGGCACCGATTTGGGGGCTGACCTTTTTGCTTCCATTTCCTTATGTTTGGTTTTTATTTGGCTCCCATTTGCTATCAATATATTTAGAAACAATCATAGATTAAACTGTTTCCAAACCAAATTATTTTTTGACCATCCTCTCACTTCCACAAATGGAATAAAACAAAATACTTACTTCCCCCTTTTTGTTTTTAACTTTGGAGGCCCCTTTTCTAATGTTTGTGTTAGCAATTACATTAGGCCAAAAACACTATGCGTAAAAGTTTGCGTAAGGAGAAAGCCTTTTTAATTTTTTTTTTTTAATAAGATAAATGTTAACAAATGTCAATGATTTCCTACAATTTCTCACAATTCCAATCTTCAACCTACTTCAATGAGAATCAAAACCCTAACCTCAAATATTCTACCTTATTGATATCTTCCAACATCAACATATAATTCTCTTCTTATTGAAATTCAACATGTTGTCATTAGTGGTCTCAATTATGCCTCTTATTAATTCAATTAGTCAATTAGTTAAAGTAGGTGGGAATTTGAGGTTAATCAATCCTAATTCATTCATGCAATTGAGGCAGGTTTGGGGAAAAGTGCATACCATTGAGCACCATTTATCGTTATTTTGTGTTTGTAGGTGGTTAACAGACATATTTTGGCCAAAAAAGGTCTCAACTAGGTGTGTACAAAGAATTAAAGGTGGATATCAGTAAAATCTCAACAAAAAGGGGCAGGTGGTTGTATCTAAGTCTTTAAATCAACATATAATACCCATAACATGGGGCTCAAATTGGCCAAAGTTGCGTCCTTGATTGATCCAATCGACTAATTGGTTCAATCATTGATGAAATCTAGGCTAACTGAGCCCCAAATCGCATTGTTTAGTCACAACTATCTAGGTTCACGAGGTTCAAATTGGCCTAGTTTGTGTCCTTGATCAATCTAAATGACTAATTGTTGAATCGATGATGAAATCGGGGCCAATTGAGCCCCAAATCACATTGTTTAGTTGTAACTAGGTTCACAGGGCTTAAATTAGACCAATATGCATCCCTAGTCAATCCAATGGACTAATTATTTCAATCAATGATGAAAATGGGGTGAATTAAGTTCCAAATCGCATCATTTAGTTGCAACTAAGTTCATAGGGCTTAAATTGGTTGAATCTATGCCCTTGAATGATCTAATCAATCAATTATTCAACCAGTGATGAAATTGGGGCGAATTGAGCTCCAAATCACATTGTTTAGTAACAACTAGATATGTAGGGCTCAAATTGGCCTAAGTTTCATCCTTGATTAATCCATTAATTAACTAATTGGTTCAATTGATGATGAAATTGGGGCAAATCAATTCCTAGATCACATCGTTTAGTCACAATTAGGTTCATGAGACTTGAATTGGCTCAATCTACATCCGTGATTGATTCATTAATTTAATAATTGGTTCAATTAGTGATAAAATTGATGAGAATTGAGCCAAAAATTGCATCATTTAGTTGTAAATAGGTGCACATGGCTTAATTTGGTGAAATATATGTACTTGATTGATTCACTTGACTAATTAGTTCAAGTAGTGATGATTTTGGGTGAAATGAGCCCTAAATTACATCGTTTAGTCATAACTAAGCTCACGAGGCTCAATTTGGCCTAATTTATTTCCTTGATTGATTGAATCAACTAATTGGTTTAATCAACAACAAAATTATGGTGATATGAGCTCCAAATCTCATTGTTTAGTCGTAAATGGGTTAAGGGGCTTGGACTGACCCAATATACATCCTTGATTGATCCTATTGACTAATTAGTTCAATAAAATAAATATTTGGGGCCAATTGAGCCCCAAATTCCATTGTTTAGTTGAAACTATGTTCATGTGGCTCAAATCGACCTAAGTTGCATATGTGATTGATCCATTAATCGATAAATTGGTTCAACCAACAATAAATTTGGGATGAATTAAGCGTTAAATCATATCGTTTAGTCACAACTAGGTTCGTGGGGCTCAAATTGGCCCAATATCCATCCTTGATTGATCTAATTAAAAAATTGGTTCAATCAATGTCAAAATAGGGAAAAATTGAGCCCCGAATCATATAGTTTAATCACAACTAGGTTAACAAAGCTCAAATTGACCCAATCTGAATCCCTAATTAATCAAACTGATTTATTAATTCAATTAGTGACAAAATTGGTGTGAATTGAACCAAAATCACATTATTTAGTTAGGATTATGTTCATGGGGCTCAAATCAGCTCACTATACATCCCTAATTCTTCCAATTGACTATCTATTTCAATCGATGACAAATTGGTTCAAATTGAGCCCCAAATTGCATTGTTTAGTCAAAACTAGGTTCACGAGGCTCAAATTGGCCCAAGCTACGTCCCTGATTGATCCAATTGAATAATTGTCTGAATCAATGATGAAATTGGTTCCAAATGAGCCCCAAATCATTTATTCTAAACTATCTAGGTTCATAGCGTTCAAATGGACACAATCTACATCAATGACATATTTATTGACTTGCATAATCAATCCTAATATTTTACTTGAGAACTAGTCCACTTGCAAACAACTATAATATTTTCATATTTGGTTGTACAATCGAATTGATGAGATTCTTGTAATGAAATTGCTGTTAGACCCATGAAAACACTGATGGAAGTGCCTAGACTTTGCAATGCAGCCATTGTGTAGTCATAATTTAGATTATTTATGACACTTCTAATTGATATGCATAGATATTTGTGAATATCAAGGATGCATTAATGTATCATTTTACACAAGCAAAGCTGAATCTCTTCCAATTAAAGGAGGCAAAGGAGAAAAATAAAATTGGGTTGAGAGATGAGAGCATTATTGTAGTTGTTAAGCTCTTAGTTGGTTACATTTCATTTGGCTACTTAGGGTTATATAAGTTATATTCGATACTTATTTTGGTACTAAAAATTGAGAGGAAGGTTAAAATTAGTGGAAGAACGTGCATCCACATTTAGCCATGGCCCAAAGAGAGAACTGTGATTATTAGGTTCAGTTTCTATTGTGCACAGTATCTCAAAAATCAATCATATAGGGAAAATTCATTCACCAAACTTAACTTCTCGAGCTCTGGAAACTCATGTAATTTTGGTTGGTGTAGAATGTTTGCAAGAGTGGTCAACACTTGTAGAGGTTATTTCCAAACCTGAAATAATGATGACCATGATGCCACATGGACCTTCTAATCATGTAATTTTGTAAACAATCATATTTCCTTCACATAATTTTCTCAAAAAAAGGGTTTTTTAGGAAAAGTAAATTTTAGTCATTTTAACACTCTTTTTTGCCTTATATACATGATTTTTTTTGAAAATTCCCACTTAATTCTACAATGAAAGAGGCTTGCATTTTTTGTTGTGATCATGGTGGTGGTTGTTGTGTCAATATTTCTAAATTTATTTTTAGGTGTGGGGTATATACATTTCTTGTTGAATGTGTGTGTGTGTGTGTTTGTGTGTGTACACACGCACACATTTTATGTATGCATATACACACACACATACACATATACATTATATGTATGTATTTATGTACACACACACACACACACACACACACCCAATAGTTTTGAAGAAAATCTTGTGGAATAAGACGATAGTTGTGATTCTAAGAAGAATTTGAAAAGAAACAATATGACATACTACAAATTCATGAAGTATTTCCATTATGACAAGTGGCCCCCAAAAAAGTGTTAGGGGTCGGATGTTCTATTTTCACATGTCAGAAACATAATTCTCTCTAACATATGTCTAAGTTCCAAAACTTATATTTCATTTTAAGTATAGTTAAATCACTCCCAGTTTCAAAGTTTTTGTGTACAAAAATTAGAGGTGCATCTATGCAGTCACAATTTAGTTCTTTCCACTTCGTCATTTGTCATCTATTTCCCTTCCCATAGGTGTCTGTTGTGAAAATAACTAGCGCCAATGACAATTGATTATTTTCACATAAATTTTAAATTTTGTTGAATGAAAAAAATAAAAAATAAATGAAGAGATCTTTTGTTAGTTACTTTTAATGAACTTGAATTTTAATGGTTAATATTAGGATCTATTTTAAAAAATATGGTGGCTAGCTTAAGTTTGGATTTAATTCAAATGCGAGGGTTTTAAGACCATCTATTAAACTTTATTTTCTTGATATAATTTGAAATCTCATCAAGTTTGTAATGCAAAAGATACATTTGATTTAATTAATACAAATGCAATAATTAAAAATTATTTTTTGGAGGCTAAAAAATAAATAAAAAAGGTCCAATACATAATCATATGTTCTTGATACAAATCTTGATTCATTGTCTATCTTCAAAGAAAACCAGCCAAATTTGGAGCATTTTTCCTTGCTAGTTTTAGTGCTAGTCACATCTTGATGAATGTTGCATCAGAACTTACACATTTTGCATTTGCAAAAAATCTAACGCAAACCTATATCAACAATAGCTAAAAAAAGTGACACAAAAAGTGTCACAAATTCATGAAAATTTGCTAGGTATTGCTTGAGATAATAAGCATAATAAATGTAAGATGAAAATAATACAAAAATAAAAAATGATTATTTTTTAACAATAAACCCCTCACAAAAAACTTAAACATTGATTTAAACAATTAAAATTTATAAAATTACAACTAAATTTTCTCTTATGATGATCTTAAAGGTGGCGTAAAGAAAATTCTTTAGGGACAAAAAACATATTGAAGGTTCATACACTAATTTTTTCAAAGATTGGTAGCTCTATCGTTGTCCTTCGTACGTAGACATCACTTCCTTACAAGGAATATTTTATCAATGGTGTGAAATTTCCATCATACCTATCTACAAATCTTGAGACAATAATAATTCTTACAAAATTATTAAGATTTTCCCTTTACTCACCAAACTTTTTGTAACTATTCAATAAAAGAAAATTAGCAATTATGTTAAAATATTACATTAACTTGTTAGATTCATTAAGATTGACCCTTAATTAATTTTTTTTTTTGACACAAATAACATCCATCACATTGAATCTTTGCCCAAGCAATCGATAAGATAACATGGCTTTCTATTATGCCAAAATAAACTATCCAATTCTCACAAATAAGGTGAATAGATAACCTCTATTTAAAAATAGAAAGAGATATATTGAAACTACACAAGGTCTAAAAGAGACAAGGAGATCACTCTAAAAATAGAAGACATTCTATAAGTTAATATTACACAAGTTCATTCTAAATCAAATGGATACAAGTCTCATCAATAACACTAAGATGTACTCCAAGTCCAACTAAGACTAACAATTAGTCTAGTGACTCATCAAGATAATGGACAGATATATTGATTTATTAATTGCACATAATAAATTAATGTGCATACCTTGGTAAATCAAATTAAAAATAAGTAATAAAACATGGTGTATTTTCATATGCCAACAACCCCCTTGAGTTTAATGTTACAAAAAATCTCTTAGAATGGGTTTTGACAATAAAGATTGGATCAAGTACCCATATACAATTCGTATCACCTGCTTGGTAAAAATGACTCAAAACAAATATAGATCAACCAATAGAGCAATACAACAATTCCCCTTTTAATGTTAACTAGGACAAGTAGATAAAATGAATTATTCAAGAAGATGGCTGATGCTAGAGTTGATAATATTATTCCAAAAGATGTAGTCAACCTGTCAAAATTAACTAACTAACTAACTAACTAACTATATATAAAATTCAAGAAGATGGCTAATGCTAGAGTTGATAATATTATTCCAAAAGATGTAGTCAACCCATCTAAATTAACTCTCTCTCTCTCTCTCTCTATATATATATATATATATATATATATATATATATATATATATGGTGGATAATGAATGTCTAGTTTATGAAGCTTAATTTGATGAATAACTCTAGAAGCACTACAATGACTAAGTGGATTGGAATCAAGAGTCAACGATTAACGATTGATCTAATAATGGTGAGCTCTACTAAACTATAGGGGTTAAATAGAATCACTTAAAAAAAACTAGTGTTTCAAGACATGGGAATAAACACCATGTGAAAATATCAACTATCTACACAAGTGTTATGAATTCAACTACTTAAAACATAATGTCCAAATTTACAAAGATAAAAACACCTAAAAGAAAGCACAAACTATGTAGACATTAGTACTCAATATGGGCTTTGAAAAACAATAAACTTGATGATGTGTCCATGTACAACTGGGGAATCAATATTAAATAATTTGTTTAAGCCATCTATCATGCCCAAATAAAATGCATGAAAATAAAAAACAAAAATGTGCCGATTTTTTTGAGAATGTATAATGCACATTCTACATATTCACATGGCTAACATGCTATTGATGTTCTTGGCACAAGACACACAATTCGTTAAAAAAATCACATGACTAAACGAGCATGAATTGCAATGCGCAAGTAGCTACATGGTTGCTACGTGACCATGCCGGCCCCTCTTGCTATTATGGGCCTATATATCCTAAACTAGCCTACAACTACCTACACATATATAGTGGGTCCCATGAACCCAAGGCCCACACTGAATGCTTAACTAAAATGAGGTATATTCAAACAACCATTGGCTCAAATGATTCATCCTAACTCTTAACAAGGTTCAAATGGGACCCTTGGCAATTTCAGTCAATCATAAGGCTCAGTTTACACCTTAAGTCATAAATTAATTCTATTTTAAAGTTGAGTTACTTTATGGAAAGTGATTTAAAAAAAATATCTCCTAGTTTTCATATGTCCATAAAAAGGGTCTAAAATATCTATGTTTATCTCTTTAAGGATGGAGTATTCCATCTCAATAATTAGATCTCTCTTAACACAACCATCATATCCAAATATGTTGAGGAAAGTCTAGGAATAGTTGAGAAAGGTAATAAAAGGTTCAATATTCACTTTACAAGTTTTCAAAATTTAAATTTCGTAAAGGAGAAGGAAGGTTTTGAGAATGACTTGTCCATAGTCATCTCTCTCCACCTTCCTCATCCCTAGATGACCACTGTTAATGGGGTCTCAAAGCTTTGTCATAATTTATTTTCTTTCATTTCATTTCAACTTTTAGACTTGATGTATAGTTGTTTGGGTAGATTTTTTAGGTATTAGGATTCTTGGAATGAATCAAATAGGTCTCAAGCTCTCACAATATTAAAAATAATGCCATGGAGCTTCAAGCTCTTCTAAAACCATTAATGGCTGCATATATCCAAGTTTATTAAGAAAGTGATATGTATTCTTAGTTTCGAGTCTTAAAATATAATTCATGCAAGTAAAGAGTGAAAAATAAGGGGGGAATCCTTTTTATGTCAACCTGTCTCGGGGATTCCAAGAAAAGCCATTAAGGCCATAATCATCTCTCTTTGAGAATTAGGTGCTATCTAAAAAAGTACAGGGTTTCAAGCCCTCAAACCACTTCCATGTAGAAGAGGGTTTTTTTAAGTGAGTATTTATTTTGAGTCACCTCTACCCCAAGATTTCTAATTGCCTGAAATGGATATACAAAACATTTGCAATTTCTTGAAAAATTTCTAGTTTGCAAAAAAAATATAGAGACAATACTATATAGATAAATCTAAGAGTTATTGGAATATTAAAACATTAAAAGTTATAATAATTACAAAAAAAAACCAAAGTGGCCATGACGGTTTGGCAGAAAACCACAATAAAAAAAAAGTCACATGGGTTTAAGCCATGGTTTATACAATAGACTACCCAAACTACAACCCACATCTTAACCTCCTTACTTGTGCTCACATGAGACAGTTAAGAATTAAGACTGCCTAGTTCTAAAGATATGATTAGGCAACCTACCATCCCCCTTGGCCTTGAATTTCCCACCACATAGTCACCTGGGGGACCACATGCTAAAATGAAACCATTCATACAGAGGAGGTCACTACCCTAAATTTTATGGGCACATGTGAAATTTTACCTTATAGACTATTTTTAAAAAAATTCACCACGGGCTCTAGACAACCCTTAAAATTAAGAAATGAAATCTCAGGATCAGAAAAATCCATTTCAATATAAAAATATAATTATTACTTGACACCTTACCGATCACGTACATTAATTATTGAAAGTATGTGCATTTTATAAAGGGATTTGAGGCCATTTAGGACTTCCAACTTAAAAAATTCATTAAAATTAAATAATGGCTCCAAAAAAAATTCAATGAAATGTTGCAAAATCATGGTAGAGTCCATTATACATTAAAATTATCTTTGGAATATTAAGGTGAGTTCTAATCATAAAAAAATATGGAAAGCAAACTAGCCCTTTAGGGCTTAAAGGGTTGAAACCATTTTAAACACTTCAAGAAAAAATCAAATCATTTTTATTTGCATTAATGTATTATTACCACCAAGGTATCATTTATATATAACATTTCCAATCCAAATCCTTTAAAATAATAATGTCCATAAATTAAAATTTAGCCTTCTTTCAATAGGGGTATAAGGAGGAGGGTCACAATGCTTTGAAAGTTCAGAAAAATTACATTTCTCACTCTTTCTTAACACTTATAAACTAAAATAATTATATTTTCATGGCTTCAAACAACCAACCAATAGTTCTATAAAAATTAACATGAAGAATATGAGAATAAGTCTCCAAGCTCCATGCTCCAAAGTAACCCACAAGGCCAATAAGGAGGGATTCACCTGCCAACCATTAATATCATCATTAGATGACTTCCATAAACATACTCCAAGCCAATAACTTCAATCTCTAAGCATAATTAGTACAAACAAGATTGAGGCAAGGTAATGTTTAGGTAAGTATAAGTGACAAGCATATCTAGTTGGCTCAACTTGTCAAACTTCCTTACAAGTTAGGGGTTATTACTATCACCCAATCACAAAATACATGAAACCATTTAAATAAACACACAAAGTCAATGCACTTTAAACACAAGGCATTAACAAGATATCTCAAGATATAACAATACTCATAAATTACCTACATGGACAAGAATTTATATTCTCCACTCAATGGGTTTAGAGGAGGAATTTGGGATGTATCCCCTTGAATTAACCCTTATACCATTGTTATGGGAGGACTTTATAAAATTTCATAATTCCTATTACCCAAGCCCCATGCAAAATATTCATGTATGAAGACTTTGGAAACTTGTTCTCATGCCCAAACCCTACCAAAGAAGGCACATAACATACCCACAAGATAAACCTATATGGGTAGTATAACAATACAATTTTAAGTCAATAAAAGGCTATTAGAATAACAATAAACATAGGAGGGATTTAGAAGCTCCAAGTCCTTAGAGGACCAAAAACAAAATGGTGTCTAAAGGCCCAACCATGGCAAACAAATAACCAGAAAGGGGTAAGCCATAAGGCCATGGAAACACTTTGAAAAGATCAAAGCAATAAGAGAATAATAAAATTTTAAGGATTAAAATAAAAGGTATTCATGGGTGTAGTGATGTAGCCTACCCTGGTTCCTCCACTTGATCGTAAGCAAGACCTCCTTAAACTATGCCTTGCTACAAGGAATCCCCCTCTACTTTAAGATCCTTCTCCACCTTCTATCTCAAGCTATACTCTAAAAATTAAAAATAATGGATAAATATTCCTACAAGGAAGGATTTCTCTTCTCTTATAGGGAAAACACTTCTCTCCATGACTAATGGTAAGGTGACATTTATCCCTTCCCTTTCCTTGGCCCTTCCTAATAAAGTCTTCCCATGCACTTACTTCTCTTAAAAAGCATGAGGGCAAACATAGCTCTCCCATGCTCAATAAATGTCTCTTCCTTCCTATGTCATAAAAATTGACATAGGTTGTCCTAAAATCTCCTTTAGGACTCCTAAAAAGGTACTAGTCCTACATTTTGGTCAAAAGGCTCTAAATTCACCTCAAAATATCTAATTTTCATTTCATACAAGTTTATAAGCTTTATTTTCTTTTTCCATTTGAACTTTGGCAAATGGAAATTCAAGTTGAATCTATATTCATCCTTTTGAATCACTATAAAATTTACGATCTCTTAAGATATGGGTCAAGGGGGTTTGAATAGTTCCATGTTGGCCCAAAATGCCAAAGTTTAAAACTAGCTAATAAAACATAACTAGGAATAGATTTTAATCAAGGGTGTCATATAGGACACTACACATATAATAAAAGTAATACACCCATGTTTAGTAAATCCCTAGTGCCATCACATAGCCTCCTATAATTTGTACATCATTTCACATGCAAAATTTCTCTTCCCTAAGATATTTAAAGTAAAAGAATGTAACAATGTCAAGTAACATGCATCAAGACACATCACATACATAAAAGCATATAAAAAACACATCGCAATATCCTAATGAATCAATATCATCATGTAAAATTTTAAGCACCCATATACTTAATAACACAATAAGGATGTGATAGCTATACTATCAAGATCACACAAATATGCATATCAATGAAAAAAATAAAATCATTTAGATATGGTAGGAACATCATCTAAAACTAGCATGTGATTACTATTGATGAAAGCAAACTAGAAACATCATATATGTAAAAATAAACTATTTAACACACACAATATCATAAAAATCATCTCATGCCTTAAATAGTAAATACAACATGATATTTTAGGATAAGTAAAGAAAAGTATAAGGTTGAAATTTTGCAATGTGAAAATTGGGCTTCACATTCCCTGCCCCTTGTGAAAACTTCCTCCTAGAAACCATTGAGATAGGTGGGTTTACTGAACCCTATAAATTAACAATTGTCTCATCATATCAATCCCAATAGACCCTAACCTAGTCTAGCTTTCAACTTCAAAGTCCTTGCTTCCTGTGTGCTAGAATCTACACAAGCTCTAAAGTTATACTCCAATTCATCTCTACCTATGATTCCATCTAATATAGAACATGGGCAGTGTAAAGTATATATAAAAACAAGATAGATACATGGAAAACATTGTGAACATGTGATAGGATAAGTAGTAGGGCTAGACGATCTATGATGGGACCTATGGACTTAAATATCTAAAATGTTTTGATAAAGCGAGGTTTTAACTTAGAACCATTCCCATAAAATATAGGGCTCTTGTTGGATATCTCTATAAAAAACACTTTTTCATCCACTTTGAAGTGTCAATCAACCCTTGTCACATCAATGTACTTATTGTTCTACTCTTGTGCCTCTTGAATGCACTATTGAATTTGAACTACCTGTCATTATATATCTTGAAACATGGTAGGACTAAAAATAATTGTATCCTCAATGTGATCCAAAATCACAGTGGTCCCACACTCTCTACCATATAGTGCCTTGTAGGTTGCAATGTCGATCAAAATGTGGTGGGCATTGTTATATGCAAACTCTATTGGGTATAAGTAATCCTCCCAATAAGATTAATAATCCATGACATACATTTGAAATATGTATTATAAAACATGGTTGACTTACTTTGTCTGTCCATCTGTCTCAGGATGGTAGGAAGCATTGAAAATGACTTGAGTGAAAATTTCCTCATGTAGACTGGTTCAAAATTTGGACATGTAAATAAGTTTTGAATCAGAAATAATCTTATGGGAAATTATGTGAAATCAAATTATGTCATCCAAGAAAAATCTTGCCACTGATGTAGGATTTCAAGTGGTCTTTATTAGATAAAAGTGAGCTACCTTTTTCAACTTGTCCACAATCACCATTGTCATGACATGATGGTAGGACGAGGTAGGTAGTCCAATAATGCAATACATGGATATGGTATTCCATTTCCATTCTATAATTTCATGGGGGTATAACAATCCTATAGGATGTTGATGTTTGACCTCAATGCTTTGGCACTCGAAGCATCAAGCTACAAAGTCTATAAATTTTCACCAAAAACCAACCTAGTGAAATAACTATCTCAACTTTGCATGCATATTATTCACTCTGGGGTGTGCCTGGTAAGGGGCTTGTTGAGACTTTGACAATATAAATCAACACAAGTCACCTGATGCAGACACATAAATGTGCCCTTTGTGATGCAAAATTCCATCTTCCTCATGTGTGAAGCCCACATACTTTCCATTTAGGTCCATTTGTGAATCTAACATGTCTTAATTCATGGTATTAATTATCCTTAGGATTATGCTCAAGCATTCAGCTTCAAATTCTAAATATTCAAAAAATATTAAAAACATTTAAAAAATAAATAAATCCAAAATTAGAAATGGAGCATGACACGATTGCTAGTTTCACTATTTACAAATATTATTTATCACATGTTTGGTATATATCATATTATTTACACACACACATGCATTTTATAGTATCTGAGTGCTATGCAAGACATACATGTTACACAAGAACATACAAAGATTAATTTTCCTTCTACATAGTGGCCATGCCAATATTGGGGGCATTTTGCTCCACATGTTTCACTATTATAAGTTATATATTTATAGACCTTTGTACCATATTGAGATACCTGTATTTATTACACGTGCCTTGATAATTACTCATTTATTACAAAATGATACATGATATGCCCATTATACTGAAATATGGCATTGATATATATGAATGGTGTATAATTTTTCATTGTTATGTGTTCTATTGATGTTGTTACTCTTTTAAACAATAGGATACTTTGTGTGTGACTATTATGTGTAGTAATTTGCCTTTGACATTATTGATATCCATTATTTGTGACATTTTTTAATGTCCTCCTATGTGTGGCCCTTGGCATTGTTTGTTGCAACATTTAAGTCCCTTGTATGCAACCCTTTGCCTTATATGTGACATTAACACTTATGTTATTGAGATTTCTTAAATTGAGGGGTGTCATACTCTATATCATGCACTATTTCTATATAGTATTATCTAATTACACTCCTATTGTGTGCTTTCATTGATACATTTATCTAGACATGACACATACATGCCCCACATTCAATATGTTACATACATGCCTTGATCAATAAATAAATTACTATGATGACATGTTCTCCACATAATCAAATGAAATTACATGATGATATATTTACACATGACATGATACAATTAACTCTTCTTTTGAGATGAGTGACTTTTAGGGTGCATCCCTCATCTCAAAAGGGAGGAATTACGATGGGATTGTCATACAGACATAATTCTCCATGAGTATAAAATCAGACCAAATACATGTTTCACAAATTTTAGAGATTCGAAGTGATTCAAATATTAGATAGTGCATATGCATGACATAAATTGATACATTGATTCAGAGTATAAGGGTATATGGAACACACATGCATTTAATTTATAGACATTTGAGCATAGATTCATACACATTTATGTTCATAAAGATGGGTAGTTGTACAATAATTTACATGAGCACTAAGTTTTCATAAACACACATGAAGATAAAAATAGACCCAATAAAATAAAATGAGATAAATAATATTAAAAGAATCTTAAAGTTAATATAATAATAAAAATTACATACACACAAAATTATATAGTACACAATATTTCACCTAGGAAACCCTTACATTAAAAAACCCAACACAATAACATCCTTTACTATTGTATTAACTTAAATGTCTTGCAATACAATAATGTGATTTTTAATTATACTTTTCCCCTACTACATGTGCGAGTATATATAGACATATCAATAGGTAACCATAAAAGTGGGATTACAATACCATGTGTACCAAAACGATGGGATACATAAAAAATGGGATAAAACCACCCAAATACATGCTAATATGATCCCAAATAATTAGTAGAGTGTAAATCCTCATTCTGGCTCTACAGTCTAGTAGAGTGTAAATCATGAAAAATATACAACATATTTCCAATAATTTTCCACTTTTTGAATACTTTACATAAGGGGTCACATGACCATACCTTTTATCAACTAAGGGTAACTGTACCTATAAATTTTTTAAGTTCTCACAGCTTTCATCTATGAATCAACAACATTCTCACCTGTGTCTACCTTATATAATACTATCTTCTTATCCTCCACCATTTCCCAAAAAAAATGGTATTGCATATCAATTTGTTTCATTCTAAAGTGATACTCTAGGTTCCTTGCTATAAAAATTGCACTTTGAGAGTCAAAATCTATCCTTACACTTTTTTGAACAAATCCAACAATGGAAATTAACCTTTGAATCTAAACTATTTTCTTGCTTCCCTGAGTAGTTGACATGCATTGAACCTTTGTGGTGGATATCATAACACTATAATGTTTTTTTCTCATCCAACTTATAGCTCCACCAAACAAGTCGAACACATAGCCACTAGTAGATATTCAAAAATCAAGTTCTCTAGCCAAGTCCAAATCTAAAAATTCATGTAGTTTCAATTTTTTACTTTCATCAGGATTACCCTAATAGTAGATTGCATTGCCTGATGTCCCAAAAAAATACCTAAGTATCCCTTTCACTAAAATCCAATGTTCTTTATCTAAATTTGACATAAATTTACTCAATAATCCCACTACATGAGCAATTTTAGGGATACTAAAAACCATTTCATACAAGAAAATACCAACAATGCTAGCATATGAGACTGGATACATGCCATCAACTTATTATTCTATTTAGGACACTGCTCAAAAGATAAATTTTGACAAAAAAGAAAGGGAGTACAGACCAACTTACTTTTCTACATCTTAAACTTTTGCAGTATCATCTCAATGTACTTCATTTGATTTAATCACAATTTCCTATATACCCGATCCCTTTTAATTTCCATACCCAAAATATATTTTACAACACTAAGATATTTCGTATCAATTGAGATGATAATTGAGACTAGACTTGGTCGATCATCTCATTATTATTACCAATTAACAATATGTCATCCACATATAAACCTATGATAATAAATTTTCACATTTTTATATAAAATAAACAAAGAAATCAACTTTGCTTCTTGCAAGCCCAAGTCCCAACACATACCTATCAAATTTTTGGTTCCAGTTTCTTGGCTATTACTTCAAGCCATACAGATATTTTTTTATTTTGCACACGAAATCTTTTTTTCTCTTTATTTTAAATCTTTCTAGTTGCATCATGTAGATTTCCTTGTCAAGCTCACCATGTAAAAAAGTTGTCTTTACATGTATTTGTTCTATTTCTACATTGAAAGTATCAATTATATATATATATAATTTAGCAACAAGAGAAAAAATAAAACCAAAATCAATTCCCTCTACTTGAGAGAATGCATTTTTTACTATTCGAGCTTTATATTTCTCCCCTATACATTGCACTTAATTCTAATTCCCCCTTTGTGAGGTAATTTCACAAAGTTGCATATCTAATTTTTATCTAAGGACTCCATTTTTTCCTCCATAGCATTCATCAAAAACTTGTTTCTTTGGAGGAAAAATACTCTTTTACAGTATTGGGTTCTTCATCAATAACATATAAAAATAATAAAAGGAATTCATAACGTAAATAAGGAGGACTATACCTATCATGTGTCCTTCTCACCTCCCTCTTCTAAATTTTGGAGTTTATGGTTCTCCATCTGATGGTTGCTCCTCAACTTCCTCTGAATATTTCTCTTGTAACTCAATTTATGGTTCATAATTTACAGTTACTTGAAATTCAGGGACTTCTCCCTCTTCTTATTCAAATTGAATTTATTTAAGTTCAACTTTTGGCTACCCTTTTTTTGGAATACCTTTTATCTCTCTAAAGACAACATTACAATTGTAAACAATCTTCTTCATTTTAGGGTTCCATAGCTTATATCCCTTCACACTAGTACCATATCCAATAAAAATATTTATTATCCAACATAATTTTTTTATATTTTAGAATATACATACAAGCATCATAACCAAAAAATCTAAGATTTTTGAGTGTTTCTTACTAGTCCATGCCTCCTATGGAGTGTTATCAACCAGGACTGATGTGGGCTATCTATTGATCAAATAAAAAACACATGTGATTTTTTCTACCCAAAATTTTCTTTCCAATCCTACACCATTGATCATGCTTCTCACCTTATCCATTGGAGTCCTATTGATTCTTTCCACAACTCCATTCACTTGTGGTGTATATGGAGTCATCTATTGCCTTTATATTCCATAGTCATTACATGAACTTCTTGAAAGAATTTGAATAATATTATCCACCATTTTGACTCCCCAAGACCTTAATATTAATCTTTGTTTAGTTTTCAATAAGAGCCTTAAAATATTTAAACTTATTAAAAACTTTAGATTTTCCTTGATACAATAAACCTAAGTTTTTATCAAGTAGCCATATATAAAATAAACACAATGTATAGATTTCTTTAGTGATGGAATTTTTGTAGGTACAAAAACATCACTATACACTAAGTAAAAAATGCCTTCTAATCTTGCAACACTACTAGGAAACTTCACTTGTGTTTGCTTACCAAATACATAATGCTAAAAAAATCAATGTCTAATGGGCAACTAGAAATTCTTTTAGTCATACCTTTAGATTTTAATGTTCCAGGGCATTTTTATCGAATGTGTCCAATCCTTTGATGCCACAAAATTATCTCCTCTATAGGAGATGTAGGAGTCCGAAATAAAATATAGTTTACCTTAAGAACTACAAAGCTATTACATTCATATTTTACAATGCTTTCCTCAAGCTTCAAAATAGTTCTTGTATGTAATCTTTCCAATACCATTTCTCCATGAAATATATTGTAATTATATTTATTAAATATGACCTCTATACCTAGATCCTTTATCTTACTTATATATATTAGTTTTATAGTCAAACCTAGAATGTGCATAACATTAAAGAGGGTTTTAAACCCTCCATATTTAAAGCTCAACTTGACTCTCCCTTGACCTATGATTTTATAGGTTGAGTTATCTTCTAAGAGGATACAACCTCCATTGATCTTTTTAGATTCACAAAATCACTCCTTGTGAGGGGTCATATGAAAAGAGGCAATCGAGTCAATCAACCATGCACTGTCACATACACATGAGCTTGAAGTTGCTATGAATAAGTCCCTCGAATCTTCACTAGAGGGATTTACTTCTCTAGACTGGGAATCATCACAAGACTTAACATTTTTAACCTTGTTAGATTTGACATCTTTATTAAAATGCCCCATTTTACCACATATCCATCACTTTCTCTTATGTTTTGCTATAGTTTTAAATTTACCTCTAGACTTTGACTGTCCCAACTTTATTTTAGTTATTTCATGAGACTGAACTCTACAAACAAGGCATCTTTTTTTTGATAATCCTCAACATATTTTTGCCTCATTTATTCTGATAATAAGATTCTCACTATGTCCTTGATTTTTAATGTCAATGTAGTAAAAATTATTTCCGTAATCAAATTATCTCAACAGGTAATGAACAAAGCAAAGTAATAAATTCTTCTTCTTCATTCATTCTAATTTCAATAGAAAGTAATTAAATTACCACATTATTGAAAGCATTCAGATATTTATTTATAATCATATCATTCATTTTCAATGAATTCAACTTCTTTTTGAGAAATAGTTTGTTCACTTGAGACTTTGTGTGATACAAAGTCCCCAACTTCACCCATAGTTCTTTAGAATTTTTATCCATTGACACATTTAGAAAAATTGATTCTGATAGACACAATTTGAATGAATTCTTTACCTTCCTATCAAAATTTTACAAATATTCTACCTTCATACCTGTAGGTTGTATTCCTGATAATCAACCAACTAATCTTTGTCTACAACAATATCTTCCATCTTGAGCTTCCACAACTCAAAATTTTGATTGTTAAATTTTTAAATCTTTATCCTTGCACTTCCAATCATTATCCTTTACTCAAAAAATTTATCACACATAGAGGTCCATACTAAAACAATAGTTTATCCCAAGTTAAATAAATCTTAACTCTTCAAACAAAGCTAAAACCTGACTTTGTTTCTAAATGAAGAGAAAAATAGACTTGATAAACTAATATGAGACAAATAATACTAACATAATCATTAAGTTAACTAAATAATGAAGATGCCATGCACATAATATTACATATTACACAATATTCACCTTGGAAACCCTTATGGGAAAAAACTCATCAAAATAACCTCTTTTACTATTTTACTCACTTAAATGTCTTGCAATATAGTAATGCACTTCTCATTTCTGATTTTTGTTATTACATGTGTGAGTCGGTATAAGAACATAAATTAGCAACCATCAAAGCGGTACTAAAATACCAAGGGTACCAAACCCATGGGATATATACATCAACTATAACTACCCAAATATATGCCAATGTGGTTCCAAAAATTTAGTAGAGTTTAAATCTTAATTTTGGCTTTACAGTCTAGTAGAGTGTAAATCATGGAAAATATACAATATATTTATAATAAAACATTTAAGATATAGGTTCTCAAATTCAACATGTAGGTGCATATCATTCTATATCAGTTGGTATAATTTTAGGGGTTGTGATACTATTTCATACACACACATAATAGAATGAAAATCATTCCACTTCACACTTATCATATTTATGGTCATGAACATGGTCCATTATTTTTGACCATTTAGTATATTCGACATTGAACAAAACTACACAATCAAAATCTATATACATTATGGGGGCATAACCATTGTTCATTCCCTTTTGATCATGAATTTTGTTTTTACATGGATTGAATCGGAGCAAAACATTACAATTGAATCGACAAGCCATATGCAATGGTTGATTCATTTTTGAGTGAACCTTACCTAATCAATTCTCTCATTTAATTGCATAGTGATTACTTTAAGTATAACCCACCCACATGGTTCTCTTTTTTTTCCCTACATAGTTATTTGGGTTAATACATTGCATATTTTTTCCCACATTCATGAGGGATGGGGCATATTAACTTCTATTTTATCAAATTTGAGAAAATCTAACAATATGTAGATTACCTTAAGTGAAAAACTAATGTGCAACCTTAATAATACTAATACTATAAATATGAAACATCATTGATTTGAAACTTGCTAAATATAGATATTCACTAAATAATGAAAGTACAATAGAAAAACTAAGATTTAGTTGGAAAATGGTGTTATGGGAAGAATCAAAAGTTAAAATTTGTAGAGTGGCTAGATTTGGTGAATGTGAAACTGAAACTACAATTGGAATGAGCACTGGATAATATTTCCCTATGTTGGACAAAAGAGAAAGGGGTATTCCTATCATTTGTGAGGCTGGTCCTATCCATAAACATTGAAGATTTCAAATTTTTGGGTTTTATTTGCCTTCATTTATACACTTTATGTTCCATGCAAGAGATTTCAATTAGTTAAGATGACCACTGTATGACTATTTTTCATCCAAAACCCTATCTCCTTGACATGTGAAGACCAATGCAAATTAATGGGAGAAAAATGAATCATCAGTTGAAGTTGGGCATGACCTCAACACCCCATGTGCTGAGTGTTTTCTATATACTAATACTCTGAAGAGGGATCAAACTTCATGTACTTATCCCATGCTATGGTGGTGTGTGAATAAATGGTGCATAGTGTGATATGTTGGTGTAATACTAGTGTGATTAAATGTCTTAACTGTGACTTGTGACCTTGGAGATGTATTCATACTTTGGATTTGGGTTACTAGGGTTGTATATAATTAGAAATGGGAGAAATATGGAATTTGCTCTCAATGTACAATTTGAATTCAGGCACTTTTCAGTGTTGAAGCCTCCTATGCAAAAAATGGTTTTAAATGTATTTATATAGTCATGTCTTTGAAATTTATTTGAATGGATATTTTTAGAATGTAGACACTATTTTTGAATTATATAACACCTTACTCTTGTACACTTGGCAAACTCAGACTTTCATTGTTCTTCTCAATTCTGGACCTCTCTTGATTTATAAAATCTTGTATTTACGCTATCTTGTGCCCTTTGAACTATCTCTTAATTTGACCAGTCTTATGTTGATTGCCCAAGCCTTCTATCTTTCTCATAATTTTTAAAACTTACTTATCTTCTATCTCTACAAATTTTGAGTATATACCTACTTTCTTTCTCTTTAGACTCTAATGTCTGGGACATATACTAGTGTCTTAACCCAATGCAAATGTCTAGTGGCCTAAAGTCATCTAATTTGTAAATGAAACATATCCTAATGGTCAACCTAAGTTTTTTAATGTGATTTATTTATCCAAAGGGATTGATATAAATATAAGATCAAACCTCATTCATTCTTCACTTAGAAAAATTCTTACCTACTCAAAAAACAACTTATAAAAGGCATTCAATCAAGCATTCAAGTGAGCAAAACTTTTTTATTTTATTATATTTCTATATCAATTATAGGGACCACATCTATAGCTTTGAAGTATCAAATGAGTAGGCCAAGAGATATATTTTCCAAGTTACAAGCTAAGTCACTATTGTACTTACTTTCTACATATTGCATGATTCACACACAAACCAATACATAGACGAGAAATACATTATTATGAGGCCCTCTTTATAATATTGATCATGTAGGCAACATTAAATGATAGAGGGGTCTTTGAGTTTAGCTCGATACCATGTGCCCACTAACCTATTTTTATCTAAGGTCACTATGAAGAAGAATTAGGGTTTTACAAATTCATAAACAATGATAGTCCATTACCTTAATCTAAATGCACAAAAGTGAAGGCAAAGTCAAACTTAAAAGTATCCAGGTGGTTGCATCTTTCTCTAGTAGGTATTACGTAGAGGACACTGCATCGAGTTTAGACAATAACATCGATGCAACCATCCTACGCTGATGTTAGTGTCTATGGCTCAAGAAGCATCCAAATAAGAATCTAACAACTATTCTAGAACTATCTTCTAGTTTGTTTCTTACCTATTCTAGATCTATAACTACATTAACATCAAAAGAAGATAAGTATATTATTTCTTTATCTTTTTTTAATCATTGTTGTACTTTTTATTTTTAGCATAACTGAACCTAAGAAATTTAGTGTGTATATATATATATATATATATATATATATATCTGAATTTAGCACCCAATTTCTCTAATGTAGATATTATTATCACCCTTGTACTTATTCATTTATATAAACCACTTTAATAAACTATCTAGGTAATCTCAACATAGAAAATAAAACATTTTAGGGTTAAACATTTAGTGCACACTATGGGATAAATGAATGCTAACACTTCCTCCTAATTCACATTATCCACCACACCGATTTGAAAAAGAAAAAGGATGACACTTTTGTACTTACCATGGTATTAATGGACACTAAGATAATGAGTGTTGTAGTCTTGAGCAAAATATTACATAGTTAGCTGATCAGATAATTATTATATATTGAAAAGACATATCTAGACATATTCCACATATTTATCTTAGAGGATCGTCTAAGAGGGTCGAGCCATCCCATGCTGCTCCTTGTGAGGAACACATGGTCCATCAATTTTTATAGAATATGTCCACTAGTAAAAGTACTTTTTCTTGTGCACCATCTCCCAGAATTAATCTTTCCCACACAGATCCCACCAAGGAACCATTGGTCGATTGGGTCCTTCATAAATATACAAATGGATAAAATGAACGTGAAAACAATATGTGTATATAAATAGACAAATACAAATTCCTAAGATATATCTACATATACTTCAAAATTAGTGATTAAAAAAAATAATATTTCCATTACCACATGATCATTATACTCAAGCTTTATTATTTCCATCCAGATTTCATTGCATACGATGATTAATTCATAACCACTGAATTGTAAGTTTCATTAAATTAAAATATTTTATATTACACACTATATTCAGATATCCATAACACCTAATCATGTTTCTACAATTTTTATTTCAAAGAAACCACAAAGCACATATAGATGGGTCCCAAAAACCCCTACTACTACTACTACTACTACTACTACTATCCCTTCATGACCACATAGTCTTATTATACATACATAGAGGATCACATATATTATAGTGATAGATATTACACCTACACATGCTCCTTATCAATACCAAAAATTCCTTACACCAAGTTATGAGTGGTGAGATAATTATGAATACCCTTTGGATGAGATCATGGGATGATCTTTCCTCTTCATATATACCGAAATATTAAATAAAAATTTCAAAACTCAAAAAATTTCAGCATTTACATGTTCTATTAGCTCATTGTCATCTATGTGTTAGTTACATGTTAATGGATGTCATATCAGTTAATTTTACATATACATGTGTGTCATGCTTCTACTTGAGTGTGATATAAGCATATACATATACATAATCTATTCCTATTTTGGATGTTGGGCCTTTCCTCTACTCATGCCATATGGACATTAGGGGCATCCACATCTATGATCACAATACTTTCAGGTTATATTATTCTATGGTCATTCTACATTATCATGTTTTGAGATCATATATGTACTTACACCTACTTTTATCCATGATTATATCTTTCACAGGGTGTTTGATATGCTATGCACTTGAAAATTTTTACTAACACATTTGATCCATGGGACACTATGACTTATTATGCCGATTATTTATGCTTTCTTTTATGCACTTCCTTGAGGGTTTTGCCTTGCTATTGTCTTATTTTTTCAAGCATTTGAATATTATCCTTTGATTATACAACCTATGCCTATGTGGGCTTTTTATGAAATTTAAACATGTCATTTTTTATTGTATGGACATTTAAATATGCCATCCTTGCTTCTATGGACATTTTATTTAGACACTCCCTTTGATTATATGACATTTAAACATGCCCCTTATTTACAGTCTCGTAGGGCCATTGCCTTTTGACTTGATTTTGAGTGATTTTATGTGTGTGCTTGTTTGATTGTTGAGATTGTATTATTAATATCTAGATATTGCCATGATCCTTATCATGCATCTTAGGCTTTCATTTGGCCACATAATTCTATGTGTGTCAATGATACATTTACCTAGACATGTTTCTTCTATATGTTACGTGGTTACATTCATAGATTACATAATTATTTTATCCTTTTGAGGTTAGGTAACTAACGGTTTATATTCTACACTCACCTAAAATGGGGGCATGTCATATAAACATGTTCTTCACATTTGACACAATTTTTAAATTTAGTGGGGGCATATTTTAGAAGCATGTTCTCCACTCTTATTTAGTATGTGGTATTTATATCAGTTTTCATATTTAGTGGGGCATGTCATATGGGTATGGCTTCCATATACTCATAGTTTTTACATTTGGTGGGGGCATTTCATATGGGCATGGTTTTCACACATTCATAGTTTTCAAATTTAGTGGAGGCATGCTTTGGAAGCCATGTTCTTGACACTTATCTGATATTTAACATCTCCAGATTACAGTGGGGGCATGTTTTAGGAAACATGTTCTCCACATTAGCACTTATTCAAGTGTGTGTGTGTGTGTATATATATTTAGAGGCATGATTTGGAATCATATTCTTCACACTTACATAGCTTTTGATTGGCCAAATCACACTATATAAATTTAGATTCATAGTTGTCCCAAAATTCCATACATTGGTACCATTGTCATACATAATTTCAGCATGAGACATATCTGATGTGCATATGCTATGCAATGTGTGCATAATATTGAAAAATACAAATAAAATTTAGATTTCAAAACTCTCCTATGGACTATTACCATATCATGGACTTATTATCTATTGATATCTAGGGCAAATTTTTACAAATTATATTGAACCAATATACTGTAATAGTTGGTTTGCTTTTGGTATGGTTGAGGTGATTAAATCACTCAATTTTGCTAATTTTTTAGGTTTAACTTGATTGTATCATTCAACCTTACCAAGTTATAAGTATCACTGGGATCCATGATTGAGTTAATCTCAACTACCAGGTGGCAACTCACATTTTCACCAAGGTTGGGGGCATGTGCCTTCCAATCTCTCTCTATCTCCTTATATATATATATATATATCAATTTAAAAGTTTTATAATAATACATATTTCAAAATAAATTTGTTAATATATAAAGCGATTACATCGACACATATGTGTACTCTTAAACCTTGCTCTTTCAATTTAAATCTTTCAATAATTTCATTTTTAGATTATATGCACTGATTATACACTATAACATGTTCTTGGTTGTAGGTCAATCACTAAAAAATCACTCAAATTGGGTTCACGTAAAGAAGATGTGTGCTATACACACCTAAGTATACATTCATTTCATTTAAATTAGTAGTTTTATTACCAGATTAAAGCAGAGAAAATGTAGACACTATTTCTTAATTATATAACACCTCAGTCTTGTATACTTGGAAAACTTAGACTTTGTCTATTCCTCTCAATTATATAATTTTCTTATTTTTTGAAGTTTTGGCATCTGCTTTATCTTGTGCTCTTTGACCTATCTCCTATTCTGACAAGTCTTATGTTGATGATCGAGGCCATATATCTTTTCCATAATGCTTAAAACTTGATTATCTTCCATCTCTATAAATTTTGAGTTTGTACCTACTTTATTGCTCGTTGGGCACTAATGTCCAAAATAAATATTAGCATCGATGCTAGTGTCCTAACTTGATGCAAGTGTCTAGTGCTGTAAAGTCATCTAATTTACAACTAAAACATATCTTAATGGTCAACTTAAGTGCTTTAATGTGAGTTATTTATCCAAAGAGATTGATATAAATACAAGATTAACCCTCATTCATTTCTCACCTATAAACTTCTTACCTACTCACCAAACAACTTACAAAAGATATTCAATCAAGCACTCAAGTGAAAAAAGCTTCCCTATTTTTTTATTTCTATAATAGTCATAGGGATAACACATCTATAGGTCTAAAGTAATAAATAATCCAAGAGATATGTTTTTCAAGTTATAAACTAGTTCATTATTATACTTAGCTTCCACATATTGTATGATTCACACACATGTCAACATGTAAGGGAAAACTATATCAATTTGAGGCCCTATTCAGAGTATTGGTTATGTAAGAAATACTTATTGATAGAGGGGTCTTTAGAGTTAGATAGACATTGTGTGCCCATTAATTTATTTTCCCCCAAGGTCACTATAAAGATGAAGAACTAATGTTTTATAAATTCATGAGGAGTGACAGTTCATGACTCAGATCTGAATGTACCAGAGTGAAAGCAAAGTTAAAGTTATAAGTATCTAGGTGGTCACATCTTTTTCCACTAGGTATTCTATATAAGACACTTGCATCAAGTTCACACAATAGCATTAACATAACCATCCCAAGATGATGCTAGTGTCCACATCTCTAAAAACATCCAAATCAGAATCTAACGACTATTTTAGAACCATCTTCCAATCTACTTCCTCCTTGTCTTATATCTAGAATTGCATTAACATCATAACAAGCTAAGTATATTAATTCTTTATTATTTTTATATCTAACATAGTTGTACTTACTATTTTTAGTATAACTAAGCATACAAAAAATTAGTGTATGTTTATATATGAGTTTAACACCAAATTAAGTTGTTGTAGATCTAATTATCACCCTTGTGATTATTCATTTTTATAGACCTATTTTATAAGTTATCTAGGTAACCTCAACCTAGAAAACAAAATATTTTAGGGTTAAACATAGGGACATAGGTCGACCTTCCCATAACTTTAAAATTTGAAAATTAGCTATTATTTGGTAGGAAGAAAAGAGAGGGGGATTGGAAAATAGAGTGGTGCATTCCTATCCAATAGGGTGCTATTGTCTAATAGGGACAAACAATAGGGCTCAAGGTAAATTTTATTAGCGAATATTCATTTATTCATGAATATTCAATTTTTTAAAAAATGTACTTGGTGATTTTGGAGTAGTACATATGATCCATTCACCTAAAATTTTATAAATTTTATGATATAATTTTTTTTAGGGGTCAACTCACCAATTGTTTACAATAATTATAAGAACAACTATGTAATTCACCTTATTAAAATACAAATGTTCATAGGGGTTACCATCAAAATATCATACTTTACCTCATTACTAAGTTGAATCTTGAGTCCACTTGACAACATCCCTGCAACCACCTAACTATTTTCCACCCTACTGATGCTACTCGACTGCATACTATATCACTTGATTGTAGCTTGTGCTACCCCAAAGCTACCATCCAACTACATACTGTGCTACTCAACTACTATCACCCAAGTGCATATTATGTCACCCCATTGCTGCCGCTTGACTGCATATTATGTTGCCCAACTACTGTCACCCGAATGCATCTTACCATTGCTGATTTTATCATCAATAGTGCCTTTCTAGCTGTTATTTCCTGACTACATATTGAGTCCTACTATATCCTCCCTACATTAAAATGATATCAGGTGGTAAGGGTAAAACACCACAACAAATATCAATAAAATTGAACATATTATCTTATTTAGTAAACCCAAGAAAGATAACTACGCAAATGACATGCACTCAAAATACAAATACTTCTTAAACTCTTTTAAAAAAAATAGTAATTTTCTTTTAAATTGTAGAATAATTTCAAAACCCTTTTAATGCATAAATTCCTACCGATGATACTATTTCATTAGAAATAATTAATCACAATAATATCTCACCACCTAAGGATTTTATTAATCACATGCCACCCCTAGAAGACACTCATCTGGATAATTTAGAAGAGATTTGTAGTTCTCATTAGACACCAAATTTAGTTGAAAATTCCACTCAAAAATTTTGATAACGGGAGAGAAATACATGGACAATTATAAGGTCTTTTCATGTTGACTAGGTAATAAAATATCCCTTTATAGAACTTATAGAGTAAAAAAATTATAATGAGACTCCAACATAATGCAGATGTATAATATGCAATTAAAAACTTAGAAAAGAACATAGAATGCAACTTAAATTGGACACATTTGAGAAACATTGTGAAAAAAAAAATCCATGAAGCACCTAGATGCACAAATAAAAATAACACACATGAAAAAATAAAGAAGAATGCATGCATGTAAGATATGCACGTGAATACAAAAAATGATAAAAAAATACAAAAATATCTTGTTGAGAAAGAGGGAATAATCAAAGCTTAATTTGGAAAAGTTATGTAGTCCAATCTAAAGGCAAAATATGTACAGTTCTCTACTATTTAATACATTTTTAGAAATGGCAAACTCATTTCTTACTTTTTAGATTATAATATTTTTTTTTAACATAATGGGTTTTTTGATATTCTAAAATTGCATTGGCTGAATATCCGTGCTTAGAAAATGACAAAATGTCTAGCAATAGTTGAGAAGGAAGATTTGAAAGAAAGTGTTAAGAGATCACTATTTATCTAACTGTCAATTGATGGGGTCACTTTAGCTGACAACATATCATGGATTTGCATACATGTTTATACTTTTGAAAACTATTCAAGGAAACTTCATCTATTATCTATCTATAAAGTGGTAAAAAATTATAATGTAGAAAACCTTCACAAATTAGTTGTATCTAATTTGAGAGATAAAGCTGGGATGGATGATTAAGTTATAATTACAAAGTTGGTCTGTGTTGACACTAATGGTGCATCAGTAATGAAGGGGCATAAAAGTAGTCTTTATGTTAGACTTCAAAGAACAATTGCTCCATTTATGATTCCAATTCATTGCATAGTTCATAGGATGAATCTTGCATATAAAATTGTTAGCACATTTGGTAGTGTTGCAAAAGTGGAAGAGTTATTCATGACTTGCATGCTTATATGTCAAGCAACCAAAAAATATTTTTGGAGTTCTAAAAATTTTCAATTGGGGTGACTGACGGTAAAAAACTATTGAAAGACGCTGATACAAGATGGATTTCCATGTATGAACTTGCATGTAGAATTTTTGAGGAATAACCATCTTTAGTAGGTTTTATGTATAAATACTATAGGGAAGTTGACAAGGCAAAAGATTTGTTATACCATTTAATAGATTTGAAAATGTTACTGACATTATGCGACATTCTACCAATGTTGAAAGAAATCGACTGTTTAATGAAACATGCCCAAGAGAGATCTATATATAGTGTTGACTTCATACATTTGAAAAAATGTGTATGTCAATATTTAGATATATTATACACATTGAATGAAAGCTTTCACGAACCAATTTTTAAAACTTAAAAAATTTTGATAGATTTTAAGAATATTGAGAGTTATTTGAAATTCAATATCAATGATCATCTGTGTCATGGTAAATGGTAATGAGATCCCAATGCACACTTTCTACAAAAGACTTGAAGTTGTAAGAGTTGACCTTGAAGATGTACTTATAACACATCTTCTCTATGATACTGTTATATCTAAAATGCAATTTAAATTAATTAAAATCTCACAAAGCTTATTTTTTGAGATCATAAAATGTTTTTAAAGAGACGAATTGTTTTAGGGCATGGTGTTACGTTGTGGAGCTAAAAGCTTCACCTTTGCAAACGAAAACTAAAAGTTGTTGAAGAACCAGAAGCACCGGCGTCGGCAGCATAATCGATGTCAGTCGTGACCAGTGCAGAAGGCAACCGGTGATGGCAGGAAGTCGGCCAACATCAACAGCACTAGGCAAGCAGGGACCGACGTCGATCGTCTGTGTGTTCCAAAACTGTTCATTGCACGAACAGTTAGTTGAGTAAACGAAGTGTTTGCATGTAAAGACCAGTTAGAGTCTTGAGCTGCATGGATAATTGTCTAAATTAAGAGTCTAAGTTATTGTTTAAGTCTGGGATCTACTTATAGACCCATTGGCATGTATTGTAATGTGTGCTAGTGAAGAGAACTAAGTGTGTGTTTCTCCTAGTTCCACTAATGAGCTGATAAGGAAGGCAAGGAAGTTCCTTCCATTGTAAGATCATTGAGTTGCAGGTTGTTGCAAGCTCATAGGAGATCTACATGTGTGAGTATGGTCTGTTGAATTATAGGTTGCAGGTTCATGAGAGATCAACTTGAAGTACTATAGAGTGCTTGGTGTACTGGCAGAGTTATTACTGACTGGTTGGAGAGGTGAACACCAATTCTGTGTGTGAGTTGGTTGTTGGAACCATTTTTGGTAGGAGAGTGTTGAAGAAGAATTACTGTACACTTGAGGTGTGGGAAGCCTCTATAAGGTGGAAGAGTGTGGCAGCTCTTTATTGTATTCTTTTCTGTAAAGTGTTAATACAAGATAGTGTATTGTCTCTCATATTTTGTGTTATTGGTGAATTCTAGTTACTTGTACTTCTGGTATATTTCCGCATGTTTAATTGCTTATATTTGGTAATCATATTGTGCTCTTTCTAAGGAGCAATATCCTAACAAGAGGGATCAGAATAGGTGTGTTTGTTCTTGGATTCCCCTACAATTGGTATCAGAGCTTTTAGGTTGGGATACTAATAGCTTGGATTAGATTTGGTTAGTGTGTTTTGATTACAGGTTACTCACAGAGTTTTTGTTTGAGTGGGAGTTGAGCAATGGCAGAAGACAGTAAGCTATGAATGAAAAAGTTTAATGGTAAGAACTACCAATTATGTAGGATGCAGATTGAGAATTATCTGTATCAGAAGGATTTGTACTTACCATTGGGTGGGGTTGATTGCAAACCCCGGGATATGAAGGATGAAGAATGGGAGGTTCTTGATCGAAAGGCTCTGGGATCTATAAGATTGAGTCTTGCATCATTTATGATTTCCAGCTTATCACAGTGTAAGACAACGATGGAGTTGATAGAATCTTTGGCAAATTTATATGAAAAACGCTCAGCTTCGAATAAGGTATTTCTTATGAGGCATTTATTTAATTTGCAAATGTTGGAAGGTGGATCTGTTCATAGTCATCTTAGTGATTTCCATGGTTTGGTAAACCAGTTAAGTTCAGTCAATATTGTTTTTGATGATGAAATTAGAGCTCTCTTAATCTTGTGTTCATTACCTGAAAGTTGGGAAGGTTTGGTAATGGCAGTTTCTAATACTGTGTCTGCTTCAAAAGTCTTAAAAGTGGATGATGTTGTGAGTGTGATCTTGAATGAAGAGATACGTAGGAAAAGCACAGGTGAATTATTAGGGAATGCTTTGAGTGTTAAAGGCAGAGGAAGGCAAAGAGAAAAGATAGAGCGTGAGAGATCAAGGTCCAAGATAGGCAGGAGATCCAAGTCCAGGTATGGCAGAATAACCTGATGGAAATGTGGAAAGCAAGGGCACTTAAAGAGAGATTGCAGATCAGGTGAAGATCAGCATGAAGGACATGAAGAAGAAGCAGATGTTGCAGATTATGTTGCACAGAATGCTCTGGTATGTTCTTTGGATAAAGTAGAATCTTGAGTTTTAGATTCTGGTGCCTCTTTTCATGCATCTCCACATAGGAAATTTTTTCATGAGTATGTCCAGGGAGACTTTGGAGAAATTTGTGTAGGGGATGGTAAACCTTGTCAGATGGTTGGCAAAGGGAAAGTGAAGCTGAAATTGCAGACAGGTAACACATGGGTGTTAAAGGAGGTCACGCATGTCCCAGTTCTGGAGCAGAATTTGATTTATGTAAGAAGTTTGGGTGATGAGGGTTGCACAATAATTCTCACAACGGACTCTTGGAAGGTTACCAAGAGTGCACTTGTTATAGCTAGAGGTAAGAAAGTAGGTACGCTTTATTTATCTACTTGTATTACTGATTCTCTTTCTGGGTTATCTATTTCATATGTAAATTCGAAGATGTGGCTTAATAGGCTTGGTCACATGAATAAGAAAGAGATGCATGTTCTTGAGTCAAAGGGTATGCTTTCAGATTTGAAAGGCATGGATCATGATTTCTGTATGCAGAAGAAGAAGGTGACGTTTCTTGAGGAATCTGATGTTAGTGACAAGAATAGAAAAGCCTTGGTTTTCAAAGAGAAGGTGATGGACAGAGTTCAACATAAGGGGCAGAAGAATTCTGAGCAGAGCAAGGGTGATTTAGACAAGGGTTTGATCTAAAAGGAGCTCGCGAGAAAAGGTCAGTTCTCACTAGAAAAACACAGAGACCGACGTCCATAGAAAAATTAGCGTCAGCATCCAGACAGGGACCGACGTCGACTATGTGCAGCCCCAACATCGGTGACTCAGGGCAGATAACTACCGGCGTCAGCCAGGGGGAACTAACGTCGATAAGGAGGTAGTCACAGGAAACTGACATCGGTCAGGTGTAGACTGAGATGTGACCGACATCGGTCACTGAGACAAATTTTGGGTGGATAGCAAGCTGCCAAAGAGTCTCAAGTGTCCATATTGAGGACTGAAGGTGTAAGTAAGTTCTTAAATTTTTCATTTCCCTTCTTTACACTACTTGTTGCTCACTTATGGTATAGAACCAAGAAGTTATTGAAGAAGCAGAACAGGTAGATCTAGGAAACAGTGGGAGCTTGGCATGGATGGAGGATGTGATTTCTTGGAGGAGAACCAAACAGGAGTTTTGGATGGAGTTACCAGCTGGAAGTAAGCACTGAGAGACGAATGGATGTTCAGGATGAAGAAGAGTGGAAATGGATACGTGAGATGGAAGATCAGGGTATATGGTCTTGTATAAGCTGCAGGACAATGGAGGTTTGATCATTGTGTTTCTCTTTACCAGGTTGGATAATATTAGCTACATTATCCTATTACTGTATGATGTACTTGTTGTAAGGTTACATATACAGGGTATTGCTGAACTAAAGGTAAAGCTAGTTCAGGGGATGTCATGGAGAATCTAGGAGCAGCAAGGTTCTTTGGCATGAGTGTGTTCTAGAGACATGGAAGGTCATATGCTGACTTTGTTTCAAGATGATTGTGTGAGACCGGTTAGCACGCTGATGGTTGGACAGTTCACAGAACAGGTGTCTTGATTCACATAATGAGGTTAAGTGCATGCTATGTACTAAACCTAAGTTTTCCAAAGCAGTGGGAGTTGTCACAAGTTTGGAGCCAATCTGAGAGAGAAGTACTGAAGGGTAGTTCAGTGGATTCTTAGAGGGACCAGCAGCAGGTGCACATGATATGTAGGTTCAATTTATTTTCTACATGGTTTGTAAATGTGGATGTGGCAGGTGATTTGGATGACAGGTTTTGCACTACAGGTTTTGTGGTGGTTGGTCTTCAAGAGTGATCTTGAGGAGGGATACAAAACCAAGGGAACAAACTAGACAGAGTACAGGTATAGGTACAGGTTGCAGCTATTTATCTCCAAGTGGGAGATTGTTAAGTTATGGAGCTAAAAGCTTCACCTTTGCAGACAAAAACTATAGGTTGCTAAAGAACCATAAGCACCAGCGTTGGCAGCATGACTGACATCAGTCGTGACCAGTGCAAAAGGCAATCGGTGATGGCAGGAAGTCGGCTGACGTCGGCAGCACCAAGCAAGCAAGGACTGACGTCGGTCGCCTGTGTGTTCCAAAACTATTCGTTGCACAAACAGTTAGTTGAGTGAATGAAGTGTTTACATGTAAAGACCAGTTAGAGTCTTGAGCTGCATAGATAATTGTCTAAATTAAGATTTTAAGTTATTGTTTAAGTCTGGGATCTATTTATAGACCCATTGGCATGTATTGTAATGTGTGCTAGTGAAGAGAACTAAGTGTGTGTTTCTCCTAGTTCCACTAATGAGCTGATAAGGAAGGCAAAGAAGTTCCTTCCATTGTAAGATCATTGAGTTGCAGGTTGTTGCAAGCTCATAGGAGATCTACATGTGTGAGTATGGTCTGTTGAATTGCAGGTTGCAGATTCATGGGAGATCAACTTGAAGTACTATAGAGTGTTTGGTGTACTGGCAGGGTTATTACTGACTGGTTGGAGAGGTGAACACCAATTCTGTGTGTGAGTTGGTTGTTGGGACCGTTTTTGGTAGGAGAGTGTTGAAAAAAATTACTGTACACTTGAGGTGTGGGAAGCCTCTGTAAGGTGGAAGAGTGTGGCGGCTCTTTATTGTATTCTTTTCTGTAAAGTGTTAATACAAGATAGTGTATTGTCTCTCATATTCTGTGATATTGGTGAATTCTAGTTACTTGTACTTCTGGTATATTTTTGCATGTTTATTTGCTTATATTTGGTAATCATATTGTGCTCTTTCTAAGGAGCAAGATCCTAACAAGAGGGATCAGAACAGGTGTGTTTGTTCTTGGATTCCCCTACACATGGGAGTTGTGAATCTCATTTTTTAGAACAATGTTAATAGTCAACAATAGATTAGCTATTTATTTCACAAATACATGGGTTTAATTATTAAGTATATATGTAAATTTATAGAGGTGAATGGAGTTAAAATTAATGGTATTTTACAAAAATATTTACTAACATCTTAGTCAACATAATTTAGATTTACAATGATGGATAAATTTCAGTGTCTAAGTGACCCAACTAAAAATGGTGCAGTTACACGACTATGATTTTTTTTAATCCTAGTAACATCTTATAGAAAAGTATTAATAAATATTTTAGATTATATGAACTTGTTCAAATCATGATTTTAAGTTCTGTGGAAGATGAATGAGTGTTTAGTGCATTATCTTTCATGAAGTCAAAACTTAGAAACATATTGGATAGAAATCTAGAGACTTGCTTGAGATTATATGTTTTGTGTTATTCTATGGACAAGTTTTCTTATGAAAGAACACTGACAACATAGAGTTGTCTAGTTGAAAGAAGAGGCATCTGTAATACATTTACCAATACAAAGGATGTGAATACTGAGACTAAATATGGCACTGGCATAGTATATGTAAATCATACTTACGATGAGCAAGTTTCTCGAGGATTTTTCAGCTACTTGAGTTTTAGTTTAATATTTATAGAAATTACTATTTTTTTAAATTTTTCATTATTTTTTATTTTGTAAAATATTTGAAAGATTGAGTTCAGTAAAAATATTGATAGTCTTATGATTAACTTAATAGATTTTTTTTTCGCTAGTTCAAATTGTTTAATCTATTTCATGCATGTAAACTACTTGCAATCTTCTTAAACTCTTTCTATGGATTAATTAAGAGTCAATTAGAACTAATGTCTTTCCTTTCACAAAATAAAATTATGAAACAACTTTGAGATATTAAAAAATGTAGCAATACTACTTTAATAGATATTGAAATTTAGCATTTCATTATTTATCCTATTACAATTCTGTATACACAATCCACTTTTTATGAGCTACTTATTTTTAAAAATAATTCAGAAGACTCTTTCAAACACATGGAACTTGGCAAAAATGTTTATTGTTGTTACTCGGCTACAACATGCAATTGAGTGGAACCTCATGTTGCTCAATTGCATGATGAACCTAGATGCTAACAAGTGTTGTTCGACTGCATGCTGCAACTCGATGGCAACAAGTGATACTAGGATACATGATGCAAATAGGGGACATCAGGACATTTAAACAACTAGGTGGCATCAAGACTATAAACATTGCTCTATTGCATTGAAACAACCAGAGAACAAGAAGACCAATCCATTATATATGCAACCTTATAAATTAATAATCTATCTATGCACCATAATACATTTAAACATAATCAATAATCACCAAAGTATTAATTAGATACTACAATACATTTAAAATATTGACCATAATAGATTTAAACATAATAGTGTTTAATAGCTATCATTGCCATTTTAACATTGCCCAAAAAATATTTAAGATCAAAAAATATTTAAACAATACATTAAACCAAGAGCATTTAAACAACACATTTAAATAAGAGTATTTCAAATAAACATTCAAACTTAAAATATACACTATAGTCTACTTCATTTAGTTCATCAAATCAATATTCACCCAAGTATTAATTAAATACTACACTACTATAACTTTATAGAATATTTAAGGCTAAGCTTGACCACACCATATTTAAAATCTTAAAATTACAAATCAAGAGTATTTTAAACATAAAGTGTAACTGATATCATTGACATGTATAATGTCTTAAATTAAACAAATATTTTCAAACATAATAAAGTGTTTTTGAAATAAACATGATTTAAATCATTGTCTTTTTTAACATTATAATTTTTTTGAAACAAACAAACATCTTCCTAAAAAAAACTCTTTGCCCACTTGCTACGTTCCACTGCCCTCCACTGAAACCCCACTCTCTTGACCTACCTATGCTCCCTCTTTGATAACTCATTCCTTAAGAAGATCCTCTAAAACATAATTGATATTTAAAATATTTTCTCTCTCCTCATTTGTTGCATCACTTGCTAAAAAAACTCATATTTGTCTCTATTTTTTTCTCTAATAAAATGTTTGGATCCATCCCATGCACTTTAATAATTTTTTTCAAAGTATTGTTTTGTTTATTTAACAAAAAAATAAAAATTCTTGAATGTGAAAGGTGTGCTTCTTTCTTTAAATATTTATATTTTACCTACAATTGAAAAATAAAATATAAGACTCAAGTACATGAAAATTATAATAACAAGAATACATGCTAGAAATGATAAAAACTTACCAAAGTTTTTTTCTTCTCTGCTTAGACAATGACAAAAAAGTTTATAACTTTAGCCCATTTATTGAAATAGGTCCGAACTTATGCATTTAAATTTTCTAAACTATTTATCATAATGCCTAAAACATTATCATTATAAACATTATTAACATAAATTAACCCAAATTGAGCTTGATTGAATAAAACATCAATCTTTGGGGATTCATTTTGAACAAGCAACAAATTTTAACTCTTTGGGAGTGATTATAAAAATAGGCATTGATTTCCTTGATCAAAATTTTTGCCCTTATCTCCTATTGTTTTAAAACACTGAACTCATAAATAACACCCTATTTTAAATTATAAATTATATTTTTTGGAAAAAAATTATCTAATGAAAAATAAGTGAAACATCATCAAATAAGTTCAAATTATTGATGACAGGTGGAGTAGAGGGGGAAGAGGTAGAAGGCACTTCTATTGTAGGCACATTAGAAAATTCAATAAAATCATGTGGATTGAATTCACCACCATCCAGAGCCCTAATTTCAATCTCAAAATACACTTCATTTAGATCAATATGCTATAAACATTTAAGTCTTTGTGCACTAGAAACACCACCAATAGATAAACTTAGGAATTCACATCCAAAAAATTATAGGGTTCCTCTACTCTGTGCAGGGAGAGATATATTCTTACCTCTTCTATAAGTTTGGATGGGTGGTGGGGGTGGTGGAATACTTATCCTCACAGATGTAGGGTGACTTGAAAAATAAAAATTTATTGAAAAATGGTAAATTTGAAAACATAAATTAATGCAAATTCAAAATAAAATAGTTATTACGTGTAGTCAAGGAGATTGCCTCTTCCACTCTATTTGTGCTAGTTAGAGTGGAAGTGGTGGTTTTCATTGTAAAAGAAGAAATTATGTAGTTAAAAATTTATCTAATATAAGAAACTTCAATTCAAAAAACAAAATTTGTAAGGTAGCAAACATTGAAAGTGTTTTTGTGAATATTCTTCAATGACAACGGCTTGAGAGTCCACCATAAAATGTAATCAAATTAATAAAATAATATGAAAAATAATTTTTCATTAAAAAAATATAAGAAATAAATAATGATATAAATTTGGGAGAACTTGCAAGTGGAGACAATACCGAAGAAGGCTTTAGGCATTTAAAAATTTGAAAGGAATTAAATGAAGAATCCATGGAATTGGTATCATTAGAGCCCTTAGGAACATGATGATCTTTTGATGTTGCCTATCTTCTTGTGTTGTATGCACACATTTTTTATTTTTGAAAATCTAATAAATGTTACAATTTAAATTGATAAATAAATATAAAACAAAAAAGTTAATTAATTTGAAGGCTAAACTTAACTCCTATTCTTTGATGTACAAAGAATTAGTGGTCATTTTTATATGCAAGGCAGTTGGAATTGCTATTTATAATATATCATATAAGGACTTATAATACAAGGCCATAATAAAGTTGGAGGAAGAAATGGTGGAACACTCTTTTGAAAAAAACATAATTTAACTTAGACCTAATCTTGCTCGATATATATATGTGCACCAGTCATACTTTAACCCTGATAGAGAATAAAGAATTAAATAAACAACCTAGTAGGGAATGTCCCCTCGTCTTCCCTATAAAACAATTCTGAGTCAGAAGAAATGTACAATAGATTTCAAAAATGGATGGGATATTTTATCCACTTGGATTCCCCTTCTGAGCTGACTATCTACAATGAAAGTAAAAAAAATGCAATTAGGACATTAAACTAAGTAAACATAATAATAATTCACTAATTATAAAAAAATTAAATATCAATAATAAATTTATCACTTACCAGCTCGGTTGATGGACAAGATGTAGAGAAACTCTAAATATGTTTTGTCTTCATCGGATAACATGATTTTGTTGTTAACAGGGTTTGCATTTCAATATGTAATGTGTATGCAATAAGAAATGCATCAGATCTACAAATCAATCCGAGCTCAGAGAAGATAGATCCTAATTACACTTATAATTAGGGGCATATTAGATAATTAAGGTCATGACTAATATGGATCTGCTATATCAAATTAGAGGATCTCTTACCATAATAATATTACTAGGGAGGGTTCCAAACCACAATAATATTACTATTGAGGGTTATAAAGCCTCCAATCAAGCAAAACTTCCAATAACCCTAACTAGGTCCTATGCTTTTACATTCACTAAACTAATAACAAGTAAAGCAAAAAGTCTAATCTAGTGTTCACCAAAAATTATGGCATAACAAATGGATTAGTAAACATAAAATCAAACATGCATAAGATAATCCTAATTAAGATATGTATAGGTAAAACCCTAATGCATGGAGAGAGAGAGAATGATATTCAAAAGCCATTACTTATGCTACTTCTATCTACTAAATAGAAGAGTAAAGTTAGAGATACTTACCTAAAAGATGAACTCATCGAGACTTAATATTTCCCTTGGCCAAAGGTGCTTTGAAAGAGGTTATTATGGTTTGTAAGGATCATTCAAAAAGGCCAAAGCAGACAAGACTTTTCCACAAGACTAGATTCTTCTCTAAGTAGAAACCCTAAGATAAGACTCTTTAAGTAGAATGGTAGATGAGCATATTATAAACAAGTGCAAATGAATAATAACACTTGTCTAGTCCTTAAGAATGGTGAAATTGATATTTTTATATAGGTGGATTTAACCCTAAATCTTTTCAAAAAATTTAGTCGATAGAGTCGACCTAGTATTGTAATTGACAAAAACTCACTAGGTCATAGACTAGGTCGGCAAGGGGCTGAACTAAATCCTAAATAAGTTCTATGAATAAGAGTATAAGGTTGACATAGCTAACATAATCATGTAAACTATCAAAAAAGGTTTTAGGATAAGAAAAAGGCTAATGAAGATGGTAAAAGGCTAGAGGAATGTGCAAAAGAGGAGGTAAAACTTAGGAGAATGGTTTTAGGAGCTATTTAGATTGGTAACAAGTGGAAATAAGGAAAAACAATCCTATGAAGCACCAATGGTCTACCCACCCCTTTCTTAGTGCACCCCTTAAGGTATGTATCTAGAGAGATTGAGACTCAATGAGTTCCTACAAGATAGAAAGTATCAATAATTCATAAAGTTTAAAAATATTATATGTATACATATGCCCCACTCGAAGCTCATCACATGTCACTTAGGTGCAACATGGTATGGTACTTTGAGAAAGAACATAGTAACACATAATGCTGAGGCTAAAAGAAGTTGTAATATTTTAAAGCATAAAATAACTGAAAGTAAATGATTGAAAAAGAAATAACTAAAAATTAAATATATGCGTACCTTGGCTTACCATTATCATTATATGGTTGTCTTCTATGTTTGTAGTTTTGATTACAGAGGACACATAAACTACTTTTGACAAACCCAAGAATACAAAACTAAAGATAAAAAACAAACAAACGCAGGAAAGCCAAGATAAATGGGGTTATGTGGATGGGATGTGCTTGAAAATTTGACAAGTTATGGTGACAAGTGCCATGCTAGACCAAATGATCAAATCAAAATTTAGAATAAATTGGGTAACTAAAAAATCCAAGGCTATTAATGACTAAAAAACTCAAACAAGTAAACACTAAGTAAGAAAGACAAATTCACCAAGTCAAACCAATGATACACGTCAAAAAAGATAGTAATCAAACATCAATGTGAAAGTAATAACAATCTTTACTTACACAAAGATAGAAAAATAAAATGGTAAAATAACATTGATGAATAAGCAATGATAATCCTTACTCAATCATCAAATGGAAAAAGGTGCATAAAAGGAGAAAACAACATTGATGAGTGAGAAGTAACAAGCCAACCTCACACAATAATGGAAAAAGTACATGAAAGTAGAAATAGATGGAGTCATCTCAAAAAAAGGGTAGTACAATAATGACAGATGGTGAAAAAATAAAGGCACATCTATAAATGTAGAGCTATGGTGTAAAAAAAGGAATCCATAGTTACTCAGGCATATTTTTTTGTTCTAAGGATAGATAAAATTGAAATAAAGTAGTGCTAGAATGTTTGTAAGAGGTGAAGAAGAGGGAAGTATAGAAGAGTGAATACATATTTAGAATCATAATTTGTACATCAAGGGGGGAAATAAAATGGGTGGATGGAAAAAAGAAAGAAAAATCAAGGTAGAGGAACTCTTTATCCAAGTCAAGACACAGAAATTATATTTGTCAAAAAAATATGACTGTCGATCTTAAGGACTCTGAAGAACTTCTCTTAGACACATAAATTTTAGGTCAACAAATGAAATATGTAGATCATCTTATGAAGGCTATAAGCATAAAAAGGAAATGGACCTACCTCACACGACATGTTACCCATTCCTTAAGACCCCTTATAGATCCATAAATCTATTGTGAATATTGGATACTGACATGAGACAATAGGTAACACCATAGAGTTTATTGAATTCTCCTATTCCAATCTATTGGCCTATTGTATTCCAATGGGCCTTGACTCTATTGTGAGGCCAACTATGGAGTTTTAACTTTGACTAGAGATAAGAGATGTGCTTATAATCATGTCTTTTGGTGTGATTATGAGTTTTGAAATATGTATGTTACCTTTTGTTCAAATAATTTATATTTTAACTTTATTGATGGCTTTTTCTATTCCTCCTCCATTTGGATTTGGAAAACCAAACATGGGTGTTAAAAATGACTTTCATTTGAATACTTGGGACTGGGTTGCTAAGAGAAAGAACCCAGAGAGCATGGTGTCTAAGAGTCTTGGAAATATAGGTAAAATAAAAGTGCTATCTTAACTTCGACCTTGTTTTATCTAATGTAGTGGAGTGAAAGGAAAGGAAATCAATATGAATGAAACATGAAATAATTTGAATTAATTCAAATCCCAAAAAAATGTGACAAAAGGTGAAAAAAGGATATAATGAAAATAAAGTGTGATTCCTTATCATAAGAATGAGGAAAATATAGGAAAACATGCTAACATATATTGTTGTGCAAATTTCATCGATCAAAAGAAGTAAAAGTGAAAATTGAGAACAAGAAAAAAATTATGTAACCATTGCTAAACACATGTTAGAAAAGGAATGAAAAATAAAAAATCTATGAGGAAGGCCAAGTCGTATCCATGGTCTTACACTGCAACTCATAAAATAGAGACCCATGAGGGTGTTAAGAAGCATTGAAAAAATAAATGAGATAAGAAAAAAGTGGTATTTGTGAGGAACGACAGGTCATATTTATGGTCTTACATTGCAACTCACAAAATAAAAACCCAAGGGTTGCCAAAAAGTGATGTGTAAAAAGTGATAAAATAAAAAGAATAAAATTATATCATGAGGAAGACTGGGTCCTATCCATGGTTTTACAATGCAATTCATGATAAAATGGGAAACTAAAAGATCAAAAGAAGGGACTAAAGTTTGTGAAAAGAGAGAACTGCTACAGAGAGCAAGACCTGTGTAAGTATCCTGTAAATTTTTTTAGATAAATATCATATAAAAATCATGAAAATAAGGGAATAATTAGTCAAAATATTTCTTGTGGAATTGGGTGTTGGTGGGTTCTTTGAAAATATGACCTTCAATGGTTTGAAGGTGATAGGTACTTGGACCAAGAATATCTTTGAATAAATAGCCCCCCCCGCCCCCCCCCCCCCCCCCCCCCCACCATTTTTGTATATATTTACCTTCTTTGTCATGAGTGTAGTCTAATTTAAAGACAAGATCAAAAACATTAAATGTGTAAACTTTAATTTATTTGTTATGTTGTTTGGCAATACAGGCTTTATATTGGTGATTATGTTGCAAAGCATAAAGATGGTGTTTGTTAAGGAGATAGAGAGCAAGAAGATGAGCTTCACGTAATTATTCATCAGATATGATACCATGGAGTGATATATAGAGAGAATGAGCTCAACTTCTAATGGAAGGACTGATTCATAATCATAAACTAGAGAAAATGACATTGCCCTAGTGGTAGTGCATATACTAGTGTAATAGTCCCAAAGATCAGGATAAAGATGAAGGTGCCAATCCATGTGTGTTTCATGAATTTTATTTTGGATACTTTTATTAAAAAATTTTTTGGTGGCCTTAGCTTGGCCATTATATTGTGGATGATAGGGTGTGGACAATTTGTGATTGATTTTAAATTTATTACAAAGCTGCTTGACATCTTTATTTTTGAAATTACCACCATTATCTAAAATGATAGTATGAGGGACAACAAAGTGGCAAATGGTTTGTTTAAGAATGAATTTGGAGATATTAGTATTGGTGACATTAATGAGGGGCATAGCCTCAACCCATTTAATAAAATATCATGTAGTCATGATTATAAAGACATGCCCATCTTGATATCGAGGTAATTTACCGATGAGATCTAATCTCCACATGGAAAATAGTCAAGGAGATTCCATGATTTAAAGCTCAACTAAAAGTGAATGAATTAAATCATCATGAAGTTGGTAAGGAGTAAATTTTTTAGCAAATTCAATGGCATCTTTTTCAAAAATTGGCCAAAATTATCCCATATATAAGCATTTATAGGCTATAACATGTATACTACAATGGCCACCACAAATGCCCCCATGTGCTTGTTCAAGAAGAGGTGAAAATTCATCTTTTATAACACAATAGATCAAGGTACCTTCAGCATTGATATAATATAGGATGTTATATCAAAATACATATTTAAAAACTTGTTTGTGAATGCAAGTCTTTTCACAAAAATCTAAGTTGGGAGGATAAGTTTGGTGTTTTAAAAATTGAGTGTGTTGAGCATGGTCATTGATGTTATGTTGTCATTGATGTCAAAAATAGCTTGTGGTACTAGTATATTAATGACAAAAAAAATAGTGTTTGATAGATTAAAGATATATGGAACATTTATAGATCTATAAAGACAAAGAAGAAGTTGTAAGACATCCATAAATGTCTTGGTGAAGTTTTGGTGGTCACTTGATCATTTGGAAAGAGAATCGTGTATATTCTAGCTTAAGAAAATCTAGAACATCATTGCATATCATGCAGATATAAATGAGTTAGAAAGTTTGTGCATTTAATGCAAGTACTCAAAAAGTTATATAAGGTCAAAGGTTTTCATGAAGATGTTTTCTATAATGCCAAGAAGGTACCCTAAAGATTTGGACTCTTGAAGTGTTTTCTTGCTCAACTTATAAACCTTCAAAGTTGATTTTGTAGACTATGATGGGCCAAGGACTATGAAATTTAACTACGTTGAAGTTTGAGGTCAACTATTCATTAGATCTAACGGTGCATGTTAAATTTTAGATTGTGATCCAACAGTGCACATAAAATTAATATCTCAAAGAATGAATGTGATAGTGACATGTGTCACATTCATAAAGCTTGGATATAAGATCAATGGTTCATGGGTGTTTATACTGATAGAGATCGATGGTGTGTATTTAGTTAAAATGTCAAAGAGTTTAAGATTACACATACTAATGACAAGTTTCACTATCTCATTGAGTTGATAAAACATCAACAATTCATGGGGGTTCATATAGATAGAGATCGATGGTGTGGGTCAAGTCAAAGAGTCAAATGTGCAAAAGGCCTACAGAGTTTCCAAGTGGCATAATTTTGAGAGCTCTGATCTAAGATCAATAGTGAGTGTGACAAAATAAAGAGTGAGCTACTCATAGGAGATCAATGGTATGTATTTTTCCATAGTTTCTAGTAAGTATGAGATGAGGTTAAGGTGCTTGATTTTTGGTGTCTGAATAGTGACAGTCAGAATTTGAATATTTAAATTAACAAGGAAAACCAATGCTTAGTTTTTGAAATATAACTTTTGATACATGATGACTTTCTTGATGCATTAAAAAGATAAGTTGTAGAGGACTTTAAGGTGCATCTAGTGAATCTAGTTAAAAGGTCTGAATGTTTATACATTCAAATTTATGGAGATTCAAAGTTGAGTGTTTGTTCATTCATGGTGTTACTATGTACAAAATAATGTTTGAGCAATTTGTGCTTTAGCAAAAGAGTGTTTTGGTAGGAGTAATCACCTAAAGATGTCTTAGAGATCATATGAAGTAAACCTATGTAATTAAAAGTGATCGTTTGTTCTTAATTTACTCAATGGAGTTCTAAATGGGGGAATAGGTCTCCATGAGACCTCTAAGGGCTACTAAGGCCTAATTGAAAGGTGTAGATGCTTAAGTGTGACCCATAGTTTCTATGGCCAACCTGTGAGGATGGTATTGAGATATGTAAGATTTATTAAGGGTTAAGGCAAGTATTATGGATGTCCTAGATGGTGATAGTCATAAAGACTACAAATCGTGGAGACCAAGGCAATGGTTTCTACGCATATTAGAGAATCAAGGAGAGAAGTGAATAGAAGAAGGATTTGTAGGTGTGTGTAAGGCCATATAACACATTCAAATATCCTATTAATTATGAGTTAAAGGTCTGATGGTGTTTGTGATAGGCCAGAGTATGTATATGAGGGCAGTTTGAGTGAAGAAGAGAGATTGTGGCATGCCTATGTGAGAGGCTTGTATGAGATAAATAGGGTGTTTTGTAAGGGTTAGAAAATCAAAGTTACATCATCAGGTGTTGAAGACATCTATTCAAAGGTGGATATGTTTATTTCATAGGTGTTGGAAGGGTACTCAACATTTAGGTTAGAAAGACTTGATCATCCTAGGGGTAGGTGCTCCTTGTGAAATAGGTTTTCACTAAAGTTTCCTATTTGTAAACCTATTATAGGACATGTAGTCCATATGTTTTTAGAATTTAGAGTGGGTTTTGTTCCCCATGAGGTTTCTCCACATCAAATTTTGTGTCATGATGTGCTTCTGTTATTCATGTTTTATATGTAGTCTCCTTACTTTGATGGTAATCTAGTTGCATATGCTTGTTGTGTTGTTTTAAGAATGTCAATGAATGAATGATAAGTGATTTGAAAGTGAAAGATTAGTTGACTAATTCACCCCCCTCTCAGTCACATTGTACCTCTAATAAAATGATGTCTTTGTACCATGAGCTTTGGTGAATGGTGATAGCCTCAATGTGGTAGATAAGTTAATCTTGTGGTTGAATAGAAGATGGATATTTTATTTTTTGGATAATAAAAGTGGGATTAGTAAGAACTTGATGAAAATTAAAAAGAGATGCTAAAGAAGCAAGGGAATCAAAAATATAATTTTTATTTGAAGGGATAGGCTTGATGGTGAAAGAAATAAAATCTTTAGCGAGAGTAGTTGAAATTTGATGATAAGAAATGAGATTCTTGATTTTGCATTGGTAATCACCATTGACTTGGTTGAAAATTAGTTGGGAATTGACTAAAGCATGAAAGTATTGGATGTCTAAATCAAGAGCAACTCTCATGACTAAGATTAAAGCTTCATATTCGGTCATGTTGTTAGTGACATCAAATGTTAAGCAAAAAGCTAAAGGGATGATTTTTCCAAGAGGAATCATAAGAATACATCCTGACCTAGCTCCTTGAAGGCTTTTAGCACCATCAAAGTGAAGGTTACAAGTATCCTCATGTAAATTGACATTAATTTTATGAAGTTATTCAATAACTACTTTTGGTTTAGTAGTATTGGGGAGAATAGAAAATTCATTGAGATTACTTTCTTCAAGATCAATAATCAAGTTATGAAAGTAATCTTTGAGAGATATGACTTGGTTAAGAACTTCAATATAGATAATATTGTCATTAGGAAGATTATCTTAAAGGTGGTTGGTAGTGGGCACAAGAGCAATGACAAGTTAATCAGTGATGATTTATCCTTTGACAACTTTTTTTTGGGATCATTTATGATCCAAAGTAATCTACTAGTTTGTTATGTTTTTGTTTATTATGGGTTGGTTTTGTAACCAAATCTTCTTTTTATAAACTTTTTAATCTTCCTAGTATACAAAAATAAAAAGATGATTTTACATTGAATATTTTTTGGTATCTATTCCTCCAAGATCCTTAAACCATCAATGGTATCAGAGACATGTATTGGAGGAAACCATGGATTTATAGATGGAAAAATAGAGACACAACTAAGGATTTTAGAGGGCAAAAATAAAACCTATGGTTAGAAGTTGTGGCTCTTTATGTAGCATAATATGAACATAATTCTTCCTAATATCATGATGCCCCACATCGTATTCTCCTATTGTAGATGAGCAAGGACCTTGGGATTCAACTTTGAAATGTCTCTAAGCCAATAATATAATCTCTCATTTTGAATATCATAAAACAATTCTAAAAGAATTTGCTAGGATCTTCGTATCAATAAATGGCCATGGTGAAGTGATCACATGAGTTAAACAAGCACACATCACACAACTGAAAGTAATTGAAACCATAAAAAAAAAATTGCATAAAGAGATTGGATTCATGAATGGAGACTGATTGCTTATACAAATGCTCAAAGTTCATAGCTCTCAAAGTTGTCATAATTCACAACTAAGTAGCTCAAACAATCCACAATACATAGAAAAACAATAGCTCTCTGGCTAACTGAATGAATAAGACAAAGGGAGAGAGATCTATATATAAGTTCAAGGGAGAAATATATCACATATTCCAATGAATATGGTATAATCTTCCCAAGTAACCCAAATGACCTCTAGAGCCCTAAGCAAGTTAATACAACCATGTAGTCAAAACCTAATGGGGAAAAGGCCTACACCAACACCCCCCATCCCCCCTTGCCCCCTGCCCACACAATAATCACAACTTAGGTGGACAATGATATAAAAAATAGGTCCTAGCATAATAAGGTACCCAAGTACATAGCAATCCCTCATACATAGAGAAGATAGAACTCAGTGGAAAAAAACTCCCCTGAAACGAGAGAAAAGAAGAAAAGGAGATTGAAAGACCCGCCAAATGATGATGCTAAAGAAATAAATAATCCAAGTACATCTCATAAGATGATGAAGGTTGATGACAAGATCCTCTGCCTAAAAATTGTAGAAGCTCCATCCGCATCAAATAATGTTTCTTCCCTTTATCAAAGGAAGAACCTGATGTGTGTACTAAAAGTCTACCCATTACACAATGGAAGATGAAGGAAAAAATATGAAGATCTTTGAATGTGGTTGTAAGTCATATTTTATCTCACACAAGGGTAATTTTATCTCAAAAGACCAATGATATTGCACTATTGGCCATGATCTATAGGGAAAATATCAGGGAATGTCTTGTCATAGCAAGAAAGTGAATCTTCCTCCTCAATCAAGAAATTACATAAGTAGAGAGACCTTTGAAATCCATAGATATAATGGCAAAATGAAAACTTAATGTCTTCCTTCCACATAAATGGCTAAACCACTAGATGTACCAGTGTTCAAGGTGTTTCAACCTTGACCAGATTTAAAACTAAACACACTTGATAGCTGTATGGTGGATGGAAAGTTGGTTATCTCAAGTAGGCCATTGATTTGGAATTGGCAAAAATATATCTTGGCTTATAGATCTAAAAATCAACAACTTATAGTGCCAATACGAAAGCAAAATACTTGTAACCAAATAACAAGTAAATGCCAATTAGAGAAGACATCATAGTTGATCCACTCTAATCTAAAATGACCTTAATGGCTGTGAGGATGTTTTTATAGATTTACAACCAAACTCATGCAACCAATGCAAATAAGATCCATTGATACCATGATTTTTTAAGAAAAAGATCCTTACAATTTTTTTGGTCATTTTAGGTGATTGAGAGATTTTAACAAATCTTGAGGTTTTTGAGATTTCAAAAAAATACCCTAATTTTTTTTGTACACCCTCTAAAAATTTTCCTCACAAATATTCAAATAAACTCTATATTTCAAAACAAATCTTACAACATGACAAATTAGACAATCTTAAACATGGATTGGCGCTTTGATATCATAAATTTTTTTGCCAGGATCTCTGTATTAATGAATGTCCATGGTGAAGTGGTCACACGAGTCAAACAAGCATACATCACACATCACACAATTGAAATATTCAAGTAAAAATATTACAAAAAGAAATTAGATTCATGAATGGAGATGAATTTCTTATACAAATGCTCAAAGTTCATAGTTCTTACAGCTCTCAAAGCTGTCACAACTCATAATTAGGTAGATCAAACAATCCACAATACATAAAAGAACAATAGCTCTTTGGCTCACTGAATGAATAATACAAAGGGAGAGAGGTCTATATATTTACTGGAGAGGGAAATATGTCACACATACCTGTGAATGTGGTACTAATTTCTAAAGTAACCCAAATGACCTCTAGAGCCCTAAGCAAGCTAATATAACTATGTAGTCAAAACCTAATGGGAAAAAGGCCTACACCAATAAGTTCCATGCAATATTTTATTTTATTCTACAACTAGAGGTGAGATCATTGCCATGTTTACTATGGGTCTCTTTCCTTGCATGAACTAATCTTCAAGGCCCATAGAAAGCATAGAGCAGACCTGTATGACACAATAAGTTGATATGAATAAGTGGAAATCTAAATGCAGTCTATAAATTCAAATCAAAACAAAAGGTCACATCATATGTTTGAAAAGACTAGAGAAGCATGGTGGACCCCAGATAAATCTCCAGCGTAATCCTCCATGGCATAATGCAACAATAATTTTTTTAATTATTTGTTTTGATTTATACAGGAGTATGAATTTACATGAAGTGAAAGATTTAATACATATTTAATTTTTCACATCCAGAAGACACAGGTCTTATAAATTTTTTTACCTATATGTTTTTGAATTGGATGATGGTAAGATGGATATACAAACTTTTGTAAGTCACTTACAATAGAGAAGGTCAAGGGTTCAAAACCCATTCAAATATTTTTTGATAAAATTTTATTTTTGACCTTATTTTGTATTAAAAAATTCAAATATTAGATAAATACGGGTGTAATAGGAGTTATAAGGTGTAATATATTTTTTTAATAAAGTCTCACAAATCTCTTGTAATTGGAAGCTATTTTGAAGGTAAAGGCAAAACCTCAATTGCATTCTTTATTTTTTGATTTCGTATCATAGATAAAATTATGAGTTTAATTTCTAAAAATGGATGTTTAACTCCTAAAAATTATAAGGAATGGTCAATGAACATGGAAAATACATTAATCTTTAACAACTTATGGGAAGTAGTTGCAAATCAACCAATATTTTTTATCAATGCCACAAAGTCAAAATTTCATAGACGTGACAAGCTTGCCCTTATGTTATTGAAATCAACTTGTAGTGTATAAATTATAATTCACATAGAGGCCGTCAAGTCTAAATTATGATGAAGATGTTTTAGAATATGTGTCACAAATTAAGAATTTGAAACAATAATATGACACTAATGATAGGAAAATTGATGACAAAATACTTATTTATATTATTTTGAATGGCCTTAGACCTAGCTACAGGAACTTTCTAAAAATATTATAGCTTAATGATAAGATTAACAAATCTACTTTTGATTCTATTTATGAGTTTCTCACTCAATATGAGTAATAATTTGCAAATAAGAAAGAAAAACTTACTGAGGAGGCCCACTACACCAAAATAGGCAATCCATTATATGAACACAATATAAAACATTCTTAGAAGCACTTTTAGAGATAGATTCACTCTCCACAGCACACTTCCAGACATAAGCATCATTCTAGACATAGGGATCATTCTATTTATCCAAATCATAGACATCACTATGATTCTCCAAAGTATAGACATCACTATGGTTATGAGAAGCATGAACATTACCACAAACATTCACATGGACACAAGCAAAAGCACATGTATTCTTCTTCATTTGGTTATTCTTCCTCTAGTTCTAATGGATGTGAGAGAACATGCTACAATTTTGGTGGCATAAGACACCTCTCTATAGATTTCCCCTCTAAAAGGAGGTCCTCTTAACATTGATAGAAGGTAAAATCAAACATTACTGGTCACTCTAGTCACTCTTTTAATTCCTCTTCTGGCTATCTTTTTACATATTTTTTTGATAGATGGGATGATTATGAAGTTTCTTGCTCCATAGTTGATGACTATATATTTTTATATGGTAACACACCCATCTTATACGATCTGCTAGGCTTAAGATTGGGATTTGATGTAGTAGCATTTTTTGGCTTGTGTACTTTACTTTCATATATCTAGTGTTGATATGATCTTTGATGCGGATCATTTTAGTAATTCATACTTAGTTTATTTGCTACAAGACTTCCTCTTGCTTGATAGGGGGAGAAGATATTGCATATTGGTTTTTGATCAGTCATCGGTGGTTACAATATGAGTCAACATTGAGTTGCTAGTATTGCTAGTGTTGAGTAAAGGCCTGTAGGAGATGTTAAAAATTATTGGGCATCAGTTTGAGATGTGCCATACACAGTATTGAGAAAATCACTTATTGGATGGATTCTATGTGAGGATCGATGTAGTTAGATAGGGTGTGATCTTATTTGATTTTAATGCAAAAATGATCAGAGTGTTGATCAGTCCAGGATGCATAGTGTACCAGTTGCAGTTGCAATAGAGTCTACTTGATGTCTCATAGTTTATTGCTTTAGTCTTTTTATACCCCTTTGGATCAATGGGGAGTTTGTTGGGATAATTTATGATCCAAAGTAATTTATAAGTTTGTTATGTTTTTATTTATTATGGGTTGGTTTCACCTGTTGGTTGGTTTTGTAATCAACTCTTCTTTTCGTAAGCTTTTTAAGATTACTATTGTATAAAAATAATAAGATGATTTTACATTGAATATTTTTTGTATCTACTCCTCCAAGATCTACAAACCATCACTTTTTGGATAATAATTTGGAGATCAAATTCCGTGAGAAGGACCATCCACTTTCCAATTTTATCTCCAAGAAGAAAGGCTTTTGAGAAGAAGCGATAAAGGGGATCATAATGGATGATGATATAAGTGGTCTAATAAAGCATACAATGTTGAAGTTTTTCAACTACAAAATATATGATGAGTCAATCACATTTAAATTTTGTGTAAAATTTCTCATAATCAATGAGGCCTCAATTGATATAGTAGATGGCATACTCTCTTCCAGTATTATCTTATTGGGCAAGTATTACCCCAACGGATATGGGTGTGGAAGATGTATATAGGATCAAATGTCAATTGTTTGAAGGAGGACAAAGAGTAGGTGGGTGAAAAAATAATTCTTTCGTATTATTGAATGCTTTTTGACATGGATCCATCCTTTTTAGAGCATTACCTTTCTTTCGAAGAGAATTGATGGAGTGGATACAGTAAGCCATTTTAGAGATGAATTGTCTAATTGCCCCAAGTGTATGAAGATAAGTGTAAATGTCTAAAATAGATCGAGGGATGGGAATGTTTATGACAACGTTAATCTTGGTAGGTTCAACATCGATACCAAAGAGATAAATTAAAAATTGTAATAGTTTTCTAGATGTGACACTGAAGACACAGTTGTAAGGATTTAATCAAATTTTGTATTTAAGAAGATGGTCAAAGATGATGGAAAGATTAGAAAGATGAGTCTTACAACATTTAGACTTAGTAATGAGACCATCTACATAGGTTTCTAGGATTTTATGAGTAAGATCATGAAAGATATGAGTCATTTCTCATTGATAAGTAACTCCAAATTTTTTGAGTCCAAAGGGAATTTTAACATAACAATAGGTTCTCCATTTTGTGGTAAAAGTGATCTTATATTGATCTTTGGAGGCAAAGTGAATTTGGTTATAGCCTAAGAAACCATCCATAAGAGATAACATTTCATAACTAGTGGTAGAATTGATAATGGCATATATTGAAGGTAGAGGTAAATTATCACTGGGATAAACAAGATTAAGATTAAAAAAATCAATGCAAATGCAAATGACCATGGTGACCTTTTTCCAAATAGGGACTATGTTATAAATCCATTCATATTAGTCCACAAGTTTGAAAAACTTAGAATCAATAAGTTTGATAAACTTAGAATCAATAAGTTTGATAATTTTTTTGTGACATAAAGTGGAAACTTTAAGTGGAAATTTTCATTGATTTTGATGCACAAGTTTGGAATCAAGATAAGTGATGATATTGTGCACCATAATGCTAGGGTCAATACCAAGCATGTCCTCATAAGACCAGGTGAATATCTCACACTATTTATTGAAAAATAAGTTAAATGTATCTTGTTCAGTAAGTGAAATTTTAAAAAAATGGTAATAGGTTGAGGGAATGATGGAGTACCATATTTAATGCAATTAGTTTCTTTGATAAGCATAGTATTTCCATCTTGGAAGTGATATGGTGCTTTTGGTAAAGAGAATATGGATTAGTTTTAGGATCGATGCTAGTGATGAAGTTTTTGAAACAAGGGACTTTATTTTTGAAATTCCTAAGTTTTTGATCTTGTCGAGGAATTTGAGGTTCTTGAGCATGAATTAATTCAAGAATAGCTTCATCTCTAGGCAGAGTGAGAATATGACCATAATACTCAATATTTACTTTGAGATCGAGAATTTGATTACCATGGCTATCATATTTAGAGTTATCTGATGGACATTTGTGGCCTTGGCATCTAATGTAATATCAAGAGTAGGAGTAGATTGATCAGATGGGATTGGTGTGTCATTAGTTTTTTTGATGGGAGAAAGATTAGATGTAATGATGGGATCTATAGGTGGTAAATAAGAGGCAAGAAATTATAGAGATGCAGAAGGGAGGATATGTTCTACCACCCAAAGAGTATCAAGAAGTGGAGAGTTAAAAAGAGGTATATGACCTTTAGGAACTGATTCAAAATCCATGGAAATGATGAGAAAATCTTAGATGAAAGCATGTATTTAAGCTAAAGTATTATTATAATGTTGAACATCCATGTCTCGAGATTGAGCTTGGGCCATGATGTAGCTATCATCATAGGTTGGATAAATGGTACATGCTTGATGTTCAGGGGGGTTTCAAAAGGTGAAATTCTAAGGTTACTAAAATCACGTGGAGACATAATTAAAGGCTCTTGGAATAGTTTGGCCACTCCATAGTCATTGCATGTGAAAGCATCTTTTAGGTAGGAAGGTTCTTGAGCATTACATGGATGGGAAAATCAGTGATCTCATCAATGAGAGGAATAGTGAGATCATGAGGTAATAAAGAAGGAGGAAGCCACTCTAATATATAAGGAGGTATCTTAGTAGTATTTTAAGTATCTTGAAAATTATTAGGTTCATCATCATTCTAATCAACAAAAGTGACTTGTAAGTTTGGATTGATTTTGATGAACTCAAGTACGGGAACACTATGGATTGTAGGAATGGTAGGGATGCAATATCGAGATTTTGGATTAGGAATTTGAATAATCTAAGGGTTGGGATCAACCTCATGTTTATACCATTTGACATTATGTAAGAATTTGATGCATTGGATACCAGAAGAAGTGATGGCTCTCATTATATGAGTCCAAAGGTGATTGAGGAGTATGTTATAAGATAAGGGTAAATCAAGGACCATAAGTTTAGTTTGAACCATCTTAGGTTTGATTGTTAGGGGAATCCAAATGGAATCTAAATACAACTAAGTGGATTTTGATTAGTTTTATCAAATTCATGACATGTAAGGTGGGTTTTCTTGAGATGATCCTTATTATAGCCAAGTTATTGGATGAGCCACAAAGATGTCACATTAATACTGAACCCTTCATCAACTAAAAATTTATGAATAAGGGTAGTGTTAATGGATATTTTAATGAATAATGGTGGATCACCAATGTAAAAAAGGATCTCATCATTAATCATGTCTTCTTCAAGAAATTTAATGGATGGTTTGGAAGAAGGACACACAGATTCAATGGTGTGTATGTTGGTAGGTTGAGGCTCCATAAAGGGTGGTTCTTCATTTATAGAAGATGGATCTTCAATCTATTATAATTATTGCATAAGGAACTTGTAGTGATAAGGGAAAGTATGAATGAACTCTATAAGTGGAATCTTATAAGGCATGGAGTTAAGTTCTTTTAGAAATTTCCAATGGGAATTAGAAGAAGAACCAATGCGAGTTTTAGAAGGTAAGGCAAATTTTAAAGGAATGAAAGTTATTGGGGATTTAAAAGGAGGTGGTTCCTCATGGGCTTCTAAGGCTAAATTAGTGGTTGTAGTATCTTTGAGAATTTATTCTTCCAAAGATGGTTTCTTAGGTTTGGTGACAAGATCTTTGTGAGATGGCTTGCGATGATAGCTGACCTTAGCTATGTTAATATATTGAGAATTATTGTAATATTTTTCATAATCAACATCAGTAACACAAAGATCCTTGGTAGTTTGTTGATTATTAGCTGTGAAAAAAAAAATTGGTTATTAGAAGAAGAATATTTGGAAGCTTGTCATTTTTGAGAAGTGGTATTGTACTCGTGATGATGAAGTTGGATCATGGAATCGTGATTGAAGGAATCACCAATCATGTAGGAGGCAATATATTTGGTAAGATCTTGACAAGTTTCATGGGAATGACCAATGTTGGCATGAAACCAATAAAATTGATTAGGGTCATACCACTTAAGAGGATTATTAGGATAGGTAAAGGGTTTAGAGGGCAATTAAAATTATTTCATTTGAAGCATAGTTAGTGGTATGTGAGAAGATGGGAAAGTGTCAGCTTTGGAAACTTCGGGTTTGGTTTGAGGAGTATTGTTGGTGATGGAATTTGTATAAGTTTGAAAGAATCCTTTAAGGAATTTGATATTAGGTAAAAATTACTTCATGAGGAAGTCTTGATGTTGAGCTTGGTCAAGAGCTTTGTCAAGCATTTGAGGAGTAAAAGTTCAAACCTTATATTGAAGTGAAGGAGTTAAAGAATTTATAAAGAATTTAAATAAATTATCATTTGTCATGCTATGGTCAGCCTTATGGGCTAAATATTTCATCATTTGATAAAATCATGATCTGATTTGGTGGGAGATTGCTTAGCATTGATAAAATGGCTAAGGCAATTTTCAAGAAGATCATTATGTTGAAAATATTTAACTAAAGGATTGACTAAAACCTCCATTTACCAAATGGAATGTTAGGGAATTTGGTTTTACTATTGAAATACATCATCAGTGAAGGTTTTAACTAGAAGTTTAGTTATGGTGAAAGTATTAGTTTGGATCCACTCTTTATAAAGATTGCCAAAGGCTTTGAGAAATGATGCAAGGTCTTTAGTCCCATCATACTTGATAGTTAGAGATACATTACCATTATCAATGTATATTATAAAAGGAGATAAAGGTTCATTTTGGATATTTTGAAGCATTTTTTTATTCATTAGAGTTTGAGGAATGACATTTCCTAAGGCATCTCTAAGAGGTGGAGGAAGAAAATTTGGATTGGCTTGAGGATTGAAAGCAGTAGGTTGATTATCCATATTGATTAAATGACATTGTAATTTCATCATTTGAGAGGTGTTAGAAGTTTGCATTATGTTCATTTGTTGTATGACTCATGCAATAAGTTGAGTCATATCAACTATTGGTTGGTGTTTGTAGGAGAACTCCCCAAATTGGTATTAGGGGGAGGATTATTGGAAGATGGATTACCAATGGGATTGTTGGATAGACTTGTGTCAATTTCTCCCACATTAAGTTGAAAAGTTTGAAGATGTGAATTGTTGTGATAGGTAAAAAAAGGATTAAATCCACCTACTTCATCCTGAGGTGTGATTTAAACCATTTACAATTCACAGATAAAGAAGGGGAAGAGGTGCTCCAAGAGTGAGGGTTATCTTAAATGAATATCCCATATAGTGTCTAAATGGATTCAAGTTATCCAAGAAGATTTTAATTGGGAAATTCATGATGTTTTGAGGAAATAAATAGAATGCTAAGAAAAGATAAACAAATAACTAAATTGTTTAGATAAGAGAGCAAGGTCAACAATAAAAGTACAGAGATGATACATGGTCAACTAGGTCAACTTAGTACTATAACCTGATTGGTAAAAAGGATACAGAGTCAACTAGGTTGACTTAGTACTACAAGCAAAGAAAAAGATAGGCTGATAAGGATATAGGGTCGATTAGGGTGACTTAGTACAGTAACCTGACTAGCAAAAGGAATATAGAGTCGACCAGGTTGACTGAATATTGTATACAATGAAAAAGATAGTCTTTAAAAGACTGTATCAAATAAAATGACAATGTACTAAAAATAAGGATTTTTTTTAAAATTTAATTGAAACAATAAGGAGAAGTAAACACATAATCAATTAGATCAATGAGAATGATTTAAGTGAGGTACACAACAAAAAATCTTGCACCAATGCTAGCCAATGAAAGTTTTTGAAATATAACATACAATGAGTAAAAAACAAGTAGTCAATTAAAAAGTAGATGCTAGCTAAGTGGTTATCCTAAATTTTGTGAGATTATTATAAAGTGTTATTTTAAGTATGATAGGGAAGTTGGCTAAAAATAAGGAATGAGAAGGTAATCTATAAATGGTTTTAAGATGTTTAGGTTGAAAGGGATCTGTGTTGGCAATGGTACTGGCTTGGTATTGGGGCTTACCCCCTAACTTCATATTCTTGTAGTGATAATGGTGTCAAGTGCTTAGCTAATATATACCATTAACCACATGTTTATACTTGGCTAGAAAACTAAGTCGGCTTCTTTCTTGGTGATGAAATTCAAGTAGGTAGGCCTTGGGTAGATAAATGTTTAAATATATTTTGAAATTATGTGATTTGATAGTGTGTACAAAAAGACCAAAATAATGCAACTAAATGGTATATTTAAATACCACCTAATTAGATTATGTGAGCTACTCTAAGGATGTAAACAACTGGAAATGAAAGTGTGAATTAATTACTAGTATATAGTTCTTAATTCTCAATTTAAGCATGGTACAAAGTCGGATCATATGGCATTATATGCAAACACTATATAATAGAGTCAACATAGTCACTATTGTATTGTAGAAACAAGAGTCCTTAAGAAATAATTTGACCAGGTTGACATAGTCATTTAGACATAAGATAGACTATATAACTAGGTCGACCAAGTCAACCTAGTTTGTTGTAGGATTGAAGTTTTGAAGACTGCAAACTTGTGAAAAATAGAATTGTAATGAAGAACTAAATTGAAAGAGAGAAAGAAAGGAACCTTGGTGGGTTGGAAGATGCTGAGGACTATTTTTTTTTTGTTAAAGTACCTTGAGTGCTTGCTTTTAAGTTTTGCCAACTGTGTTGACTGGGTCAACCTAATTCTATGATTTCCTATTTGTTGAAGCCTATTTAAGATGATTGAGTTGACTTGGTCGACCTAGTTTGTTATTTAGAAGCTATATGGAATAATAAGTTGAAATTTCATGACTTAGTTTTTTATTCTAGAGATGAATAAGAGATTAAGTCAACCTATTTGACATAGTCTGCTATCTGGAAATGAATAAGGGCACTATGTTGACCTGATCGACGCAATAAAATATATCTAATGAAGACCTACACAAAAAGAATAGAGTCATTTTGATGTGACTATGTTAAACCTATGCATATAAATTAGAACTATACTACCCTGGTTGACCTAGTATTACAAATATAGAAAAATAATAAATGAAAAGCGTGAAAAAAAATCTTGCAAGGATTAGATTCACGTCAGGTTCACTAGAATGTATGCAATAAGAAATGCATCAGATCTACAAATTAATCCTAACTCGAAGAAGATAGATCTTACTTACACTTTCGATTGGGGATATATTAGATAATCGAGGTGATGACCAATATGGATTTGCTAGATCAAATTAGGGGATCTCTTACCACAATTATATTACTAGGGAGGGTTCAAAAGGTTCTAGTCAAGCAAAGCTATGAAATAACCCTAACTAGGTCTTATGTTTTCATATTCACTAAGCTAATAACAAGTATAGCTAAAAAGTCTAATCTAGTGCTCACCAAAGCTTCTGGAACAACAAAGAGGGTTAGTAAATATAAAAACAAACATGCATAAGAGAATCTTAATTAAATTATATATAGGTAAAACCCTAATGAATGGAATGAGAGAGAGTATTATTCAAAAGCCATTACTTATGCTACTTATATCTACTAAAGAGAGGAGTAAAGCTATAAATACTTACCTAGAAGATGAATCCGTCAAGACTTAATCTCTCCCTTGGATAAATGTAATTCATACGAAGTTGTTTTGATTTATAAGGATCACTAAGAAAGGCCAAAGCATCTAAGACTTCTCCAGAAGACTAGATTCTTCTGTAAGTAGAAACCCAAAGCTAAGAGTCCTCAAGTAGGATGGTGAAAGAGCATATTATAAAGAAGAACAAATGAATAATAAATCTTGTCTACTCCCTAAGCATATAAAAATGGATGTGTTTATATAGGTGGATCTAACCCTAAACCCTTTTAAAAGTTTTGGTTGATAGGGTCAAACCAGTCAACCTAGTATCATAATTGACAAAAACTCAATAGGTCACAGACTAGGTCAGCTAGGGGTAGACCTAGACCCTAAATAAGTTTTGTCAATAAGAGTACAAGGTCAACACAACCGACATAGTCATGTAAACTATCAAAAAGGGTTTTAGGTTAGGAAAAGGGCTAATGAAGGTGTTAAAAGACTAGAGGAGTGTGCAAAAGAGGAGGCAAAGCTTAGGAGAATGGTTTTAGAAGTTGGTTAGATTGGTAATAAGTGGCAATATGGAATAATACTTTTTCGAAACATCAATGGTATACCCACTCCTTTTTTAGTGTACCCCTTAAGTCATGCACTTTGAGAGATTCAGATTGGAAGGGTTCTTGCAAGATAGAAACCATCAGTAATTGATAAAGTTTGAAAATATTGTGAGTATACATAAGGCATGTTAAATTATGGATGTCTAAAGGAGAGGTGTTAAATAATATCAATTTCTTGTTGACGTGCACATGGAATTAGGTCTTGCTATGGTCATAACAAGCTGTAAGAGATTGTAATGGGTTATTTCCAGTGTCATACTGAGGCATGCCTATGAGGCCTTACAAATTGCATGTATTGATTCAATAGACATATGTCTCAGGATGTTATACCAACCTGAAGAATTTTGGACACAATAAATTCTTGAAATTTTACTTATGGATGAAACCTGCATATATGGATGCTATAGTTATTGAAGCCATTTCGATGCAAATTTATTGTTCATAAAAAACTAAAGAAAAGAGAGTAGGATAAGAAAAAACCTATAATTAAAGTATTAAAATGAGGTCCAAGGGGGGTATTTATAGGTTCCTAAGGAAATAGAGGTAGATGGTTCATACGATTGGAAATAATTAATCATTTGTTGGTGTCATTTGGTTGCATCATTCAACTTAGTGGCATCCACCACTAGTTGGCTATACCATACAATCAATGACACCTATTATCACCATACAACATCATAAAACCAATCTACAATAGATGTTGCATGGATGCTTAATGCAACTAGGATACAATATACATTGTCTGATAACATGTTGGTGTCGAGTAGTAGTAGATGATGCCTGATTACATGGTATGACTAGGTGGCAACATGTGCTGCCCAGTGGCATTCAAAAATTGTGTGATGGCACACATCACCCAATACCATTATTAAACTGAGTGTCAATTTAGTTTTTTATCTATAGTGTGTAGATGGTGGTTGTATAAAAATGTAAAAAATGAAAAAAAACATTGAAATCAATAGATTCACCAAGACTAAAAATCAGCTTCGCCTAAACAAACCTAAAGGGGTTTCCTATATAGGTATTAAAATGAACTCTGATGGTGTTAAGGGTATATCATGACTTGAATGATAGATGAGACTAATATTATGATGGATAGGCACATTTTGGGGTCATTAATCAACTTAGAAGAGTGAGTCCTTCATGTTTAAAGTAGTCAAAATTGTTTAAAAGGGCCCTACGATAGGTTTAGAGTTAAGTTTGTAGAGGAGTGATCACAAGTACACTATTTTTAATTTAAATTTAAATTTATGTGTTTAAATTTCTACCCTTTTATTCTATTAATGCAACACAATGAAATTACTAGAGTAAAAGGAAAAGTGCATACCTAAACTTTCCTGTGAAGTGTAGACTTGAATGTAGGCCACATCACAAAATTGTTTTCCACACAAGTCTATAATGAAACATATGCAATATTAGATTTTACTTATGATGAATATCAAAAATCAAAAGACAATAAACTTATAAAATGACAAGGAATGATTACACCTAATTAGGTACGTGAACCATTATGTTTTCTTGATGCAAAAATTGGTGCAACACTGGTTATCATAGAGGGTATGACCCTTTGAGATTTTATTTCCATTGAATAGCTTGGATTGGAATGTTCATGCCCCAATATTCTTCAATAGGTGAGTGTGATTAAGAACTCAAGGTGTGTTTGACTCTATCATCACACATTAAAAGTAGTGAAGTGATTTGGAATCCCTGTATGAATCCTAATAGATCATTTTGGTGAAAAAATGGTGTAAGTACTAGTGTAAATAGTGAACCAACTACTGAAAATGGAATAATGTTACATTTTGGTGAAAACTTTGTTTATAATATGGTTATGGTGTATACAACATGGAGAATGACATGGATTTTCCATTTCATCTACAGAAATAGTGCAAAATTTAGTAATGAGGAAGCCATGTGCTACGCACATGCCCTCAAATTGATATATAGTGTACATAGATTTTGAAATTGAGTAATAACAACTATGACTCTAAGCAAACCTATGTGTTAACCTAGAATAATATTCTATGCATGATTCCCTGAAATTGAGCAAATCTAAGACAAAATTGAGAAATTCTAGAAACTAAGACTATAAAACTATTGCATAATATCCTAGGTAAACTAAGATTTTGAAAAATTATTGAAATGTCTATTTTTTGGGCATCTAGAAAATAATGGTGGGAAGGACAAGAGAGTATTGCTCTCTTTTCCAATAGGGTGCTCTTGTCCAAAGTTATTTTTTGTGCTTTTTCTAAGATTGACACTATGCTAACTATGTAATAACTACCAAATTATGTTTGTATGCTGATATGGGAGGTCTTATCTCTAAGACAAACCTATATGAATGCCTCATCTTTTAAGGTGAGTTTTTGAGCCTAAAAAATAACTTAAATCAAAATAAAAATTTATGCAATAAATGATTATGACATAAATATGTAGATTTGAGTAATAGTGATAACATGGAGAAGCATGACATCATTATAGAGATAAACTGAGCATACTAGTAATGTGAGATTCATGTAGGATCAAACATTCATAGTAAGAGTGTCTAGATAGATGTTATCATTTAGGCACATAGCTAAGTGATCAAACTACATATTTAATGCTAAATAGAACTAATTAAGTAGAAATGCATGATATTTATCATGGAATTGAAAGGTTTGGGTGGATACATGATGTCCATATGGCATTAGAATTTGAGCTAAAAAATAAGCAAGATGTCATGGCCATAATGCATAGAATCAAAGAGTATACACAAAGTACATAAAACATGAAATATAAAGTCAAGGGGTCTCATATAAGGGACATTTTCAAATGTCACACACACATATAGAAGAAAGCAATGAAGGCTTAGAGCCAAAAAGGACATGTTCAAATGTCTACATATACATAGAATACACACATAACAATACATATTAAAATGTCCTCACGTGCATATAAATAAAGAATGAAGTAGAACCACATACAAAAAACATATTCAAATGTTCTCAATGGTAAAGAGAGAGAGAGCATACAAGCCATAAAGCTAAGAAGGAAACATGGAAAGTAAACATGATAATTTGTGATTGATCAATAAGAGATAAGTGGTAACATGAGTAGCTTCACTAATTGAGATAACCAATAGTATATCAAGATGTTAGTGAATGAACAATAGTGAATTATGTAATGATATGTAAAGAATTAGGCTGTGAGTAAGATAGGGTAACCAAAGAAGAATAAAACCTATGTGTAATATGTCCTTAGTGAGCTAGTTGATGAATGTACATGTTGTATAAATCTTATGTGTGGTCTGAAATTGAGTAGTCATAATCTGAGCTCACTTAGACAAAAATGGGGTGATGGACACTAGATCAAGGCACTCTTTTCTAATAGGGTGCTCTTGTCCAATTTTAGTTTTTAAATGTGTAACAATCATATTACCTAAAATTGAGTCTGAAAAGGGTGTTATGTGTAATTTTCAGTCACTAATGTATATTGGCAAAGCATGTATAATATAAAAATGGCTAAAATAAGTATTGAATAAATGTGCACAAATGAACTGATGTATGACAAAGTACATATAAGCATACATAGGTCTTATTTTTTTTAATTTTTGGAATATTTTATTATTTTTATATTTTTTTCATATATATGAACTAATAAATAGGGAGAAGGATACTAACCTATGAATCCCTTAAGAGACTTACCATCAATAGATATTGTGTTGAACAAAGGAATGGTGATCTCTTCAAAATGAATAGTATCATATGGATTTGGAACATGTGGAATGTCACTCTTGTCTTCATTTGTATCTGGATATGAATAAGGAACTACCCCATACTTTTGTATTGGCCTTTCTAATTTTTCCTTTACAATATATACTATCATATGCCTTGATTGATATGGCATTACTTGTATCTATTTGTATGCTAGTTGAAAGTATGATATAATTTGTATCCTTTCTCTCTATACATGTTCCTTCTTTGGGAAATGATGTAAACTTGCCTTCATATTCAAATGATATGCAACCTTTGTTTTTATCAATCATTGCTCCTATTGATTTTAACCATTATCCTCCAAACACAAATTTTTAGGCACTTAAATTTGTAGTAACATGAAAATTAAGAGAACATTATTTTGGATAAATGAAACTCTTAACATAATTGATCCCAAACATATTATAGATGCATTAGCTTGATCCAAGTATAGATGTTCCTTTCCAAGAGAGTTAATAAATGGCATAAAACATAAATTGATTTCCTATTTATGCATGACCTTGGCATCTATGAATTGATTGCCTTTTATATGAACAATGATAGTGAAAGGGTACTAATATGAGGGAAGGCTTGTAGTTTCCCCCTTTGTAACCACATTTGAAATTGTATTTAGGTATTTCATGCTTTTGACTTTCTTTTGTTAGAAACCCTCTATTAAGATTGCTTTTCTGCTTAGCTTGAATTTGATGCTCATTATTTTTGTAATATTAACTTTGCATCTTATGCCTTTTTTACTCTTACTTTCTCTAACTTAGCTTGTTAAATCCTTTCTTGTTCTAATTGTGCCTTTTGAACTTTTTTCATTGATTTATCTTTTGGTAATCATTTTTTATTATTTCTAATTTTTCCACTTGTTTTCTTCAACTTGTTCCATTGGAGATTGATTGATTGAGGTATCAATTATAGGATCACCACTATCGATTATATTTTATATTTTCTTATTCAAATACAAACATTGATCTGTATGATGCCCACAAATTCTATGATATGCACAATAATATTTTGATATTCTTAGAGGATGTAGAGGAGGTAGTTGGATCAAATTATTTATAATAATTTCCCTTAGAATCTCATTTGAAATCTTATTAACGATTTTCATACTTTTGGAATCACTTATTATAGATGAATTCTATTGTAGCTTCTTATTTTGATATGAAATCTTATCAGGCACAACAATGCTAGATGAAGATGCAAGTACATGATTAACACTAACATAATCTGGATTCTGTGTAAATGTAATATGATTTTATAATGATGTGATCTTTGCACTAATTTTTTTTTAAAAATTTTGAAACTCTTTTATTAACTTGTCCATGATGCTGATTTGATCATTGAGAGCTTCATAAGCACAAACCTTGGGTGCTTCAGATTGAACTTATATACATACGCCATCAAGAAGATATGTGGGAGGTGGAGGGGGTTGAGAAAGGACATGTTGGTTACATTATTTTTCTACTATATAATGGGTTACCTTACCTCTTAGTATAGTGATAACATGGACCTAGTTAGAGGGAAAGTAATTATCATAACCTTGACGGTTAAGAGGAGGAAGAGATTCTTTTTAGCCATTTTAAATTTTCTAAAGACTAAAAGGAGAACAAGAGAGGAAAAACATACAAAAGATATCACACACTCCAACATGATTAGGAAATTGGTGTTTAACATGAATACCTATGAGGATAAAATTTTATAAGGAAATTCTAATGGAAAGTTAGGGTTTATAAACTGAGGAATGATTGATTTAAAAATTAAGAAAATTGAGATCTAGAACACTAATGAAAGGGAAAAAATATAAGGAGTTAGGGTTTTGAATCAAAGTTTGACAAAACATGAGTTTATCAATATGTTTTATCAAAGGGAAAATCTAGCAATATGTAGATTAACCGAAGTGACAGTACTATGAAAATCATGAATAATAATACTAAAAATATCAAAAATTCATTGATTTAAAACTTGCCAAATCTGAAAATTTTCTAAATAAGGAAAGTATAATAGAAAAACTAAGACTAGTTGGAAAAGAATGTTGTGGGAGGAATCATAAGTTGAAAATGGTAGGGTGGCTAGATCTGGTGATAGTGAAACTAAATCTACAACTAAAATGAACCATGGACAACAAAACCCTAAGCTATATAAGAGAGGGGGAAATTCTATCCTCTGTGAGGCAAGTCCTGTACATAGATAATGAAGATATGGAATTTATGGGTTCTGTACACCTTTGTATATATACTCTATGTTTAGTACAAGAGCTCTTGATCAGATACAATAACCATTGTATGACTATTTTTACTTTAAAATCCTAGCACTTTGACATGTAAGACCAATAAAAATTAATGGGAGAAAATGGGTCAGTAGTTGAAGTTGGTCGTGACCTCAACACCCCATGTGCTAAACACTTCCTACACACCAATACTTTGAAGAGATATCAAACTTCATGTAGTTATCCCATGTTATGGTGGTCTATGAATAACTAGTGCAAAGTGATAGATGTTGGTGTAATATTAGTGTGATTAAGTTCCTTAACTGTGACTTGTGACCTTAGATATGTATTAAAACTTTAGTTTTGGGTTGCTAGATTTGTATGCAATAATAATTGGGAGAAATAGGGAATTTTCTCTCAATGTGAAATTTGAATTCTGGTACTTTTCATAGTGGAAGCCTCCAATTTGCTTATATAGTCATATATTTTAAATTACTCCAAATAGGGTTTATTAGGGACATAGGTAGATATTTCCATAAATTTGAATTTTACAAATTAGCCATTATTTAATGGGAGGACAAGAAAGGGGGATTGATAATAGAGTGGTGTGCTTCTGTCCAATAAGGCACTATTGTCTAATGGCAATAAATAATGATGCTAAGGGCTTAACATGGATTTAATTATGGACAAGAATGATATTATGATGGATGGGTAAATTTCGGGGTCACCAATTAGTTTATAAGAGTGAGTCCTATGTATGTAAGGTGGTTGAAAGTGATCAAAAGGGCCCTATGATAGGTCTAGATATAAGTGTGTAAAAGAGTGGTCACAAGTGCACTATTTTCAGCTTAAATATTAATTTTTATGTCCTCACCTTCCCAACTCATGATCTTACATAGTTACAAAGTCATGGGGCATAATCACCCCAACTAAGTAATGCTTCAACAAGGAAGAATTATCTCCAAAAAATTTCATGGGAAACATAGTTTTTCATCAAAACCTAGGTGTACTCTAACACTTATTCTCTCAATTTTCAATTTTAGAATTTAGATTTCACATATGGACATTGAATAATTTATTTACATTGTAGGTTTGTAGGGAGAATTTTTTACGTTATGAACCATCTCCCCAAAGGTAAAGTGTATTGTACAGACTCATGTATATTTTATCTTTTTACTCTATCAATTCTATTACTAGAATAAAAGGTGGGGGCATTTTTAGATATGAAAATATAGTTTTTGGTACTTGACAAATACAAGCTTGATGTAAATTCACCATGCATGGCTTGATAATTAAAATAAGGTCCTAATCTTCCATCCTCTCACACGTACATGTTATCTTATGAGTTAACCCTTTTTTTTCAATTGATATACACCTACAAGAATTTCACTATCTATTTCAAACTTGCTTAACATCCTACACATACATATCTGAAATTTCAGTTTAGTTCACTTGTACATAGTTTGGTTGTGTTAGGCTGGTCAAAATTGACCCATTCCCAACAATGGCTATTTTATAAAATCAAACCCATCCTTAGAGTTGACCCGTAATGCTAACATGTTTGTGATGTGAGAAATTATTCAATTGGATCTATATATAAAAAAATTGAGGTCTCATTTAAAATGGACTTGACACCTATTTGATATACATCTATATACAATTTAACATTGAGAAAATCTTCACTATTATTACCAATTCACAAACCTATCACTAGGAGAAATTACAAGCCATGTTTGAAGCACTCAAAATCCATGTCAAAACAAACAATGTCAAATATCAAGATCAATCATTAACTACATAAATAATGTGAAGGAACATAATTTCATAATCACACTAGGTAGAATAACTGCATGTGGTTTGATTTCCTTCCTTGAAATATTAGATACATAGGCAATGACCAATCATCAGATAGGGGTGATTGGGGTAAGCTTAACCCATTAAAATTCTTCCATTTTTGTAGGTTTTTAGGCCTCACAAGCACATATAGGGTTTTATGTAAAATCAATATGATTTAAATATCCACATTCAACATTAGGGTTTGTGATTGTAAACACAAAGAAATGAAATATAGTCATAGGTGGCCCTATAGTCACTATACCCTACTTTTGTGTAGCTCAATATTTATTAGTAAGTCAATATCAAATAACAGTACTAACTTGATCCAATGAACTAACCCAACACATATACTATATCAGTTTTAGAACAAAATGAACCACATGCTTGCTTATCCTTAATTCTCACTTTAAAAATACAATCATAGTCAGACAATCAACTAGAAAATCTAAGTATTGTGATATCTTTTGTACTTTTTATATTTAGCATATGTCCTTATCAAATCAGAAGAATCAATCTTAGTCTTTTAAATTCATATGTATGTTTATATGCCATATCTATTAATCTGATTTATATTTCAAAGTTATATCTTAATTATATTAAACTTATGTATTAATCTAAATTAAGATAAAGCACCCTTATGTACAAGATATCATAGTTTTATTCACATAAAAGTTTCATCCAATATCATTAATGGGTGTTAAGGTTGGGTTGATTGAAAATGTGTATCTTTAACACAAAGTGAGAACCAAGAAGTTAATGTTTCCATCTCAAACAAACATGCACAATAGTTAAAAACTCAAGGTCATGTGTTAGATATCTCAACTCATGGTCCACAATTTTCCTAGACTTGTAGGCAATCATTATGTCATTTGGCATTAATATGGATCCAAAGCCTATAAAAGAGGCATCAATGTAGATGAAGAACTCTCCAAGTGGATCAGTGACCACTAAGATGGGTACACTAGTGAGATGCTCTAACAACTGGAAGGACTGATCACACTTGTCTATCTAGAAAAACTTCTACCTTCCCTCTGAAGGGAAGTGATGTGGTTCATAATACGAGAAAATTTCTCAACAAAGTAGTAGTAGTACCCCCTTACCCATGAAGATACATACCTTAGTGATGTTCGTGAGTGCCAACCACTCCATAATATCATATATCTTAGAGGAGTCTAATGCGATACATTCCCCATTAATGTACCCAAGATAATAAAATTCTAACTATGCAAAATCACACTTTACCAACTTTTCATACAAATCATTCTCTCATTGTACTTGTATAACCTATCATAGGTTCTCAACATGTTCCTCCTCATTTTTTGAGTAGACCAATATGTCATCAAAAACTTTCAACAAAAAATGGTCAATAAAGGTAGGGAAAACTTTGTTCATGAGGCTCATGAACATTGTTAGGACATTAATTATACCAAAAAACACAACAATAAACTCATAATGTCAATACCACATTTGAAGTGTGGTTTTATGAATACATGATTTTATAATCCATAACGAACGATACCAAAATATCATATCTATCTTGGAGAACACTTTAGATCCATGCATTTTATCAAATAATTCATCGATCCTACGAAATGGGTACATTTTTTGATTGTTCCTTTATTCATATGGTAGTTATCAATAAAAATTCAAAGAAATATATCCTTCTTATTTACAAAGATAACACATGCTTCCAAAGGGGATAAATTAAGACATATAAGGACCTTATTTAACAATTATTATAGTTGTATCTTAAGCTTTCAAATCTTAAACGTGGTTTTTTGATATGGTGCTCTAGTTATCAACTCAAACCTAGATAATAGGTCTATCCTAAAATCAATATCTTGAGGTCAGGGCATCCCAAGAAACTCACTTGGAAACAAGTCAATGAACTCCTAAAGGATGGGATGGTCATCTAAACAAGCCTTCTTTGTATCCTTATTTGACCTATCTCTCATTGTGATAACATACATTTGAAATCCCTTCCACATGATTTGTTTGAGTTGTATTGTAGAAACCATGCAAATGGAGATGGGTCTCTTGACCCTTGTGATAATCATACTCATCCTAGGATCATCAATACACTTTATATGACAATCCATCTTGGATCAATGTGAACTGAGCTAATCCATACCAAGAATGAACTCATAAGTCCCCAAGGGTATAATGTATAAGTCAATATTTGTTGGTAAGGCACCCAAATATATAACACAATAAATCACTGGTGAGATAACAAAAATCTTTTCCTCAATGGAGAACTCAACCTCCCAACACTCTCACTACTTAGAAAACACTAGCCTAAAATGGTCCTCAACTAAAATGGATATAAAAGAGTCATAGAGTCTATAATAAAATAAAACAATAATGGATATTAATTTAGTCACATGTATGTAGTATCAATGACCATCACCTGGTGCTCTGCCTGGTGGTGTTCCTCCATTGTATATATCATATGGCCATACCTCACATCACTTACTATATTCTTAGACACCAGAGCCTTATGTCTTGTGGAAATTGAAGATCTTTGTGAGATATTATATTGTTTAAACCTAAAATGGATGGGGATCCTAACTTTGGATCATATATGGTTCATAATATAAAAATATTAATGCACAAGGATGATAATTAGATCTATAATAGGCCAATTGGGTGCCAAACTTAGATATAAACATACACTAAATGTATTTTGTTAAGAATATGATACATATAGAAAGTACAACTAAGCTATGCATGGAAATGACAAAGAAGTAATATAATTAGTTGGTTATGATGATAACATAATGCTAGATCTAGAATAGGTATAAATTAGGATGGAAGACAATTATAGAACAATCATTAGATTTTGGATTTGATGTTTCTAGAGTTCTAGACATTAATGTCAGCCTGAGATAGTTATGTCGGTGCTACTATCTAGGTTTGCCACAATTGTCCTGTATGGAATACTTGATGGAGAAGGATGTAAACACCTAGATATTTCTAGATTTGACTTCACCTTCACTCTGGTATATTTAGATATGGGTCATGGACTATCACTCATGAATTCACAAATCCCTAGTTATTCATTTTCATGGTGACCTTGGGAAAAAAATGATTAATGAGTACATAGTTTTTAGTTAAACCTAAATACCCTTATGTCAATAAGCACTACATATATAGACAATACTTTGAAGATGGCCTCAAATTGATGTAGTTCTCCCCTACATGTTAGATTGTGTGTGAATCATGCAATATGTGAAAAATAAGTACAATAGTGACCTAGCTTGTAAGCTCAAAAATATATCTATTATGTCTCTCCTTTAGTACTTTAGACCTATACACATGTTTTTATTATGACTAGTATGGAAATATGGAAGCTTTGTTTAGTTGAATGATTGATAGAGTGATTTTGATAAGTTGCCTTGGTCTTTCTTGGTCTTTTCTAGGTAAAGAATGAATGGCAGTTGATCTTGTATTTATATCAATCCCTTTGTATAAGTAACTCACATTAAATCACTTAGGCCAACCATTATGATATGTTTCATTTTCAAATTGGATGACTTTAGGGCACTAGGCACTTGCATCAGTTCAAGACACTAATGTATATTCTAATGTCTATCTCAGACATTAATGTCTAAGGAGTAAGAAATTAGTACAAGTTTAGAAGTTGTAGAGATATAAGATAAGTACATTTTAAACATTCTAGGTAAGATATAAGGCCTGGGTCATCAACATAAGATTGGTTAGACTAAGAGATAGGCCAAAGGACACAAGATATAGTTGGTGTGAGACTTGTGGAAGTGGAAAAAGGTCCATAACTGAGAGGAATAACCAAGGGATGATTTTTCCAAGTGTAAAAGACTGAGGTGTTAAATAATCCATATCATTTACACCTATGAATAATGTTATGGTGATCTGCAAGTGAAGCATGCACCTTTGCCCTACTCTCACTCTGATGGGGATCCAAAAATCACATGCTAAGCTATATTTGTTGACCATGAAGGTTATTCTTGCATATATTTTTGAGTCCACCTTGGCCCAATCTAATGTTTGTTAGGCTATCTATATTATTTCCTCTCACTGTTCTGGATTATCTAGTTTTGAATCCTCCTAGATATCTATGTATTATATCGCTACTATTGAGAGGATCTAGGATCTGATTAGGTAGGTTTCTATTCCCATTTGGGTGTGGGATACACACCATGTAACTTGACATCATGTTAGGATTGTAACTTATTTAAAAACCTCTCTTGAGCCTCTTAAGACTTACCTTGAGTTTCCTCTGTAATGTAAGTGTTCTCCATCATGAACACTAGGGTCGATGGGGAGAGTATGCATACTAAGATAGATATATTTTCATTCTGATCCCTAATAAAATAGGTCACATGAATAGACTCATTTTATGAAATTTCCCACATATTGTAATAAGCCAAGGAAATGGCACTCATACTAAGCCATTATACTATTCCTTCATCAAATTTCATGGAAATCATCCACCAACCTCTGTATGTAGTGCACTAAAATATAATGGTTTATAAACCACTCCTAAAACAAATCCTATACTATAATGGTTGGGATCAAATGGATCTTTCACTCCTCAGAAACCCACCACATCTTCCATGTGCCTCTCAATAGGTGAGTGGCTAGATGAGATATATCATAGGAATCACACTATTAAAGGGTAAAACATCCTTGAACACGTGTTATCCATGCATAATCTACAAAAACACTCTATTATAAGAATAAAAAATTACATTAAATAATAATATATTCATGGTAAAAATAATTTAGGCTAAATTGAGAAAACTTCTGACATGATTCTCAAGATGACCCAAAATTACAAATTAAAGGTTGAATCCACTTTTGCCATAAAATAAAAAATGAATGTAAAACCTATATAATATTTTGGTAAAATTATAGCTCTAAGAAAGGAATTTTATTTTTGGCACAAATTACATAACAACCCAAAACAACTCCCTAGGTTCTAAATGAAGTCTTGATGCATTAGAAAAAAATCTCTAGATGCTATAATACATCTATTATTAAAGATAATGTCATTCAAAATTAATTTTAAAGTTTTTAAAGATAAAATTAAAATAATTAAAATAATCATTTTAAAATGAAAAAAAAACATTAAAATGCTTGTTTATCAAGCATACAAGCTCTGATAGTAGTGAAAAAATGTTAAAATTATGGTTTTTGAGCCTTTGTATAGAATGGTGGGGCCAGATATGATAAAAATCCTCTAAAATAATAGAGCCTAAGAGAATCCCCTATGGGTGAGATCTCATAATTGAATGAACACCAAAGAGTGGTTTTGATACCACAATCCTTAAAACTATCCAAGTGAATGTGGTTGAGGTTGTTCATTTATTACCAAACCCAAATGCTTCATAATGTCTTGTACAATGATATTATTTTATTTTATGATATTAATGATGATATCAAGAGGTTATAATTTTACCAAACATTTGATGTGAAAAAGACATTATCTTTTTTTGACATCAGTGGGTGTTGGTTGAGCTTCGATGTTCAAGTAGTAAGCATCAAGATACGTGTCTTGCTCTGCTTCATGTGTGAATGGTTGTGAATATTATGTAAGCAAAGTCTATGTGTATGACACTCTCAATTGTCATGGATTCTAACCTTGTGATGACTCTACCATTTTATCCCTTTTATATTCTCTTTCACATGGTAAGGGCCCTTTTGTTAAGTAGTTAGTTGCTTTTGTGAAGGTTGTCCACAATGAGATTGTTGTTGCATCATATGAGACTTTTCTTTTTTGGTTATCTTGAAGACATATTCTTTAGTGGAGACTGAAATAAATTGTGCCTTTCATCTTTCTTTTGGACTGCTCTTCAATATTGACTTCTTGTTTTCCTACCTCTCCTATTTTTTCACATGGTATGAATTTCATGGTAACATGTATGTATGTGTGGAACCTGCTAGTGTATTTAAGGAATTGATGCAAATTTATTTCAATGAGATTAAAATGTGTAGAGCGTCAGTGTAGGGTTTTTACTACTATGTGGTCTTACCTACATGGTCTAATTAACTTGCTTAGGTTAATAATAGGTTATTAGGGAAAATTTACTTTAATTTATTTTCTAATTATAAGTTGAGTTAATTACCTTTTGGGGTGACTTAATTGTTCAATATATAATGTACCTTCCTATGTACTTTTTGGTTAATGCTCATTAATGCAACTTTTTGTTGTGAAGAAAAGCTTCTTCAACTTGTGATTGTTCTTCAAATTTCACTACTCCATATAGATTCAACATCATGTATTCAACCTTATCCAATTGATACTTGATTGTGACCCACTCTGACATGGTATCATAGATATGCTGGTAGATAAATCCATCGATTCTATTTTGAGATCTTGCATTCTTGCTAGTTCAAGATTTTCATCATTTTCAATTTTTTAGGGTTTAGTGGGGTTTCACTTAAATCCATGCAAATATGCACACTCAAAGTCTTTAAGTGAAAAACAAACATCACCATTGGATTTATAAGGTGGAAAAACACTAAGAATGACTGTAAACATGACCTAGTTTTGTGACAGTCCATTTTTAACAATTTTTGGAGGGTTTCAAGGCCTCTTTGAATCTGCAAAAATATATATTTTTGGATGACTTTGAGGAAATTTTTTTTGTGTGTTTTTTGGGTTTGTCAAGAAACCAAGTGGGTATCTTTAAAATTTTGGAGAAGTTGTTCAAAATCAACATTTATTGATGGTTTCCCAGATTCACAAGATTTCCACCCCTCACATGCAATTTTGACAGTTATCAGACTTTTTTTGAAAAAAAAAAAAAGCCCCATCGGACATTTATAGCTTGGTGGAAATTTGAGTGGTTTCATGCATTCTCATAAAATTTTGGCCTCTCCAAAAGCCTCTGTCCAGTTCTGACCCTTATAAAAGCACTTATCGGGTTTCATTGCTTACAAAAACATACTGTGGGTTCCATCCACCTTGTTTGCATGCACAATGACATCCTAGAGACCATCAAAATTAAGATAATGGAGAGTGTTAATATTTATTTTCAAAATAGATCCATTTTTTGGATGATGTTACCCCCATCAATTACATCAATCAAAGTGGGGGGACACCCAAAATAGGTCTTAGTCCCTAGTTATATAGGAATTAAGCTCTTGGTCACTTACAACAAAAAATTGCTTAAATTTTGCTCCAAAAGGGTAAAAGTTTTTTGGGTGGGAAGTTTATTCCAAAAAAAATCAACAAACTTTTTCACACATAATTTTTTTCAAATTTTGTGAAGTAGAGATTGCCCTTGCCATATAGAACTTCAAACATGTATAACTTTCAACTTGCTGCTCCTTTTAACATGTCATTTTCTTGAAAGTATGAGTTTTTTTGAACTCTATGTATTGGTAATATTATTTTACCTTGTAAATTTAATCATCTATAGATTTAGGGAGGTTACATATTTATGGTCTTTAGCACACATAGTTCAACATATACTTCCTTTCTGCACCATAGATTTGAGTTTTGTTCTAATTCTTACACTATTCAACTATCATGAGTGTAAATTCAAAGTGAAAATCCTCTCGAGGAGAAAAGTCTTACACAAATCATTATGGGTACATAAAAAGAACTAACACCTTAGGTAGAAAAGGTGAAGTGGTATAAAAGAAATGATGAAGTCTATAGCCTTCTATGCGTTTCTATGTCTCTTGACCTACCCTTTCATATTGAATCTACCACTTCTCTTAATGAAGTCTGAACCATATTGGAAAAATTATTTGGTAAGAAGGACATAATGAAAGGTCATGAGTTAGGTAACGAGCTCGTCAATTTGATCCCATGTGATTTATATACCGTACAAGACTTCTTCACAAAGTTAAAATCACTTAGATTATAGTTGAAACTGTGCATCATTGATAAAAAAATTATCATTTGATTCTTTCCATCCTTGTCAAGTTGAGATCTGACTATTCTATATTTTTTTATAGCTTCCATGCCACCAATCCTGCCATTAGAACTACATGGACTATGTGTAGGGGAATCCAAGAACAAACACACCTGTTCTGATCCCACTTGTTAGGATCTTGCTCCTCAGAAAGAGCACAATATTATTACCAAATATAAGCAATTAAACATGCAGAAATAACCAGAAACACAAGTAACTAAAATTCACCAATAACACAGAATATGAGAGACAATACACTATCTTATATTAACACTTTACAGAAAAGAATACAATAAAGAGCCGCCACACTCTTCCACCTTACAGAGGCTTCCCACACCTCAAGTGTACAGTAATTCTTCTTCAACACTCTCCTACCAAAAAATGTCCCAACAATCAACTCACACACAAAATTGGTGTTCACCTCTCCAACCAATCAGTAATAACCCTGCTAATTCACCAAGCACTCTATAGTACTTCAAGTTGATCTCCCATGAACCTGCAACCTACAATTCAACAGGCCATACGCATACATGTAGATCTCCTATGAGCTTGCAACAACTTGCAACTCAATGATCTTACAATGGAAGGAACTTCCTTGCCTTCCTTATTAGCTCATACATGGAACTAGGAGAAACATACACTTTGTTCTCTTCACTAGCACACTTTACAATACATGCCAATGGGTCTATAAATAGATCCCAGACTTAAACAATAACTTAGACTCTTAATTTAGACAATTATCCACGCAGCTCAAGACTCTAACTGGACTTTACATGCAAACACTTCATTCACTTAACTATCTGTCCGTGCAACGAACAGTTTTGGAACACACAGGTGATCGTTGCCGGTCCCTGCTTGCCTGGTTCTACCGACGTCGACCGACTTTCTGCCATCACTGATTGCCTTTTGCACTGGTCACGACCGACGTCGGTCATGCTGCCGATGCTGGTGCTTCTGGTTCTTCAGCAACCTTCTTTTCTATGTCTACAAACTTGAAGCTTTTAGCTCCACACCCTAACACTATGTCATCCTTGGATGAATTTATTACTGACTTGCCTCGGGAGTAAGACAAGCTCATTCAAATGGGTACATTGAAGTCATCTAAATCACATGCATTAATTGTGAGTAATGACAAATATAAGGCTTCTATAAGTAAGGAGAAGAAATAGAATAAGAAGATCTAGTGCAAAGAAAGGGTAAAAAATATGATGATAAGTTTAAAGCATCAAAAGATTCTTCATCTTCAGAAGGTAAACCAAAAAAAGAGTGACTCACATGTGGCTACTATAAGAAATATATTCATGATAAATACAAATGCATGAAGAAGCAGATTAACCAATTGACAAAAATGCTCGAGAAACACAACATCAGTGTCCCTGAGTCTTCTAGTCAGAGTTCATTAGCACATAAGTCTACTAAGGCCAAAAACAATAAAAAGGGCAAAGATAAGGGCAAATCACTTGTTGAAATTGCTTCCTAGCCTTCCATATGGGTTATTTATTATGGTACATGGCACCACATAGCTTAATCAAATGACATGTTCTCATCTTTGGAGCCTTGTTTTATGACTTCCATCTTATTGGGTGACGATACTTCTGCATAAGTTAGTGGGAGTGGATCTGTTGAAGTGAATGATGGGACATTTCATGATGTTCTATGTGTTCTCTCTTTATCTACCAATAGCTTATATATTTATCAGATCACCCACATCAATTTGGGTAAGAAAATTGAGTTCACACTCAATTTTATAGTTATTAGGGAAGTAAACAATGACTCCATTGTTGCATTTGGAAAAGTAGATCACTAGTCATGATTGTATATTTTTTCATATTTTACTCTTGATTAACCATTTACTGAACTACTCGCTCATTTAGATGGGGTGATTAAATTATGGCATGAGTGATTTGGCCATCTCAACTATCATTACTTAGAGAAACTTAGTCATCAAGACATGGTTTCAGGGTTGTCATGAGTCAAGTTTTTTGACAGAGTTTATCAGGGTTGCATACTTGGTAAGAATCCTAAGGAGAAGTATGAAAAGTAAAATCATAGAGAGATAAACATATATTAGAGATTGTCCATAGTGACATTGTTAGCCCATTTCCAAAACCTTTATTCAATAGGACAAAGTACATGGTTACTTTCATCGATGAATTTTTGAGGCATACTTGTGTGTATTTTGTTAAGCATAAATCAGAGGTGTTTGATCATTTTTAGGAATTCAAAGCGCTTGTATAAAAATAGTCAAGTAAAGCCATCAATATTTTTCACATCGATAATGGTGGTGAGTGTGTCAATAACCATTTTGAGAATATATATTCATCAGAGGGGATTGAACTACAATGTACAATTCCATATAGTCCTCATCAGAATGGTGTTATAGAGCACAATAATAGTTTATTGAAGGAAAAGGCCAATTGTATGCTACACTCCAAGTCTCTTGCACTTCAATATTGGACAAATGCCATCAACTATGCATGTTATATATAGAACTAAGTTTATCACAAAGCATTGAAGGGAGTCACTCTTTTTGAAGCTTAAAGTAGTTGAAAACCCACATTAAAGCATTTTTGAGTGTTTGGATCTCTTGTTATAGCCCACATTCTGAATAAGAAACATAAGGTAATGGAACCTCAGGGTAATCCTTGCATCTTCATTGGATATCCTAAGGGTGCTAAGTGATACATGCTTCTTCATCCCACCAATCATGAGTTTTTCATTGAGAAGAGTGTTCGATTTCAAGAGAGTCCTTAAGACTCTGCACATGAAAATCCTCCCTCTTCTTTGGACGCATTAGGATTTGATGATATTTATGATGATTTAGATTCATTTGAGCAGATTCCTGATGATATTGATTATTCTTCTACTTATGATGATGAGAGTAGTGATGAGGATTCCCTTCCTCTTTCCAAAATATCTTCAGAGGATGAGGCTCTCTAATACTAGTCCTCTTTAAGCTAGACAGACACTATGAAATGATGGCCAATGGATTAGAGATCCATCAGATAATAGGAAAACCTATTCACAATTATAGAATGTCCAACATGTTTTCATTGTATTTAATTTTGATCCATAGTCATTTCATGAGGCATCATACACCCCTAAGTGGGTACTACTATAGAAGAGGAATATTGTTCCTTGTTGAGGAACAACACTTGGAATCTAGTCCCACTTCCTAAGGGAATAAAACTTGTTCAATGTAGGTGGATCTATCAAACAAATTTTGCAACATATGGGTTTGTAGATAAGTTCAAGGCACATTTGGTAGAAAAAGATTTTTATTAGGTAATTGGCATTAACTATACCAATACATTCTCCCTAGTTGCCAAAATGAACTCAATCCAACTCACTCTTGCCATTGCCAAAAAGATTTATTGGGATGTTCATTAAATGGATGTGAAGAGTGCCTTTCTTCATGGTGACCTCAAGTCAGAAATCTACATGGAGCAACCACAAGGATTTTTATAAAATTCCTCCTTAATTTGTAAACTTTGAAAATCTATCTATGGCCTCAAACAAGATCCTCAAGCTTGGTATGCCAAGATAGACTCTTTTTTTGTTTAGATTGGGTTCACTAGATGCCATTATGATATGAATGTCTACATTTTGTGGTAGGATGATTCATTATTGATACTAGTTCTTCATCCACCATCATAGTAGTGAAAATTACTTTGTCTGATAGATTCTTAATCACTGACTTGGGCTTGTTTCACTACTTCCTCAAAATTGAAAATTCTTAGTCTGACTTCAAGATTACTTTTGCACAATCCAAGTATGTTCTTAATTTTATTGCATGGTTTAACATGGTTGACTGTAAGCTAGCTCCAACTCCTTTTCTATCTGGTGGGAAGCTTGAGGTTGATTGTCCATCTCCTTTGGTTGATGCTTCCTTGTAACGACAACTTGTTGGTAGTCTCATCTACCTTACAAAAACTAGCCCTAATATTTCATATGCAGGGGGCATGGTCTCCATATTCATGAAAGAATCACATGAGCTACACTGGAAAACAAATAAGAAGATTCTCCACTACACTCAAGGTACTCATAATTTTAGGATTCACTATTAAGCAAACATTGACATTGACTTGATTAGTTATACACATTTAGATTGGGTTAGCAATATTCAATATTGTAAGTCTACTTTGGGCTACAATTTCTCCCTCAATTCAGGTCTGATTAGTTGGTTAAGAAATAAGTAGAATGATATTGATTTATATTCTACTAAGACATAATACAAAAGAGATGTTAATGTTTTCATTGAGGCTATTTGGATTTAGATAATTCTCATTGGGTTTGGCATCTAGTTTCGATGACCAAAAATTATGTTCTATGACAACCAAAGCACAATCAAGATGTGTATGACTATGGTCTTCCATAAATAGACCATGCATATTGACATTCACATGCATTTCATTCAATAAATCATACATGAGCAAGTCATTGATCTCTGCTACATCCAAACAATAGAGAAAATTGATGATATATTCACCAAACCCTTCACTAAGAACATCTTAATTTATAGGCTCTTCTTGGGGTTCATGAAGCTCTATGTTCTTCCTCCTTTAGGGTATCATCTCTATGTATTTGAGTACCTAATCAGGGCTCTATTCTAGGATCCAATTCTTCTACCCATCTAAGATATGCTTAAGGCGGGGTGGTTAGTGCAAAGTTTTCTCCAGTATCTGGTTTTACTTACGTGGTCTAATGAGCTTACTTAGGTTAATAATAGGTCATTAGGGGAAATGTATTTTAAGTCATTTTATAATTATGAGTTGAGTTAATTAAATTTATGGGTGACCTAATTATTCACACTATATAATGTACCTTCTTATGTCAATTTTGGTAATGCTCATTAATGCAACTTTTTGTTATGAAGACAAGCTTCTTCCTCTTGTGATTTGTTCTTCAGATTTCACTACTCCATACAAATTCAACCTCGTGCATTCAACCCTATCCAGTTGATCCTCAATTGTGGCTCACTCTTACACATATAATTCATGGAACTTGTTGTAATCAGTCAAAGATTGATCCATATTTTGCCTTAACAAATATAAATTCTCATAAACATATCGATAATGAAATAAAAATGACAATGCACAAAATAATACAACAATGAAACAAGACAAGAAAATAAAAACAAATACACACTAGATTTACGTGGAAACCTTGGAAATATTCCAAGAAAAACCATAGGGAAAAATATCTCTTTGTCATAATTTATTAACGTCAAAATCATAATTATAATAATCTGTATAACCTCAAAGGGTCATGGTTATTTTATAGAGGCAAAAGAAGGATCCAAATGTTGTGTTGTATGATTTTTAGAATAGTCATTCAACGTCATAAAATCTATAAGCATCATACCATGTCGTACAATAGTACAAATGGTAAACATTAACTTCTAGACATGGGATTGCCATATGCTAAACCACAATGTTGAATATCTAAATATTAACTTCATCTCATAAAATATAATGCCTATGTGGATATAAATGCACACATATTGTTTTATCAAACTTGAACCATGTATATATGGGTTCATATTTGCTCTTATTTTGCAACTAATGATACTTCAAGAAATTGAGTGCTGAGTTAGATATATTCAAAGTTTCAAAGGTGAAATTTTCATTGTCAAAGAACTTGTTGACGGTGTAGTATGTGTCTAGACACCGTAGCCACTCATCCAATGACTCGACATCAATTTTTCATTGAAACATTTAGATATCTAAGTTGACTTGCACCTTAAATGGGTTATTGTGTTGAAAAGAAGACTTAACAAGTGTTGTAGAGGTGGTTGGTCCTAGTTGCATCATCAATTTGTATAGATGAGATATTAGTTATCTCCTTTGTTCATTCGGTTCCATTTGAATGAGTTGTTGGATGTCTACTATTGAAGACTTCTTTGTTTCATTAGCAATTTTAGATTTATGTCTTCAGTCATTTGGATAGAATTATACAAAATCAAGATTTATGCCTTCCTATTGATATTGTGAACAAGTTGACATGCACTAGCAAAATGCTTATGGAAATATTCTATTGATACAAATAATCCATGCCAAGCCTATGAGAAAAACTAAGGACAATCCATAACTAACCAAGCTAGATGAATTTTCTCAATCAGAGCTATAAGCTGAATTTTCTCAATCAGAGCTATAGATTATAAAACATGCAATGGAATATAAAAATAGAGATGAAGAATAACCACTACACATTTCAAGTTAAATGTGAGCATAGATATTTTATATTAACATGAACACAAATAATTAAAAAATGTGCAATGCAAAAGTATAACTGTGTGTACCAATTCTTGAGAAGGATTGTAATGGTGTTTAGGATATTACAAAATTATATTATGCTTATTATCTTCCTAGTTATGTTATTATAATGAAAGTGGGAATATATTATAATAGTTTACTACACCATGAAGACAATTGAAATATTTTTTTGTATGCCCAAGTGATTCATCTTCCATAACCATACTTTTGTGAAATATGAATGGTTGAACCACACTTTGACATAAGCCAAGAAGTGGAAAACTTTGTGTGTTGCACAACTCTACCCAAGAAGTTGAGAGTTCAATTCACATCATCATTTGTTGTAAATGTGAAGTTAAGAGCTACACAAAAGGAAGGAGGTGTACAAAGTGAGAAAGGTATGAAAAGAAGAGGAGGTGCTCAAATAAGGGGAAGTGCATGAAAAGGAATTTGAAGTGCATAAAGAAGGGAACATGCGCAAAGAGGGAAAGATGTTGAAAGAAGAAGAGGTGTGCAAAGAGAAAGTGGATGTGTGAAAGGAAGGGAAGGTGTGAAAAGAATTAAAGGGGCAGAAAGAAGGAAGATCTTTACAAAAGGGATGGAATGAATTTGTGACAAAGATGAGCTTTGAAACAAGGAAATGCTTCACAATGGAGGAAAAATTTTACAAGATTTTTTTTTGAAATTACATAGAAGGCTTGCGAAGCTTTCAAGTGTCTTAAAAATCTTGGGAATGGTTCAAAAAAGCCTTGGGAAAGTGAGATTTTGATCCTCGAGTTTTGGAAATGTTCTTATTATCTTTCCTTTATCTTCATGTTGGTTTTAAGAATGATCTTCATAATTTGCTTTCATTTTGTTTCTTACACCTTGTTATTCTCTTTGGCCAAGATAATGGTGTGAGCTACTTGATATTTTGGAATCACTTGGGATTCTTGGTGATGGATTTCTTCTTCCAACACATTAGCACACAAAAATCATTACTTAAACAAAATTAATCTGATAGGCACACCAAACTTCACGTGCTACATGACCGCCCTTTATAGAATTTAAAAATCAATTAAATGTTTTCCTTTCGTAGACCTTTTTGGGATGCCCTTATACTTGTTTGTACAAGTTTGATGGAGTGAATATACTATACCTTCTCCTATAGACATTTTCCTCTCTTTGGGGACCTTTTGCACTATCCTTTAATGCTCTTTTCCTTATTGAAAGGTTGCCCACTATTTGGAGTTACCTTTGGATTCAATCTTGTAGTCATGGAGTGGTGATGTGATACCTCCTTCATGGAGCTACTCTCCTTCCTTTGGAGACTCCTCTTTGGGAAATGGTTCAAGGCTGCCTTCCTCTTTATTGGAAACTTGTATATTCTCTTGCGACTCCATTCATTCACATGACTTTATAAAATTGAATGATGCCATCAATTTGTTTAGTGTAATTTTGTTGAGATTGTGGTCTAGATTATTTGTCTATGTGATTTCCTTTCCTTTAGTTGTTTTAGGGTATTCTTTAGCTTATTTTCTACCAAATAAATTCAATCTTGTACATTGAGGCCTTTTCCTCAACCTCAATTAAATTTTTTAATCCTTGGCCATCATTTCCAATATCTTTTCTATTATAACTAATCTATAACGACTACTTAGAGATAAATCTCTTAGTGTGCCTTTATAAACTTCCACTCTTTTAATGCTTCATTGGAAAAAACGATCATATGGTGGAGTGCTTATTATTATGCATATCTCAATCATGGTCCATGCATCCTCGGTAGAGGTTAGTCTCTTCCGCATTGTTGACTCGTCTCCTCTTCACAATTGCACCATCTTTTTGGAACCTTTTAAATATCTCTTTTAATGACAATTTGTTTTTGCAACCCCTACGTGATACCCATGAGGAATATTCATGGCCTATCAGTCTACAATGAAAATCTAGATTCCCCATCTACAATTGTTGCACCATATTTATTAGTTCTCTATTCTCCACTTGGTTTTTATGTTTTATTTATTCAATCTCTTAAAGTCATTCTCTCTTCAAATATTTTTGAATTGTTAAGTTATACAACTAAATAATCTGAATTTCCTTGTCAATTATCAAATATGGAATCAAATATGCATAAAAATATGAAATTTGTTATAAAAACCTTACACGAAAACCTTGATCTGATGCCATCTGATTTGTAATCAACTTAGATTTTAATGAATTATTCATAAATACAAATTTATCATTTATTATATGTTGTTGTAAAGTTTGATGCTATTGAACCAATAGTCTAATGCTATAAAATGGTGTTTATTACAACTCTATCCCTGCCATCTACATCATATATCCATTATGCTATTGTGTATATGCTTACACACATGCCTGCAATGCTCATACATCAAAGCTCATACTCCTATGCTCTTATATGTGACTGTTCTTTAATCCACAAGACATAGTGCAACAAAGATTATGTTGATTCTTTAACTTGTGTGAGATTGAATTTAACTTTTATTTTTAATTAGGAATAAGTATGGTGTTTGTAATCAATTGAACATGCCAATTCAATTATTTATTAAGTTCTTACAATAGTAATGTAGTTGCATAGAATTTAAATAAGCAAACAAATAAATCAAAACACACATGAAAGAAATAAGCATAATGATTTACCCTGGAGAAACCCAATATAGGAAACCTTAAAAAGAGTAAAGTTTTGCTTCATCATCTCTAGTATATTGCAAGTTCTTACAATCCATTTTATTAATTTGAATCTTCACATGCATTGTAGAAAATTGTGAGTTGAGGTGGTGTCGATGAGTTCATTTGTCTTTGCTAGACTAAGGTGTGTAGGATCCAAATTCAATGGATGCTTGTCTACAAAAGTTTCTAGCAAATGCAACATATTTAGCTTGAGCAACTCAACAATGAAATTTGGATGCATGCCCAAGTATGGAGGAATATTAGGAATGAAGGTGTTCTCACTAGCGGTGCACAATTTGGTGTAGGGACAATATCATACTAGTTTGATTTTATGGTGAGGACCTTGAACCCATTCTTTTTGAATGTACAATCAAACTTTATCACATATTTAGAAATGTGGGGCATAACGCAGATCTCTACAGTGGGAAAGTTCAAATATGCTAAAATTGGTGTCACACTTGTTGAATATGTTGGAGCGATTTCTATGCCTTTGTCCAATTCCTTGGCTTTGACACTAGTTTTTAGAATTGTAAATGTGCAAACAGAAATGCCAAGAAGCCCTGCATGTTAGAATCAATAACATGTTTAGAATGTACTATGCCCCATAGAATAATGAATAAATTTATTGTAGGCATGTTGATTTTAGGTTAAATTTTCATCCCAAGAGCAAGGTCGAGCATTGTTGTACATTCACAAAAAATAAATGTGTGATTTACCACTTCAATTTGTATATCTATGTAGGGAATGTTGTTGATATGTACAATTGTGTATCAAGCATCTCCCATTAGGCTTTTTGGAAATAAGTTACAAACCAAGCATCACAATTAGATAAAATAGAGAGAGGTACCCCAAAATGCATTCAAACATGTTTTAAAAAGTTTTGGCTCTCTTGGGTACATTCATTGTCTTCTAGTACATAATCATGCCTACCATCCTTAATTAGAAGGGTATACATGATCAATTTACAATTCAATTGTTTATATATGTTTTAAAGAACACAAGACATGATGTGAATCTTAACATATTTGTGCATGGTTGCCAATGTCTTGGTAACTCTAAAAAAATTCTGTATACATGGTGCACTTGAGGGAACATATACATGATCAAGTTTGTAGATAACTTGACCCTGAAAAAACATATCTTAAACACATTTTCCTTTAGAAATTTTGTTGTAGGTATGTATAAACTTTGGATCTAAAAAATATTACGAACCTCAATACACAATGTTGTGCCCTAAAGCATCGTCAATGTAAGAAGCATGGCAATTTGAGGTTTTCTTGCAAATTTATCTACTTGATTATCCTTCCCTTTTTTATGCTCGATCACTAGATATAATTTTTGCACATGCATTATCCACTTCATGTGATTAGATTTCTCCAACTTGATTTTACAATGAAGAAACTAACGAGGCTAATGGTCAGAGTGAATAATCGTTTCCTTACCTAAGAGATAAGTGTCTACATTTCTTCATGCCTTGAAAAGTTGCAAAGTTCATTTTCATAGGTAAAATCTATTTGCACGATGTCCCTAATTTTTAATAAAAAATATGCTATACGATGTACATGCAACAACATCGCATGCAAAATTAGATGCATCAATCTCAATTTTAATGGGTTGATTGATGCTAGTCATCATTAAGGATGGGTGTAGAGCAAAGTCTTAGTTTTGAGATCTTAAAATTATTATTAGTGAGTAAGGGTCCATTGGAATGTATACTAGGCTCATATAATCAAATTAAATGAACATGAGATGTGTAAAAATAATAATATGAAATTGTCAATATAATTTAGCGTCTAAGAAAACTTTGAAATTTTGCATGAATGCAAAGAGTCTTCCAATCCCGAATAACTTTGAGATTTATTGGATCCGCATGAATTCCTTCACATTCAATAGGGTAGACCAAGTATTGACCTTGAGTAACACTAAAGGTACATTTTCCTAAGTTGATTTGCAACTTGTAGGTGCATAACATATTAATAACCCTCTGAACATACACATTGTACTCCTCTCAAGCCTCAGTTTAAATGAGAATGTCATCCAATCATACAATGGAAAAGGAGTTTGGAAAGGGTCACAAAAATTGTTCACGCACCACATGGAAGTTGTTAGGACATTGGTTAGACTAAATGACATCACTAACCAATCATAGAGACCGACCTTAATTTTGATTGTAAGCTTCCATGTCATCTAGGTTGATTAGGGCTTGGTGATAACTATACTTAAAATCTATCTTTTCTAAGTATTACACACCTCAACATTGGTCTAAAAGATCATTAATACGAGGTAAGGGATACCTGGGTTCGATGGTGATCTTGTCAAGCAAACAATAATCAATGTAAATTTTACATGAACCATCCTTCTTGGGTGCAAGGATGACCAAACCACTGCAATATGTAAAACTTGGTTGAATCTTCCCTTTATCAATTGCAACATTCACACACAAATCTCAAACAATGTCCCAAACAGATTTGCAATGTATAGAAAACTATTAGATAGTGGTGATCCCAAGATAAGATAAATTTGATAATTGATGAAGCAATGTGTAGGAAAGCCTTTGAGATCTTTAAATAAATCGTTATACGTATTCAAGAGTTTGTCAAGATGCTTTTGTTGAATTGCACATATTGTGTTGTGTGCTTTTGTGTAGTGTTGGAACTATGTTTGTGAAATGTTGGCACCAACTCTTAAGCGAACCACAAACAAAGTGAATCTCTACACATGAGAAGTGAACTTTTGCATTGTTTTAAAAATACCAATGAAATGACAATCTTTGGTGGAGATTTCAAAATATTAAATGTACAATTTTTTATCTTGATAGACCAAGGTTACAATCTCCCTGTATAGGTCACACCTTGACCATGAAAATAAGACTTACGAAGAACAAGATCACAACTTTCTAATGGAGCCACATCAAAAAGAAACTTTCTAATGGAACCACATCAAAAGTATGAGGATTCTTACATAGGCAATATACCATACTCAAATGTTCATTGCCCCCTGACATTGATATTGCATCCCTCTTAAAACCATCCAAGTTAACACAATTGACGGTGCACTTCTATTGCCAAGTCTAGACATTTTATAGCATCTTGCAAACGAAATATCAATGATTAAATGGAGTTTCCATCCCTTTACCCAACATTTGGAGTGAAAAAATGGTCTTGTTCTTCAACATCAACAAGTTTTGGCTGATGACAGTCGGGGTGAGTTGGTAAAAAAAAGTGAGTGTATCACAACCCACCTAGGTTCAAACCTCAAAATATGCTTGCGATTACAGTTGTTTGACTTGTTATTGGTTGCATATGTTTGATTGGTCCCAGGGAAGGGCTGGTTGCACTCGTTTCACTGGCAGTGATTGCAGTTGTTTCAAACTCGCCGACTGGTTGAATGAGGGGACGTATAATCCTATATCTACATTCTAATATGCTTTAGCTGTTGGCTGCACATTGATGTTCAAACAAGTTGTAACATAAGATTGGGTAGGTTGCACTTCTTCAATTGTAAAACCACTTATTTTGAGTTAGCAAAGTCCTTTGTGCACAAAATTATTGGCTGTCATGGGTGTCGTTTATTTCATTGCCCTTTGTACTGCTTCTAGGTAGGAGATTTTGGTTGATTACTTTGCTGCTGCGGAGTATCGGAGGGTCCTGGGTTTTTTGGCTTTTTCTTTGCTTGTTCCTCAATATTGATGGCATGCCTATAGGCTTAGCAAAAGAGGCAACATTTTAGTGCGTTCGATATGATTTCTAGATTTTATTGTGTCAAGCTTTTAATGTGCTTCTACACTCCATAAAATATGTTACTGTTTACCTGCCTACAAACAGAAAATGAAAGTGCTAACAAATTTGAATTTTTGACACAAATGATATGAAGCTAAATAAGGGCAGCCACAAAGCAGAAAACTAGAAGTCAACATTTCAAGCCATGTAAAAAATAACCAAGAAAATCCTTAAATCTTAAACATTCCCTCACTGAATGACATGGCTCCCACATTTAACTCTCAATTGTCCAATCAAACCATTTACAGTTTATAAATTTGTTTCGCAATATGAAGGTCCATTAAAAAGGAAAACTGATTGAAGAAACATAAGAGTTATGACTCGTCCTATGATTTATGTCATATCAGGCCTGCGGTCAAATGAAACTTGTTCAGGTTACTTCTGAAAAAAAAACAGAAAATCAATTGTAAAATGACTTCCACATTCATAAATTGGAACTCCAAAAACTCATTGATCGATTCCGAATGAGTTTTCAAAATCAAAAATCAAAATTTAAAAGTTATTCGTAAAACCTGCAGCTTCACAGTTCACCCTGAAAGTTATTTCTTCTGCAAATAACTTAGTCAATATCATACATCAGAAGAAACCTAACACACTGCTAATTTCATCTCGCACTCCACGCAAACAACCTTGCACAATGAAATATTATCTGATTAAGTTCAAGTAAAACCAAAGCAAATAATAACAGCTATATAACTTCTAACCCATTGGTGGCTAGTTACGAAACTTTTAAGCTTCAACCAGGACTTCATATATTGCAGGCAATTTGAAACATAAACCTATCATCAATACTCATAGAGACTTTTACAACTTTAGGCTGCCATCAAACTGTTCAGATAGGAACTACATGATCCAAACCAAAGATATTTACAACATGACAGGTATATTTGCACTCCACTTTTGGCCCATCAATATCCTAACCATGCGCATGCATATAGCACTGTACCTGCAAACACAATGCAATTGGGCACTGTACATGTCAAACATCGATTCAGTGTATAACCAGGCAAGGTATAGTTCCTACTCTTTGTAACAGTTACAACTCGATCTCATAAGTAACGAAGTTTAAAATTATGGGTATCTACGGAAGCATACCAGCTACTATGCAGGCAGCTCTAACTCTGCCATAAAAGTATGCTCCAGACCTTCAAGTGCTCTGTTTCGTGCCTTCAGGCGCGGCACACGAGTCTGTGCACCAGACAATTTTCTGGGACTATTCCCCGTCCCAGCATGCAGTAGATAATGAGGAGAATACTCGAGACTAGGAGGGCTTCTAGGCTGTCCAAGCTCATATCCAATCTTTAAAGGCTTGAAAGTGGCAGGGACAGCACGATGTGGCCTGGGTCTTGCACGTCTCGCCTTTATTTTTGGAAAGTTAAGCCTTCTAAAAACTGGACGCATTCTCGTCTGATACTCAGGATCCTTATCTTTAGGCAGCCCTTTGCATGGAATAAGCAATTGCTGTGTGGTAAAATTAGGACCAGGAGGACTGATGTAGCTACCGCCTGCTGCACCTACGAGCAGCCTAGGCAAACCAGAGCAGATAGGCAGAAAAACCCTGTACATTTTTGGAGACCTTTCCGACCCGACAAGATGTTGAGAATATTTCTTCGACTCCTTTGATCAAGTTTTCTTGAGCTTTTCTTGCAGAATGAAATTTGTTCTTCACCCTCAAATTTGACTGTGCTATAACCTAACTTCTTTGAAATAATTGCCTTTATGTTGTTCTCCACTGTCAAATTAGTACAGCAGCAGATTTTACTTGATGTAATGAAATTCACCCTTCGTCTTCACCAAAAACATATTTTCTCAATAAATTTAAGGCTTTGTTCTATAATAATCCTATTTATTTTGAAAATTTGCGCTAGACTGCCAGAAACAAAGCTCTTCTACAAGAATCTACCCCTATTTCCTTAACTTTGGTACCCCTAGACACAAGTTTTCAAATATCTTTAAAAAACCACACTTACTTCCTAAAAAATCGATCCAGAAACAAAATTTCAATTTTTTTTATAATTAAAAATGATTTTCTATTAATATTAAAAATTACAAAAAGAATGATGGCATCACACTCTAATGTATCATAAGGATGCAGGCATAGTAACTAATTTAACTTAGAATAAAGTTAAAAAACTTATTTTATTGAATTTAAGGGGCCTCAGTCCTTGGCGAAAGACTTCGTCAATAAAAAAAAGAGTTTGAACATATCTTTAAAAAAATGATAAATAGTTCATTGAGAACAAAGATAGCAAGGCAGAATAACTTAACCACAGGAACTATCAGCCAAGCTAGCGAAGGCAGATGATCATTCACCTTGTCACCACAGCCCTAACCACTGGCAGGAAAGTTGTTTAACAATATTGCTTTGGAAATATATATATATATATATCACTTACCTCTTTTTCAAGAGCTTTAACTCAAAGATTTCAAAAAGGTCATGTGCCTCTGAACAAAAGATTTCAAAGCTCCTGTACTTACAGGGATAAGGTCTTTTACAAGGTGCTTCTAATATGTGAAACACAGTTAGGTGCTTCTTACCTGGTTACTGACCTAAAACAAGACGCCTAACAATGTAAACCTTACCCCTTAAAAATATTACTTTTAAAAAAATAAAAATAAACACACTTTGACTTTTGTTTTTCATTTTAACTCTTTAAACAGCTTTTTCCCAAAAAAATCAGACAAGATTTCAAAGCTCTTTTACAAAACACCTCCCAATTCCTCTAATTACAAAAGTTCAAATCTCTTGTACAAACCAAGCATCTTTCACAATCATTTCCCACAATTATATAAAAAAATCGATTTCCATTTTTTTTCCTTACCTCCTTTAAAAAGATCTACTCAAGACTTCAAAGATGTTTCTAAAAATGCTCTTACTTCCTCAGAAACCGCTCTGAAAACAAATCTTGGAAACTCTTTTTAAAAAAACGAAAAAATCCCTTACTATTTACTACCGTCGTTCAAACTGCTTTACCGATAATCTATTGATTTTTCTTTGCGAACACAATTTATACATGTTTTTGTTAGAAAGAAATGCTGCTTACCGATTTTAAACCGCTCAAATTCTTTGTTGCTTGAATTTCTTTACGCCAAACGTCGGTCAAGCATGTAAGTGTTACAGACCTTAACATGAGAGAGTGTTTGTGACCTTCATCTAGCATTTTATAGCTTAAAGACTCAATTTTTTATTTTACAATTAGAAATATCGAGAGTTCCAGAAAATTTTAGATAGTGGGGTATACATTGTGAAGATGAGAATAAAAGATCGGTAAAACTCTAGAATCCGCAAAAGCATGATGATAACAGAAAGTACGCGAATGACGAGAAGATCGAATATTGTGCTGTCTGATGTCGGCAACGAAATTTTAGATTGACAGAAAGGTTGCCGTTATGCGATAGACAGAAACGTTTTCATCCCATCGTCTCATATTTTTGGGACACGATCCGCGATCAAAGTAGAAAGGATGGGCTTAATTTCAAAGTTGGAGGGTTTTTTTTTACTGATCCAACCCTTCTACACTAAAAAGTTGTAAAAACATAATTTATATTTATTGATAAGATTAAATTGAGTATACATATTCTTAAAAGTACATTTTTTTTTTTAGATTGAGTGGACCGTTATTTTATTTTTAGAATAGAATTAAAAATAGTCAATCAAGAAATTTTGAAAATGTTTACGAGTTAGTTGTAGCATTCAAGTGTTGTCTATATGAACACTCAAGCACCGGCGATAACATTCAAGAATTCGTTGTAGTACTCAAGAAATACCTATATAAATACACATCAACGCAACATACATAAACACATCTAAAAAACACATCTCAATATCTGAATGAGGTAATATCATTGTATCAAAGTTCAAGCACCCATATACTTAATAACAAGATAAGGATGTGCTAGCTATACTAGTATGATCACACAAATATGATATCAATGAATAAAATGAAATCATTTAGATCTACTAGGAACATCATCTAAAATTAGCATATGAGTAAACATCATATATGTACAAATCTACTGTCTGAGTAACACAATGTCACAAAAAGCATATTGTGCCTCAAATAGTAAATACAACACGACATTTTAGGGAAAGTACAAAATAGTAGAAGGTCCAAAACTAGCACTGTGAAAATTGGGCCTCACACCCCCTGCGCCTAATGCAGAGTTCCTTGTGGAAGTCATTGAAAGAGGTGGGTATACTCGACCATCGAAAGTGGCAGTTGTCTCATCATATCAATCCCACTAGACCTTGATCTGGTCCACCTCTCAACCTTGAAGCCCTAGCGTCTTGTGTACTACAATCTGCATGAGCTCTAAAGTTATACTCTTATTCCTCTCTACCTACAATTCCATCTAATCTAGAAAATGGGTAGTGTCAAGTATATATCAAAACAAGATATAAATGTGGAATGTTTTGTGAACACATGATAGGCTAGGTGGGAGACCTAGAAGATATGTTGCAGGGCATATGGTCTCCAAGACCTCAAACAACCCACTGAAACATGGGTTCCAACTTAGAACCTTTCCCATAATGGACATGGCTCTTGTGGGATATCTCTTTTGAAAACCCATTTGCGTCCACTTCAAAGTGTCGATTGATCCTCTTCACATCAGTGTACTTATTATCCCACTCTCGTGGTGCTTGAAGGCACTGTCAAATCTGAACTCCTAGTTATTTTATGTCTTGTAACATGGTAGGACCAATGAAAAATGTATCCTCAATGTGATCCAAACTCAAAGAGATACCACACTCTACCATATAGAGCCTTGTAGGGCGCCATGTTGATCAAATTTTGGTAGATGTTGTTATATGCAAACTCCACTAAGTACAATTAATCCTCCAAACAAGACTATTGATCCATGACGTAAATGTGAAACATATTCTATACAACCTAGTTGACTCACTTTGTCCATTTATCTTATGATGGTGTTAGAGTATGTTACTCATGAACTTATTAGGTGTTTTTTTTGTCATTTTCCTATTGTGGATTTATCCCACATTGGTTAGGATGCTTTGTTCATTGTTTGTCCTTGCTTATATATGCAAGGCTTCTCATTTGTAACAATATAAAAGAAGTTTGGATGTAATATATGATAGTTGCTACTTTATTCTGCATATCAGTTTGCATCCTTTTATTTTACAAATATCTCTTTTTGTGATGTTCTTTGTTGTCAACACCTATGATTATGTGGCTTGGAACGATCTAGTCATCGTTCCTTTCATGGTATCAAAGCAGTAGATGTTGTAACCATCTATTTATGAGTTTGTTACTACAAGGGTTTGCTCATATATCAAACTTTATTCTTAGCATAGTGGATATATTTTGTATGGATCTGTGATCTATATTTTTTTTGCCATTGACCAAGCCATATGGATCCTAGGCTATACCATTAGGTGGTTATTTTGCTAGACCCATGTTTAAGTTTCTTTTGGAAGCTTTTAAGGTAATTAATACAATTTTTTGATAGTTTTAGGTTGGGCATACATAAAAATTCAAGTCTGAGAGCATGGGGGCATAGTAATATAAGTGTTATGTCCTCTGTAATTTGTTAGAATCTCCCAAGATCAGGCAGTACAACCCTTCTACTGAAAAACCTATTCGTTGGTCTGCAGGGGTATCCCTGCACCTATACCATTTTCTCTCACCATATGCCATACAGATCTAATTTTTTAAATCTGAAACCTAATATAGTTAGCTAACATACCCATATTTCATTTCATACTAGTTGGAAGCATTTTGGAATAGGTTGTACAATGCTTTTGGTAGCTTGAACATCACTTTAGTAGTCTATCTTCATTATCTAGATACATGTACAGTTTTCTGCTAGTTTGAGGGCATACGATATGAAAATTTAGATATGAATCTTGGATAGGATAGTATTTTTAGTCTAGTTTCATCTTGAAGCAAGTTGTACCACTGTGCATTAGGTTGTATAACCTTTTGGGATGTCAGAATAGGGTCTAGTCAAGTAATTTTTCTGGATCTTGCAAAGAGTCTTCCTAAAGATGACTTTCACCCATTTTTGACAACATGTGCCTGGTTTTTGCTAAAGAAATGATTAAAAATATTTTTTTTATGCCTTTGACCATATTCATGCACCCTCTCTCACATGTGTGACTATTTATAAGCTATTTTTTGTCTTTTTCTAGCTTATAAAGTGATTTAAAAGTAAAATTTGAAAATAATTTCTCAAACTAAACAATAAGTGAAATGGTAAATCTTTTTCTGGTGGACCATTGTCACATAGGAGTCTAGGGATCAAATCACACTAATCACATTTTACTAAAGTGATAAATATTTTTTTTGGTACTTAGTGCATTTAATTTATGTTCAATATTTACTTGACCCACTTTAATGACGAGAAACTTGTAAAAGTTATAAATTTTAAACTACGATTTGAAATGGAGTTCTATTTTTTTTAAAGTGTATGTTTTTTAATTTTCGATCCATTGGAGTCATTTATCTTGTAAAATGTACTCAATTATAAAGTGATGAATTCTAGGGAGCTTACATATTTTGGAGGGTTTATTTAATCCTCTTCATTCTTTGAATTGAGAGTTTTTTTTTTTTTTTGGGATCATTCTTTTGTTCTCAACTTCTTCGTTATATTTTGAAAATGGAGCTCCTCAAAACCTCAAATTACACTACTTGGAAAATAAAAAATGAAGATAAACATTCAACTGAAAAGTTTTTAGGGAATGGTACTTGGTTACCTTCCTAACTTCATAGATGAGAAAGATCTTCCCTGAGTTGCATCTATGCAATATGAGACTCTTCATTTGATTCGCCTTAATATTTCAGACATCTTTCACATTCATATTATAGATGCCACATCACCAAATAAATCTTGGGATGTTATTTCACTGTTCTTTGAGGAGGATGTTGATCCCTTTGGATTTTCTAAATCCTCTCTTACTCCACCTCCTATTCCACTTCCTTATCTCTTATTAGTGAGGATTTATCTTTTGACAGTGACATGGATGATGCTTCTCCATCTCCTTCTCCTCCAATTAGCAATGTTTTCTCTTTTGATGATTTACTCTCTCCTCCTACTATAGTTACCTGTGATGACACATTCTTGATGAAGATTACTCTTATTTTGTCAAGCCACCTCTATGAGTTTCTACCAGACTTGGGATGTCTATTTATATAACTTACCTTTGTTCCTATGGATATTGAGCCACAAAAACTTATCACTCAGAGGACTTTACTAGTTCTAGTTAGAGTACGCTTATTTAACATTATGAGTCACTTACCATGGACATTCTTTTAGCGAATGTTTCATGTCTCTCTTTTGATCGGTTCACTTATGTGGTTTTATCATACATACATGCTTCACTTGTTTTTGTTGATTGCTTGCAGATTGCTATAGGACTTAGTTCCACTACATTGATATAGACTCGCTATTATTTACCCATCGGGGGCATATACACCAATTCATGTTTCTTCACTTGACACATTTACCCACTTGGGGGCATCTTATACACAATTTCTAACACCAAGTTCACTCCTTATATACTCTACATCCTAGATTTAGAATTTTTATATCTTGATGATTATACTACTCTTACTCATATTTTTTGCCAGCTATTACTACTTTAGACTCATCATATGTACACCCTAACTAATGAGCATTCCATATAGCTCATTATATCTCATATAAACTATCTAGAAGTGTTGCCTTTTGGTTATATATTACTTTATATTTAATATTTAAGGCCTTATCTAAGTATAAAATGAGTGCAATTGTCTTTTGTTTGTTTTTGATACATTGTTGACTCTTTATAGTGTTATTTGTGTCTAACTTGGATGAAATGAGTATAGTTTGTATACATAAATACATCCTTATAGTTGTATCATTTTGAGAAGTCATCAACAATTTTGGCAACCATTTTTGGCAACAATTTTGAAGAATTGATAAAGAACACATTGAACTTTGAAGATCCTTAGTTGAGCTCCAAAGATATGTAGCTCTAAAGACACTCCAAAGCCCTGTCCAACTGTGCTCTGAAGGCATCTAGCCACACTCCAAAGATGCCCAGATGTAACCTATAGGTCAAGATAGTAACTCCAAAGATATTTACTATATAAATATAGATTTCCCTTCTATAAATATATTCTTTTATATGTATTTCTATTTTGTAAAAATGGACATAATCTCTTTAGATCTATATTAGTTATACTTGATCTATTTTTAGTTGAATCGGTTCCAACACCTCCCTATAAGCATGGGATATGATTCCTGGATATTCTATTTTGATTAAGTAGATTTAACTATTTAGATCACCAAAATTTGTATTCTAAGACTAGTAGTTGAGATGCACTTTCAATACATGTCTCCTTTTCATTCTAGAAATAGATAGCGATCAAAAATCAGATAATAGAGAATAGAGAAGAAACATTCAAGTGTAATTTCACGCATATGTATATGTTCCTTTTGATAATAATATAAAGTTTAGCATTCCTTTTCATTACTGAGTAAAAGTTGACCCTGTTCTGAGGAAGGAGCAAGGGCTCACTTCTCTCTAAAGATTGGGACAATTGGTATTTTTAGTTTAAAGTTTACAAGTATATTTATTTTAATTCAAGTATATTTAATTTTATTTCAACATGTGATTTACCTCTTCAATACAAGCGTGATTTCCCTTTCAAAGCAAAGTGTGATTTCCCTTTTAATGCAAGTGTGTTTTCATTAAATGTAAAGTTTGTTTCAATACAATATAACTGATTTTTCTTTCTGAAAAGTATGTCTTTTAAATTTCATAAAAGTTAAAGTTTGTTAACTCATCACCATATTCATAATCTATCAAGAAGCAGTCTAAGTGACAAAAGACAAGCAACATTCTCACATTCTAAAATATCACGTTATCCTACCCATTTGGGCAAGTTGACTGAGGACACCATAGTTTCTTATGTTAGATGTTTAAGTTTTGGATGTTGATGGTGTGAATTGAATAATCATTTTAACAAAAGAATGCCATAGGAGATCTTCAGTTAAGCCAAACTTTCTAGATTTATTTTTCTACAATATAGAATTAGAGTCCTATTTGTTATCCTTAGGATTTAGACATCAATAACATAGTAAACCCCCCAAACAATGCACTGTTAACTCAAATATCAATCGGTTTCTTTACATATAGCCTTGGACACTAGCCTTGGTATAAAATGACACTAATCTATTGATTGATTAAATGCGAAGTATAACAACAACCTATCATTTTTGGCATTGTTATCATGGACTCTTAATCAATAAGTGTTAGTGAGATCCTATATTAGAGTTATACAAAGAAAATTTAAAAACATTCATATACCCCAAAAAGCACAACAAAAATCCAAGAATCCTTAGATTTATGAACCACTCAAGAGATTCTTAAAAACAATATATCTCTAAAAATACCCAAATAAAACAAGAAGAAGAGAGGATTCTATCCTTGATAGAAAGATTAGGAAGTGAAATAAAGACAATTGAAAGTTGTATACAAACTTTTTTTGATTCCTCTCTTGAACAATCTTCATCCTCACAAATAGATCCTACAAAATGAATTCTATTTAGGACATCTTCTCCTATAAGAAGAATTGATCATGAGAATCCCCTTTCTAGAATAGTCAGATTTGATCCACAAGCTCTAAAAGAAGATCTAATCATCAACGAAAATTTTCCTCCTAAGGAAGACCATAGGTTGAAAACCCAAGAAGAGAACTTAGATTGGATTGATAATCAAAATTGGAAATAAAATATGGTAGATGAATATGCACATGTAGAAAACCCTGATCGATAGCCTCAATAGGACATGGCTTTTTCCTATCCAATCAGCTTAGGTCCTGATGATAAAACATCCATGAAAAATATCTCACCATCTATTTTACCTACTTTTAGAGGTAAATTCTTAGAGGATCTAGATCATTTATTCTTTAAATTTTAGGTTATTTGCCAAACATATGACTATGTCATAGATAATAAGAAGTTGAAGTTATTCCCATCTACACTTAAGGATGCAACCATGAGATGGTTCATGGGCCTTGAGGGTAATTTTATAAGCACTTGGGATGAAATGGAAACTATATTTCTTGATAAATATCAAGATTATTGTAGATTCAGAGAATGAAAAGAAGACTTTTTAAAGATCAAATAAAATGAAGATGAAACCTTAGAAGATTATCTTGATAGGTTTATATTTGCCCATAAATAGAGTGGTTGCCAACTCACATAGGAGGTCATCAAGATAATATTTGTTAAAGGCCTAGATGATGATGCACATGATGATTTGAACCTAATGGGAAAGGGTGACATTAACAAGTTAACCTTTCATCAAATTTTAGCATCATGTACTAATTATTACAGGATAAGACCTAGCATAAGGAAATCAAGGTTAGGAAAATCAATTGAAGTTGGCCAATTAATAGAAGAATTTACTAATTTCAAAACAAATAATCGAGTACAATTGACATCCACATAAGATGGTATCAAATCAAAAGAAATTCTACCAACACTGAATAGTTGTCAATATATTGTCCTAGATGTAGACTCAAACATGCATTAAAAGATTGTCCTTTAGATAAAATAGAGGTATGTGGTATTTGTGACCTAAACCATGACACCAAAAATTGTAAACATATTTTTACTGTAAGAAACCAGGTAAAAAAAATAATACATGTAGTTGAAGAAGTAAAATTTATCCAAAGATAAGGAAATTAATACTCCCAGTCCTCAAATCAATTTAATCCAAGATTTCATCCCAATTTATGGATGACACCATGGATTGGACAAGTCATACCACCAATATGGGGACCATCACCACAACCACAACCACAACCATAGGGTACTCAAGAATGGATACAACATATGTGAGGAATGCCTCAAAACCCTTCACAACCCTGGGCACAATAGCAAAACCAACAACCAAATTAGATATAATAATCACCAACTCAATAGCCAAATCAAAAATATCAAACACAAAGAAGGTTTCCTCCACAATAGGTTTTGATGCCTTCACAACCTTAGCCACCACCAATTGAGATCCAAGTTAACCAACCATAGTTACTTGCCCAACCAATGGTAAATCCTAAGAATAGGAAAAATACTCCTATTTATGGATCTGATCAAGAAAGTAATGTTGTAAGTGGTTCAACAGAGTGTAATAATGTTCAGCTCAGGCTAGAAAAGGTAGTAGGAGATTCATCCATTACCATAGTTGAAATTACCAATGATGAAAACACTCCTGAGTCACCTATAGTCCAAGAACCAAATTAAGACACGGTAGAAGCCACCACAATTCCAATCATACCAACCATAATTCAAGATCCCCCTATTGTTCCATTTCCTGAGAGACTTAAGGAAGAAAAACCTAGGGAGGATTCTAAATTGATGCACGGATTAAAAGAGATGAAGATAGAAATTACACTGTTAAGAGTCATTAAGGATATTACTGAGTTGAATCGAATCATTAAAGTATTGTGCATTAAATCACCAGGTAGAAAGAAATAATATTCTAAAATAATTTAGGTAATCGATAAAATTACTGATTTACAACAAGAAACATAATTGTTCCTAAATACAAAGACTCTAGTAGTCCCATGATGACTATAACAATTGGAAATAAGTCCATACCAAATGTGATTATAGATTTGGGTGCTTCCATCAACATAATGATTGTTATCACATTAGAATATTTATCCCTTATAGGGCTTTAGCCTACCACTACAATCTTGCAAATGGCAGATCAATCCACTACTACACTTGAAAAAACCATAGTAGTCCTATGATGACTGTAATAATTGGAAACAAGTCTATACCAAATGTGCTTGTATATTTGGGTACTTCCATCAACATAATGACTGTCAACATAGTAAAATATTTATTCCTTATAGGGCTTCAACCTACCACTACAATCTTGCAAATGGCAGATCAATCCACTGTTGCACCTAAAAAAACCATAGAAAATGTTCCAGTCACCATAGAATTTTGGGAATATCTTATGGATTTCATGATCTTTCAACCTAAACCCAAGAGGGTAGGATATCCAATCATTCTTGGAAGACCTTGGCTAGCTACAATAACAACACTAATTGACTATAGATATGGAAACATAACCATTTCTAATGGAATTCATGCCAAACAAATATCTCTTTATCTACATGCTAGACCTTCAATAAATCTTTCTGAATAGATATGGGTGGATCAATCTGAATAAAATCAGATTAGTGTGTTTTACTTAGCCATAGTTACCATAAAATTACATGTTCAAGAGTTTGAGGAATAAATAACAAACTATTTTGATCAAAATAGCCTAGCTCTAAAGTCTGACAACCTAACTCTGAAGTACGATAATCTAGCTTTGAAGACCAATAGATTAGCTCCAAAGACTAATAGCTTAGCTCTGAAGGCTGAAAGCTTAGTTTCAAATATTAATAATCATGAATTAGAAGAGTTTAACTCCACCTCTAATAACTAAAACAATATCATAAGCTCCTCAAACATGTTATCTAGTCCACAAGATATCTAACAAGCCATAGTTGATTGGGCTCAAACTAGGCAAAATTCATTTTTACATGATTTTCATTGTCCATTGACCAATATGATTTCCAAAAGTGACACCTTTTACAAGGATGTAGATATATTTCACATGTTACTACCACACACATGTCCATTGAATGCCTTGATAAGTGAATACAAATAATTAAATTCCATTATTCCAAGTACTAAACAAATTATAATTCATCCTAGTAAATTGTTGAATATCAATGGCTGGTTAATTGACCAGTAAGAGAGTAAAATGTTTGATGTATTGGCATGACACACAAAAGACTTCACTTGGGATTATATTGATATGAAAGGAATACATCCCAATGTCTGTACCCATCACATCTACACCTAAGATGTTAGACTAGTTAGACAACCACAACGAAGAATTAACCCAACCTTGAAAGAAATTGTAAAGATAGAGGTAGAAAAACTATTGGAAGTTGGTTTTATTTATCCCATACCTGATAGGTAATAGGTTTCACCTCTGGTCATTGTACCTAAGAAAAATTGAAAATGGAGAGTTTGTGTAGACTCAAGAGAACTAAATAAAGCCACAATGAGAGATTAATTTTATTTGCCTTTTATTGATCAAGTTTTGGATAACTTGGCAGAAAAGTAGTACTTTTCTTTCCTAGATGGGTTCAATAGATATAATCAAATTAGAATAGACCCTGAAGATCGATATAAAACTACATTTACCTGCCCTTAGGAAATATTTGCTTACACAATCCTTCCTTTTAGATTGTGCAATTCACCTGCTACCTTTCAAAGGGTAGTTTTAGCCATATTTTATAATCTTAAAAATAACTGTGTGGAATTATACATGGGTGATTTCACTATCCATGGCACTAAATTTGATGAAGCATTAAAATTTTTGGATAAAGTAGTCACTAGGTGTAAAGAACATCAAGTATCTTTAAGTCATGAGAAGTGTATAATAATGGTTGATGAAGGGATTATGACATCATATCTCTTTTTAAGGAATAAAAGTGGATCCCAAGAAGATTGAGGTAATTTATAGTCTCCACATTCTCAAACACAAATAGATGTTAAAATTTTTCTCAGTCATGCAGGATATTACAGAAGATTTATTAAAGACTTTAGCAAAGTAACTGTACCTATGTTTTCCTTGCTAATAAAATAAAGTGAATTTATATGGACTGATAAGTGTCAATAAGCTTTTGAAACATTAAAGAACAAACTCATGTCTACTCCAGTTTTGAAATGACCTAACTGGGAAAAGACTTTTCATATCTATATTGATGCTTCCAATAATGCACTAGGAGTAGTTCTAGGACAAAGAGATGAGGAAGGAAAAATGAATGTCATTTATTATATCGATAAGAATATTACTCCCATAGAAAATAAGTATACCACCATAGAGAAGGAATTTATTGTTGTTTATGCCATAAATTAGTTTAGACATTACATTATTGGTTATCAGGTATTTATATATACATATCATTCAGCTATTAAGTACTTAATGAATAAACTAGTAGTAGGTGGGAGAATTATTATATTGCTATTGTTGTTGTAAGAATTTGACATTATCATCATAGACAAATCTAAGAAGTATAATGTCGTTGCTAACTTTTTGTTTAGATTGGTCACTACAGGTGAAGATGAACTTGTGAAGGACTCTTTTCTAGATGAATAGTTATTTTCTATATCTACATACTCCCCATGGTTTGAAGACATGGAAAATTACTTGAAAATAGGAAAGTTTTCTCATTCCTTTAATCTTAAAGAAAGAAAATATCTGATTATAAATAGTTCTCATGTCAAATGGTTTAAAGGCATGCTATTTAAAACTGGACCTGATCATGTTCTTCTCAAGTGTGTCGGAGAAGATGAAGTATTTAACATCATAAGAGCATGCCATAAGGAATTAAGAGGAGGACATTATTTAGCAAAAATGACCATTCATAAGATCCTTAGTGCAGGTTATTATTGGCCATCTCTTTACAATATTGTAAAAAGGTTTGTATGGAAATGTGATCCTTGCCAAAGGATGGGTAAACCTACTCTATCCTCATAAATGCCTCTCCATCTTCAAATAAGTTTAGAACCATTTGAGAAATGGGGTTTGGATTTTTTTGTACCAATCAACCCACCATCTCAAGGAAGGGAGTATTTATTAATATGAACTAAGTGGGTTGAAGTGCAGGCACTCATCTTTCCTAGGAAATAAATGGTTGTTGATTTCCTATATCATAGAATCATATTGAAATTTAGAGCTCCTAGATCTATTATTTATAATCATGGGCCCCAACTCATGTCTAAAATGATCAAGAATTTTATAAAACTATATAAAATCAATCATCGAAAATACTCACCATATCACCTCCAAGATAATGGACAAGTGGAGGTCACCAACCGAGAGCTTAAAAACATTCTAACCAAAATAGTGAACAACATCAAAAAGTATTGGCTAGATAGAGTACCTAAAGCAGTTTGGGCATATAATACAAATAGAATACTACTACAAGATTATATCCATATGAACTTATGTTTGGAAAGAAACCTTTGTTATCAATAGAGTTTGAACTACAAACATTGAAGACAATAGCTGATATGGGAATTGATGTTGATGAAGCATAGAAGGAAAGAATCATGCAACTGAATGGGATGGATAAACTAAGAATGGATGCACTCACTCAAACCAACATGATATATGAGGAAATAAAATAGTGGCATGATACTCATATTATACAAAAATAATTTCAAGAAGGAGATTGGGTGCTTTTATTTGATTCTAAATTCTAGCATTTCAAAGGTAAGCTCAGGACAAGATGGTTAGGGCCATACTTAATCAAAACCATTCAAACTAATGGCTTTATCCAACTTCAAAAAATTGATGGTGATCAAAGGATAATTCTGATTAATGGTCATCGACTTAAAGTATATAGAAGGGTACTGAATGAAAACATAACATAAGATTTGGTCATGAAAGAAAACGTAGCTGACATTTGGTCATAGAAGAAAATGTCATAGGTATTAATGTCATTGGATAATAACATAGCAGAACATAACATCACTATTCACCATACCATTAAGCACACTAATATCTCCTCCTCATCAAAGTAGGGAGTGGTGGATTTCTTGAGTGAGGTAATATTCAATGCACAAATCAAAGATTCAAAGCTAAAAAATAAGTCTTTTTTCTAACCAGATCAATCTCTTCTCACATGCAAATCATAATAATTTGGTGTCATTACTTGGTTGCTTCACCTAGTTCAAATAAATTATGCTTATTTATGAAAATATGTCTAGAGGATCACTCAGAAACCACCTTTACGGCAACTTAATTTTTAAGAATTATATGTGGGTGTATGCATGTGTTTGATAGGAGTAGTTTGACTTAAGGACTTGTGTGATATTGCAAGTTCTATGGCTGAATGTTTCAAACTAGACTAGAAAATTATACTCTGAGTAACTCTAGATGTAGCACATGATACACTTCAATTCAGACAATTTTAAAATAAATAGTACTCACCTCAACTTCCTTTCTTTTAAATAAAACTTGCTAACAATGTTTGATTTTTTTTTAAGGATTGGAATCCCTGCATGGAATATGCACACCAAAAATCATTCACATTGATGTGAAAAGCTCAAACATTCTTCTTGATGGTAATTTGCAAGCAAAAGTTATAGATTTTGGGCTTTCAAAAATAGTAGCTGATGATGATGATGACATGGCTTCTCATGTGACCACCATAGTAAAAGGAACGTTGGGATACTTAGATCCAGAGAAAAAGATTTATCTAATCTAATCTACTCTTTATTTGATTATTTAAATAGTCATGTCGATTAGGTTATTTTAATTTTCTTGACTACTATTATATAATGGCAGGGAGGGGTGCACTCGAAGTTGAATGTGCATTAAAATTTTAAATAGTGCCTGAATGATTGAATAATTTTACATAATTTGATAGTAGTTTACTTTAACATAATTAATATTAACACTTGTATTTATTAATGAAAGGTATTTTTATACGAACAAGTTGGCAGACAGAAGTGAGATTTATAGCTTTGGAATTATGTTATTGGAGATGATCTACATAAGGAAACCAATCGCCAATGATGTCTGTGAGGAAGAAGTAAACATTACCAAATGGGTGAGATGTCAAATGTTTATTAGTTTTTAATTTTAGGAAAATTAATTTGTGACAGATTAATGAATTAGAAAATGTGCAATCTTTTATTTACCTTGATAGGTTATGCTTCATATAGAGTCCAACGAAGATCATCCATGTCTATTGACATACATTATCAATAATCACTTGTAATATTTATGAGGCATCGCACATATATTTTAATTACAACTCTAAATTCATTAAATTGTGTTTTTATGTGTTTATTTTTTACAAATTTGGTGTATTATGATTCTTGCTACATTTTTTCTACATTCTCAATTTTCTATGTTTTTTTACTTGTTACATCTTCTCCTGCAATGTTTTGTCTATGCTACATTTTATCTCACTACATTTTATCCCACTACATTCTCTTCTGATATGTTTTCACCACTACGTTATCACATAGAGTAGAGGAGATACGCTGATATGCATAAAATTAAGATATTTCTCTTTCAACTTGTTTATAATGACCCTTATGTGGTGTCTATCTTCCACCTTTATAGAGAATAGTATTATTCTCTTTGTAGTATTCAATAGTGCCTTCCCTAGGTAAAATAGACATGGTCATAAGAGGGAAAGTATGTGGGCCATCATTTACTTGTTCTTCTTCAAGCTCAACTATGAGGTTTCCTCTTTTTTGGGTTCTACTAGAATTTTTAGAATTTATTGAGACAATAGGTCTAGGAGAACCAATATTTAATCTTTCAGATAGAGATCTTGGAAGGACATGGATTTCATTTCATTCTAATTTATGCATAACATTTTATTTCTTATGCATCTTAGGATCAACATGTCTAAGCCAGTCTAACTTCCATGAATTAGGAATTTCTATTGAATCAACATGACCTTTCTAAAGTTGAACTGTACCATTGAGTCATCTTGTATATGGAAGATTTTTAAAGATCTTTGGACTACTTGTGTTTGTCATTGAATATAACACAATGATATTCACAGAGGCATATTGGAATGGACCAAGCATTTTAAGGCCATAAACTAAATAAAATAATCCCTAACAATCTAAAGATCCAAACTTTACTTCTATACATCCCTTATCTTGAGCACCAAATGACAAATTTGGATACAACTCATAACTAACAATACCTTCATTTAAATGGGCTATTGTAGATAATTGACAGGCGTGCCAAAATATAGACTATCTTCTATCACATAGAGTTACATATGACACATGTTTAATATTAGCAAACACTAATGGTTTTATGCTAACTCTAATTAACCCAAAATGTATGAACTGTACATCTGGATGACTACGGATATAGTTTATCTCAGACTAGGGAATTAGTAGGAGCAAATGAATCAGATAACTTTTTTTGGTTTATATTCAAGAGCTGATTCAACATACTTAATCGTAAGTTTTATAGAGGGATTGCATGTAGACTTATAGTTAAGTTTGCCCAAAATAAATTATCCTTTTAAAGCATATTGCTTATAGATCTGAGTAGGTTTAACAATAGGAGGTTTGAAATTGGTAACTGTAGTTGAAATTGATTCTTATGTAACTTTATTTTGGGCAACCCCTCCTTCTATTTGAAAAGCTTCTTCTCCAACCTCTATAGGATGTAGTTCATAGTATCATTTAATTTTAGCCTCATTCAAAATCTAATACCCTAGAGTAGAGTTACTAGGCTTTTGGAATTCTGCCATGGAGTACCTAGGTTTGTGAGAATTATTGGGGATACCCTTGACATGAGCAAGATAAATTTTATCAAGGAAAATGGATTAAAATATGCTTAAAATGGAATACAATAAAATCAAGGCAACAATATACTCAATTGGTTTATTTCACATAAACATGGCTCTAATACCAATTTTAGAGTGCAAACAACATTAGAGGCTAACAGCCGAATGGATATGGCTTCTAAATATTATACCAAAATTAAAATATAATAATTTATACAAGCTTTAAGAAGAATATTTTTTATCCTTAGTATCGCTCGATGTGCCAAAGGAGAGCATATGTCTTTCTTCTAGACTCCATTTTTTCTAAGACAATCCTATACTCGAACTTAGAATGAAGACTCAAATGTCAAATGCATTCCAAACCTCTTTATTTATAGTATAATATAGGGAGGTTGAAAACTAAATGGATACAACTTCTGAATATTATACCAAAATTAAAATACACCAATTTAAATAAGTTTTAAGAGGAAGATTTTTTATCCTCAATAATGCTCAAATTGCCGAACGAGATCATACGTCTTTCTTCTAGACTCCAAACTTCTGAAACCACTCCTAGATTCAAACTTAAAATGAAGACTCGAATGCCAAATACATTCTAAACCTATTTATTTATATTATAAGATAGGGTCCTACCAATAATCTTTTCTTGGTGGTGTCTACTATTTTCTACTTTACAACACACGGTAATTCTATTTTATGTACACATAAAGGCAAAAGAGATATATTGTTGGATCTAAATGATGATGATGTGGACATTAAAGATGTAGGGTCCAACAATGATTTCAATTTGATAAATAGGTCATTTTCACTGATGGGATGGAACAAGCATCTTATCTAAAATACATGTTGCTTGTTCCAGTACCTTCTTTCATCATTATCCTCATAGCATAAGACTATAAAAGTAAGATTCCCACTCAAGAATTTAGTGTATGATTATGTGGACAATAGTGTCTTAGTTGTGTTGTTCCTGTTCATGAATGATATGTGGACTGAAATGAGCAATCCATCTATAAAGATATCGATGATGTCTTGTTTTAATTTTGACCCACTATGTCTAGTTAGGTCTTCTGATTAAGTCATAAAATTGTCTCATTAACAATTCACTATTTAAGCAATAAATAGTGATTTTTCCTTCATTTTACTGATGATATGTTGTTACATGAGTTGCTCTTACCATTTTCAAGTCTGTAGAGGCATTATGAGAAAATTGAGAATATCTGGGATGAAGGCCTTCTCTTAAAATCTGTTCCTAGATCAAAATATTAAGATTGAAAAACTTGTGATTACAAGTTTTGGTAAAATTAAATCCAGGATATGGTTGAAACATTAATGTTGTTGCAACATTTATGCTCAACCAATCTACTACAAAATTTATTTTGCCTTCAATATGTTATAGAGTATAATTAAACTACTTAAAGTATGCCTACCATCTGACATACTTGCCTCTACCATCCTTCCTGTCATGATCCTTTTCTTTAAAGGTTAAAAACTACAAATAATTGGTCCATATAGAAATTGTTTTTAAATGCATAAGCTTAAGAACAAACTTTTAAAGGCATTTTTTCACAACGTATATTTTTTTATCAGAAGATATACATTTTTTAACTTCATTAGATAAAACTCTGCTAGCATACTCACAGACATATTATTTTCTTTCTTCAATGCAACAGATAATTCCACCCCAAGATATATTAGATGCATCTGTAAATAAAATAAATTCTTCTAATTGTGGAACATGAAGATAGGAAGTTTTAATACCTTTTATTTGATTGTTTTGATGACCTTGGATTGTTCTTCAATCCAAGAGTATTTCTTATTTTTCTTTAATAGTTTTTGGAGAATGATCCTATCATTACCAGTGTTAGCATAGAAGATATTTACATAATTAAGCATTCCTAGGAAAGATTGAAGCTATTTTTTATCAAGAACATCAAGAAATTGGAGAAGATTTTTAGTAATATAAGACTAACCCTGTAATTTTCCATTCTTAATAATAAGACCAAGATAATTACAATTTTTTTGGCATAACTAGATTTTTGTACTTGATAATACAATCCCTACTTCTTTAGCAATCTTGTGAAACTAGGTTAAATGATCAAGATGTTATTCAAGCATTATATTAAAAATTAGTATATTATCAATGTATACATAGATAAATTTAGATGTACCTTTAAATATTTCATCCATATGTGCTTGGAAGTATATTGGTGCATTCATCTATCTGAATGACATAACATTCCACTAGTAATGTCCAAAAGGATAACTGGTTGTTGTTTTATACCTATCTTTTGGTTTCATTAAAATATGATAAAATACTAATTTAAAATCAAACTATGAAAAGTATTTACATTGAGCAACCTTCTGGAGTAAATACAATTTATCAAGAATAGGGTAAGTATATGGTTCTATAATTGCATTTAGAGGCTTATAATTTATTACCATTCTCTTTTTACCTCTTTTTTGTTATAAATGTTTATTCAACATAAAAATATAACAACATAATGAAGTAGAAGGTTCAATAAATTTGGCATTTTTTAGTACTTGAATAGCCTTTTCCATGTCAGGATAGTCTGAGGCTAGAATTGGTATCTTTTTTCCCACTTTTATTATTTTCCTTTTTTTAATTTTGATTTCCATTTCAGGCATCTTCTTGGCCCAAAATAACTGAGGATTTTTAAAACAAATCTCATCTTGTATTAATTTCCCTATTCTCTATATATCTTGACAAACTAGACTTATACACTATTGGTTCATGGTAGCAAGAAATTGCTTAGAAGCATAAGTGAGATGTGGGGCTTTAATACTTTCACCATGAAGGGTAAATATGACACTCTAGGGAATAGATCTATAAGGAGAATACCTGTCTATAAAAGATCCACTAAGGAGTATATCTATAGGCATACCATTATACTGAAATAAATCACAATTGAAAGTATGTCCTTTTATATTTGTAGATTCATGATGCTTATATTAAGAACTGATAAAATAATTTCCTTGGACATCTAAGGATTTTTAAAATTGATTAGGTGCAAGTTGTTCCCAAATTTTAATGATTGGAGCTTAGCAAAGGAATGAGAAGCTCCAATATCTACTTATGCATCATATCTTCTTCCATTTATTCAATAAATTTAAACTATACAAATCTTCCATTAATCAGTTGGGTGATATAAACTAGTTTTTATTTATTTTCTTAAGGAATGAAGGTATATACCAATCTACAATGAAGAGGATTTTCTTCTGTAACTTTTACTTGTACCTTCTCAGATTCATATTCTTCTTCTTCTAATGGTTCTTCCCATAGTTTAGTACTGGGAGTACCAGGTCTTTTATACCATGCTTCTAATTTATCTTTTGCGCTCAACAAATAATATTTAAAATAATTAGAAATATCTTCAAATTCATTAGTATCAAAAAAGAAATCATTCTCATTGATTTTAGCTCTAATAACTGAAGCAACTAGTTATAATGTGGCAATTTGAGGAGAACTAGTTGGATTTTCATTTAACAATAAGGAATTGAATTTATTTTTCATCCAATTGTCAGTAGGTCTAAATGAATAATCAAATTGTAGTGGTGTAGGTTCAGGTCTATTCATGGTAGGAGGAACATAATCAAAATGTGGTTTTCTTCCTCTAATTGGATACCTATTAGTTCTTCCTCTATATGTAGGTCTTCCTTTTCTGGAACTTATTTCTCCTTGTTCTTTCTGTGGCCTTTGTATCATAGTATCAGGATATTCTTCTTCAAGATCTTTGGCCAATTATTTTAATTCATATTTATCGGAAGCTTCTGCATCTTCTTCAATTTATTCAATAAATGGTTCAAAAATGTCTTCTTGCTGAAATAAATCTTCATTTTCTTCTACTAAATCCCATCATTGACACATTGTGTGAGCTTCATCATGTCTCTCCTTCTTCTCTCTTCTCTCCTCTCTCTCTTTCTATTTTTAAGTGTTTTGCATAGTATGTTAGGAGCATTCCTAACATTGTAAACAATATAGTGTTCAAGACACTCTTAGGGTTTTTAATGACTCCTTTTAGTTAGAGTCCCTATGTCCTATATAATCTCTTTTTTTTCAAATTTAATAATCATATTATTGATTGGTATTCCAATAAAACTCATTATTTTTTTGGTTAGTATGCCAATAAAATTCTCAATTTAAATTCAATTGTCTATATACATATAACATTGTGTTTCATTTGATATTGAGTTATCTATATTTTTAGATTTGATAGGTTGAGGAGAGATGGCTACAAGCGACGGGATGAGTGATGGCCTGGCTGAAGCCCTTAGGGACAATCAACCTCTACTTGGGGGGAATGCATAGGAGAGAGAAACAGTCTATGTCAGTGAGAGCTCTAAGCTCAAGAAGGTCAATGGCTGCCTGTCGCGGAGTCAGGAACAGCCTGTGTTGGTTATTTCCCTAGAGGCAGTAAAAGAAGAGGTGCAATACTTGGCTACCCATGCTCTGATCTACAAATTTTTGGGCATTCAAATTTCCCTATCGGCTTTGAAGGCTTGGATTCACTGGTCATGGCAGATAGAAGAGGACTTTGATATTATGCTGGCTATAAATAGCTATTTTATGGTGAATTTTTCCTCCGTTTCTGACTAGAATCAAATTTTTGAGGGAGGCCCTTACTTCTATGATCGCATTGGTCTTTTTCTCAAACCTTGGCATGCAGGGTTCAATTCTGCTGAAGATCTTCCAACCTGTGTTCCTGTTTGGGTTCACTTGTCGAGACTCCCCTTAGAATTTTGGTGGGAGGATATCCTGCACCAGATAGCTACCATGCTTAGAACACCAACTACTATAGTGCACCAAATGCTGGACAAAAAGGTTATTTCTTATGCCCAAATCTGTGTTGATATTAATTTGAATAATCCTTTGCCAGATTCATTGGAAATTTGTCTGGGTACCTCCTCTTGGATCCAACAAATAGACTATGAGTCTATCCCCTTTTGTTGTCACATCTACCATGTGTATGGGCACTTACACCATCAATGCCCTTAGGCCTTTAGAGGTAATGGTTCACTTGAGGAGTTTTTTGGGCCTCGTGCGGCCAATGGAGGCAAAGGAAATGGCCAATCGGGCTACAATGGCATGGTTCAGACCCATCCTGATAGCGCTGCAAAAGGGAAAACTCATCTAAACTCCACAAGTGCAAACTAAGGTACTATAGGTAATAGGGGTCCAGACACGGATGGCTTCACCCTAGTCTAATGCCATGTAAAGGGCCATGGCCAAAAATGCTCAAATCTTGAGAGGCAAGTAGATTTGGGCTTCAATCAGTTTGAAGCTCTAGAGAACATGGCCATTGAAGATGGCATTCCTGAAGCTATTCATGGAGAAGATACTAAGGTAGTCGCATGGCTCTCTTTTTATGGTGGCTCACATGACATGGTGTTCCAGCCAACCCCAGAGATCTCCCTTGGGCCACAGGAAGGTGCCCTCATAGTTTTGCCAGATCCATGTGACAAGGATGTTTGATGGGCAGATTTGGTAAAAGATGTGGAAGCCTCCAGGAAAGAAAAAGGATCCTCGCCAGCTCTTGGCCTAATGTAAAGACCTTTCAAGAAAGCCTCTGTCACCACTCCCTCAAGAGCTAGCTACAAGAAGGATCAGGATAAAATCAAACTCACAAGAGATTTATTGGTAGAGTTAGGGGTTTTAAAGACCCTAGATGAGCATTTCCCCCACTCTACCCAATGATTGTTCTATCTTGGAATGTAAGGGGATTGAATAACATCCCTAGACAAAAAGCTATGCATAAATTGGTGATTGATCATCCTCCCGATATTCTCTGTATCTAGGAGACCAAACTTTTTGTGGACTCTTGGTTTTCTTGTGTGCTTAATATATGGTTCTCTAGTCAAAGCCAGTGTGTGGGAGCCTTGGGGAGCTCTGGGGGTTTGGCCATGTGCTGGGATCCCAGGAAAATTATGCCACGTCACTAGTTGTCTGGCAGTTCGGCCCTTTCAATGGTCGCTTCCTCTATGGATACTAGTGAACTTATTCTTGTTACCACTGTTTATGCTCCTATTGACCTCCCTGGATAGCTCAAGCTATGGGATCATATCTAGTATGTCAGAATCTGCCATCCCTTTTTGCCTTGGATTATGACTAGAGATTTCAACCCAATTCTTAGCCTAGAGGAGAAGAGGGGTGGACTAGCATGCTTGGGGCCTACTACAGAGATCTTTCAGCATAATATAGACCTCTTACACCTCTCTGATGTCAAGCCTCTTAACGGGATCTTCACTTGGAATAATAGAAGGACAGGTAATGCTGGTATCTTTGAGCGCCTTGATAGATTCCTTGTTTCTTATTTTTGGCAATCTAGCTCCATCTCCCTTGCTTTGAAAATTCTTGATTGGAGAAGTTCTGACCACTGGCCAATTAAGCTTTCTATCAGCCATATTACCAGTCCAAAGAAGCCTCCTTTCAAGTTCTAGCTTATGTGGCTTCGTGAGGCTTCACTCCATGATCTAATGACTCAGTGGTGGAGACAAGGAGGGCCAAACTATGGTACTGCTATGTTCTCCTTCACTAAAAACCTTTAGTATGTTAAGAGGAAGCTGAAATATTAGAATATAAATTGGTTTGGTAATCTCCACACTATGAGGAAGAGGGCTTAAGACCAACTTAATGTGGTGACCAGACAGATTAGAGACCTCAGTTTGTTTGAAGAGCTCCATATGGCTGAATCTCAAGCATCCAATGTTTTAGCTTAGTGGGAACTTCATGAAGAAATCTTATGGAAATAGAAGGCACGCATAGACTGGCTCCAGGAAGGGGACAAGAACACTACATTTTTCCATAAGTCGGTTCAGGCAAGGTGCAACAGGAACTTTATTTCCTCTCTGGTCTGCCCAGATGGGACACGACTGACTTCATCTCAAGCTATAGCTGGAGAAGCTGTTCAGTTTTATTCTGCTCTTTTTTTAGACGACATGATTCCATCTGAGCTAGCAAAAAATATAGTGTTGTCTTGCATTCCCCTTGTGGTGACTTCGGGGATGAATGATTCTCTTATGCGGCCTATTGGTATGGCTGAAGTGGAGGAAGTGGTTTTTAGCATGAATAGAGGTAAAGCTTTGGGGCCTGATGGCTTCCCAGTCAAATTCTTTCAAGACTTTTGGGATATTATCAACTAGGATCTCTTGGACGTGGTGCAAGAATCTTTCTCTAGCAAATAAATGCTCAGGGCTTTGAATGCAACCTTCTTTGTCCTGATTTTGAAGAAAGATCAGGTGAATCAGCTAGACCTTTTTAGGCCCATTGTGCTTTGCAATGTGGTCTATAAAATCATCACCAAGCTCATTGTGGAGCGGCTTAAAGTCTGTCTCCCCATGGTTATATCAGAGGAACAAGGGGGTTTTGTTGTTGGCAAACAAATTCTGGATGAGGTGGCTATTGCTTCAGAAGCTATTCACTTTATGAGTACTTCTCAAAAATGAGCCATGTTTATCAAGCTTGATTTAGCTCAAGCCTACGACAGAGCCAACTAGAGCTTCTTGCAAAAAGTTTTGCTGGCCTTTGGCTTCAATTAGGCCTAGGTCTGTTGGGTGCTAATCTGTGTTACTACGCCCTCCCACTCGGTCCTCATTAATGGGGAACCCACTGAGCTTTTTGGTGCTTCTAGAGGCCTTCACCAAGGGGATCCGCTCTCTCCTTACTTGTTTGTCATTTTGGCTAAAGGGCTTGGGTGGCTTATCAAGTTTCGGGTGTCTCAAAATATTGTGCATGGTTGGCAGTGGGGGAATGGTTTAACCACGTCCCACCTCCACTTTGTTGATGATACTATCCTGGCAGGGAGAGCACAGATTAGGGAAGCAAAAGCTTTTTGAGGCACCCTTGACATTTATCTGGTAGCATCTGGGCAAAAAATTAATGATCACAAGTCCTCTATTTTCTTCTTTAACACCCTTGTGCCTATACAGCAAAGGATCGCCACTATCCTGAGATTTCAGATCCAATTTCTCCCTTCGACTTATTTGGGGATTCTTATTGTGGTGGGAAGGCAGCCAAGACTATTCTGGCAAAATGTGCTTGACAAACTCAGGCAAAAAGTCAATCATTGGACTCATAGATGGCTCTCCACTGCTGGGAGGGTCACACTCCTCCAATCGGTGATCCAGGCTCTTCTTATCTATTGCTATATGGTTTAGGCTGCCCCTATGTACTTTCTCAAGGAATTTGATGCTCTCTCTCACCAATTCCTTTGGAGCAAAAACTTGCAGAATACCAATGGAGTCTTATCAACTGGGATACAATTTGCCAGCCAAAGAAGGATGGGGGCCTTGGCTTGCGCTCTACTATCCTAGCCAGCCAAGCTCTTGTTGCTAAACTTTATTGGCGCTGGTGCTCCAATCAATCTCATCTTTGGGCCCACATCCTATCTTTCAAGTATTTTCCTGGTGTGGAACCTTCTTGTATCTCTAGGCTGCCTCTTGAGGGAGTGGGATCCATGGTGTGGCACACCCTCAAGCTGGGAGCTAATCTGGTGAAACGCAACCTCTTCTGGATTTGCAACATCGACACGGAGGCCCTCTTCTAGGATGACTCTTGGGATGGGTCACCCCTGCTCTTGTCCTCTCATCTGCATTTGCAGCCTTTGTGTGACGCCCTTCAAGCTGTTGGGTGGAATATTGTGGCTCACTATAAGGAAGGCTCTAATCTAGGCATGACTACTAGTTTAGGTGGAAGAATTCCTCTAATTGGCCGTTAGGGGCTCTTAGGAGGAGCGGATGGAGTTATCTCAGATCCTAGCTTCTAGAGGATGCAACTCCTTATAAGGACACAATGTTCTAGTGTGGGGAGGTGATTCTACTGGGCATTATTTAGTTTTTGGTGGATATCTTGCCTTGACAAAGCAACTGTTTGGAGAGGCTAACTTCTTATGGTGGAAGAAAATATGGAACCAATTTATGTGACCCAAATGTAATTTTTTCCTTTGGATCTTAGTGTACAATAGGTGTCTTACTTGGGACAACCTTTGTAAGCGGGGATTCCAGGGGCCGTCTAGATGTGTGTTATGTTGCAGCAGAGAGGAGACTGGGCCACACCTCTTTTTTCAATGTCCCTTCGCCAAACAAATTTAGCACCTCTGGTGGAGTGTGTGGGGCTACCCCTATTGGCATGCATCTTTGCTTTCTAATTTTTGGAACTGGTTGGGCCATTCTCCGTCTAAAGCTTCACTGTTACAGAATGCTTGGTCAGTTGGACCTTCATTTATTTTGTGGAACATTTGGCTCGAAAGGAATAGGCAGATTTTTTATGCAACTCAGCTGGAGCTTGGCGCCCTTTGGATGAAAATATTCAACTCGTTATAAGAGACTCTCTGGGTGAAGGGTAAAAAGGCTGAGGACCTGGGACCAAAAGATGCTGGCATCTATTCTCGTATTTTGTGTGCGCCATCTGCTGCCCCTTGCATCGCGCCCCCCACATGCCCAGCAAAAAGAACCAGGCAGCAGTCGCGACCTATTAGTAGGATGGGACGTTGGACTCCCTTTGTGGCTGGAACAATCAAAATCAATACTGATGGCTCTTCATGAGGAAATCCAGGGGATGTAGGCATCGGAGGTGTGGGGCGTGACAACTTAGGGGATATCCAGTTTCTTTTTTCTATCTATAAGGGCCGGTACACCAATAATCTCATGGAAGCTATGGCTATCTTGGAGGCAGTGCAATAATGCTGCCAACATGGTTGGTTAGAATTATTTGTGAGTTAGATTCACAAATTATTGTTAACTTGTTAAATAATCAAAATTTTGACAATGTGGATTGGCATTTGGCTGTGATTTTCCAACAGACTCTCCAGCTATGTACTGCATTGGATTATGTGGTTTTCAAGCATATTCCCCGGGAATGGAATGGGGTAGCTGACTGTCTTGCTAAATGGGCCTCTGAGTAGGGGCCTCGTTGGAGTATTTCGGATCATAGGCTGTTGCCTTTGGATTTGTCTCAGAACCTGGCTCAACTTGTAGACCGTGATAAAGCTTTGTAAATCTCTTTGTCTCCATTTCTTTCTGAATAAATTTTTTACCCCTTTTAGTTAAACATTGTGTTTCATTTAGATATAATGAAATGTAGATAATTCATTTTTTATTGTTAATGGGGATCTATCAAATACTTGTAAGCATTCTAAGGTATATACCACGTGACATTGATTTATATGATATTAGAATTATCCCAATCATTAAAGTTTGTTATTTTTAATATCATTATTGCCAAGGGCTTAATAAATATTAATATAAAATAACTATTCTTTAGTTTACAACACAACCCAAAACTTATATTATTTTTCTTAAGTATTCAAATATTATTATCTAATTAAGAAAATAAAAATAAACAAGTTTTGTAGGTGATCCAAGTTATCACAGAAAACTCCACCAAGTTTTTTTTGAATACTATAACCAAGTGAATTCAATCATCAAATTATTAATAGGTTTTGTGTTACTTTATTTTGGGTGGTCATATGATCATGAAAAATTTACATATGATCCTCATATATTTTTTATGGTTATGGCAATGGTATCAATTTGAACTAATTTTTATAGGTTATGGTTATCATAACCTAGCTACATATTTCTATTATCACATCTAATTTAGTTGTAATATATTTATGCATAAAGTATATTAATATTAATATTAATGTCCCACTTTTTAATATAAAGAGTTTACATACATTTATATTTTCCTTTAAAAATAATTTGATTTTAAGTTGTTGATATTAATACAATATATGCATTTTATTTTATATATATATATATATATATATATATATATATATATATATATATATATATATATGGGACATTTACATTCTTTCATAGATATATAATTTTTTTTAAGATTTATTTTTGAAATATGTTTCATCCACCTAATGTGACATAATATTATGTTGTTCCAATATAAGAAGTAATATGAGTGTGAAACAAGTGTCGTGAAAAGACTTGACTTATTAATATTTTACCTAGTGATTTCATGGAGGACACAATCTTGAAACTTGGGAATTGTGGTCTTTTAAAACTAACCATAAGTAGGTATATATATAGATAGATTTTAATAACACTCACAAGATTAAAATAGTCTATGAGACCTTAAGATCAAAAAAATTGTTAAAAACTATTGATAAAAAAAAGAGAAGTATTAGGTAGTTTGATTCTAGTTGAGTCTTTGCTACTAAATTAATTATGAAGATTCATTTGAGTCCTATTTTTAAATTTGATAATAAGTTCCACTTTTTTCAATATTTTCTTTTTCAAACATTATAAACATAGAAATATCTTGTAGGTTGTCAAGGAAATTGGCTCGAATGTTGTCATTTGTGGAGCATTCCAGGATATAGTGTCATTTTATCTCTATTATAAAATAAAAGGGCCACCATAGATTTTTTCATGACTTGATTATCCATGAGGCAAGGAGAAAACTCTTCATTGGATTGTCTAGACCCAAGGTAACTTACCCCTTGTTTAAATGTGATGAAAGTAACTCTCATAATTAAATTCATGGTGTTATGCTTAATGCTAGTTAACACTTTGAAAATTTATGGGGATATTAAAAAATTTGAGTTTGGAATTATTTTTATATTGGAAAAAATATGAAAGCTATAGAAAGCAAACACTCTTGAATCTATAACCCAAGGAAAAAAATTAGAATATCCAATTTATGGGAAATTATTCTAATATCGAAGCTATAAAAACAAACACTCTTTAATCTATAATCCAAGGGGAAATTTAGAATATCCAATCTATGGGAAATTGAGGATTGTTTTTAAGATGTCGAAAAATAGATCTGAAAAATAAACTTAAATTTGAAGAAGTGGGATTTGAAATGAGACAATTTCTTAGTGAAGTCTTTAAGTAGGACACATGCAACCTTTATTCCTAATGTTATGTTTTGGTTAATGGATACAATTGATCTTGTAGCATTTTTCTTGAAAACATATGATTTCTAAGGATAATTTACCTTGTTTCTTCCTTTATTCCATCTTTTTGTTTTTACGTATATTATTAACTTTGGTATGTTAGACAAATTATTATCATATTTGTTAGGGTAAGAATAATAAAATGAAAATAATAATAATTTGGTGTAAAACTAAAATTGTATTCACATTAAATTAAATAAAGAATAAAAATATATAAATCCACAAGATGGTTATTGATTTCAAATTTTATGAATATTATTCACATTCTTTACATAGAGTATTCATCTACTACTATGAGACAAAATCTCTCCTTAAATTACACTTAGGATTAAAATAATAGTATACAATAATATTACATCCTCCTTGATCTATAGGGGTTGATGTGAAACCAAACGTACCTCTAAACTTTTTAAAAAAATCACTTCTAAGTGTTTTTGTCAATATGTTTGTTGGTTGCTCCTAGGTAGGGCAATGCAATAATTTTATGCTACCATCTTTCACATAATGTTAGATCAAGTGAAATTTTGTGTTGATGTGCTTGGTTTGGCCATGAAAGACTAAATTATTCACTATTTTAATTAAAGATGTATTGTCAACCATGAGTGGTGTTGACTAAACCTGTTAGTCTTAAAAATATAAAAGAATCCTTTTGAGCCATAAAATTTATTTGGTTGCCTTTGAAGTTGACATATACTCTAATTTTGCTAAATAAGCTAGTAACTTAGATTGCTTCTTTGACTTCCAACCAATAATTGTTGTTGTAAACTTTATCATAAAACCTGAAGTGGATTTATCATCTTTGAACTAATAATCATAGTCACGATCTAAATATCCAACTAGTTTGAAGTCTCTTACCCTAGATTATTTGAGCCCAAAATTATGTTAGGTGTGGAGCTTGATTGTCTTCCAAGATCAGAGGTTAAAAGTATAATTTTATTTCAACCAAGTTTTGGATCCTATTCTTTGTATCTACAATGGCACAGAGGGTTGCAAGGGGGGGGGGGAGTTTTATTAAAATTGCCTTGTAAAATTGTAATTTCATAGTCAATCTAGGCCATTGATTAAAGGTTTCTATATTTGATGGTAGAGGTCATGTTTAGATTTTTTTTCTCTAAAATGTATTGTTACATAGCTGAGATGAAAGATGAAACATGTTGCACATAGAGAGGAGGCATAAAGAGGTAGAGAGGTGTAACAAGGTTTGTTGTAAGATTTGTCTCTCCCTAGTATTACTAAAAATAATATACTAGACAAGTGTGGTGGATGTAGCCCATCTTGGGTGAACCATGTTAAATCTAATGTCTCCTATTTTGTGCATGTTTATGATTATTTTCTATATGTTTGATTGATTTATTTCATAGTTTCTATTGTATATGATTTGGAGGTAAATCTATGTTTTATTTTATCTTAACAAGTGGTATCAGAGAAAAGGTTTTGTTTGCATAATTTTAAATTACAAAAAGAAAAAGGTTTGACCTCGAGTGGGAGCTATGATAGATGAAAATAAATATAAGGTGGAGAAGTTCAATAGATAGAACTTTGGATTGTGAAAGATGCAGATGGAGGATTACCTTTACTAGAAGGACCTATATTTGCCATTGGGAGGGTAAGCTAAGAAGCCATCAATAATGTTAGATGAAGCTTGGTAACTATTGGATCAAAAAGCCCTTGGAACCATACAGTTGTGCCTTGCATCTTCTATAGAATCAAACATATTACAAGAAAAGACAACAAAAGGTCTTATGAGTGCATTAGACAAGTTATATGAAAAACCCTCTGCCTCAAATAAAATATTTTTGATGAAAAAAATATTTAATATGAAAATGTCTTAAAATAGTTCAATACCAAATCATTTAAATGATTTTAACATAGTTACTATTTAGTTACATTCTATAAATATTGACTTTGATGATGAATTTAGGGCTCTTCTTATTCTTTGTTCCTTGTCTAAAAGTTAGAATAGCTTGATAATGGCAGTAAGAAATTTTGTGTCTAATAATGTTAAACTAAAGTTTGAAGATGTGGTGGGTATTATCCTAAGTGAGGAAATGTGAAGGAAAAGCATAGGTGAAACATCTATATATATAAATTTATTAACAATGGAGAATAGAGGAATGTAGAAGAATAGAGGAAGAGGAAACCATGGAAAATCAAAAGGGGTTGCAAGATCTAAATCAAGAGGCAAGATGGAATGTTGGATCTGTGGCAAGCCAGGACACACAAAGAAAGAGTATTGGTTTCGAAATGATAAATCAGGTAAGGACCAATAAGAAGGTAATAGAGAAGAAAATTTAGCAAGTGATGTAATATAAGATGCTCTTATACTTTATTTGGATAATATTATTGAATCTTGGGTTTCAGATTCAAGTGTTTCTTTTCATGTGACCCCTCATAGATATTATTTTATAGATTACATTCAAGGTAATTATGAGAATGTTTATCTTAGTGATGATGAACCCTGTAGTATTGTTGAAAAAATAAGTGTTCAGGTTAAATTATAAAATGGAAACACTTGGGTGCTAAAGGATGTCAGGCATGTTCCAAGGTTGAGAAGAAATTTGATCTCTGCAAAACAGCTGGGTAGTGAAGGTTATATTGTCACATTTACAACCAAATCATGGAAGGTTACAAAGGGTTCTATGGTGGTTGAAAAAAGTAAGAACTAGGAACTTTATATTTGTCTATAGATAATATTAATTCATCTTGTGTTGTAGCTACTACAGGTAAAGATGCAGCTTTGTGGCATTACAGACTTGGCCACATGAGTGAAAAGGGAATGAAGACTCTGCATGCAAAAGATAAACTACTAGGTCTAAAATAATTAGATTTAAAATTTTGTGAGCACTGTGTATACGGGAGGTAAAAATATGTGAGGTTTTTCAAGGTTGGATCGGCTAGAAAAGAGCAAAAGTTAGAGCTTGTGCATATGGATGTATGGGGGCTAACTCAGGTATCTTCACTTGGTGGTTTAAATTATTATGTTGCATTTATTGATGATGCAACTAGGAAGGTTTGGGTATAATATATAAAAATGAAGTTTGATGTTTTTTATACATTCAAAAAATGAAAAGCTTTAGTTGCAAATGAAATAGGGTTAAAACAAAAATGTCTCATATCAGATAATGGAGGTGAGTATTGTGGTAACATTTTTAACAATTATTATTTAGAGAGTGGAATTCATAGATAAAAAATAGTTCCAAGAATACCACAAAAGAATGGTGTGTCAGAAAGAATGAATATGACTATTATGGAGTGTGTTAGATGCACGAGATTGCATGCAGGTTTGCCTTTACAGTTTTGGGAAGATATTGCAACTATAGTAATTTATCTGATAAATAGAGGACCTTCAAGTGCTTTGGATAGCGGAATACCAGAGGAGGCATAGACTAAAAAGAAGGTAGATTATTTTTTTCTGAGAGTTTTTGGTTGTGAGGCATTTTCTTATATTGATAAAGATCATAGGAATAAGTTAGAAGCTAAGTCTCATAAATGCACATTTGTTGGTTATGGAACTGATGACTATGGATTTTGGTTATGGAATCTGGAAGATAAGAAAATAATTAGGAGTAAAGATGTATTCCATGAAAAATTCATGTACAAGGACTAGTTGTAGGAAAAGAAGCAAGAAGAATCCAAAAGGGAATATATAGTATTAGAAGACATTATATAAAAATATGTCCCAGAGGTCCCTGATCAAAATGTGCAATAGGAATAGGTACCTCAAACCCTTGTTAGAATATCTAAAAGATTAAGTATACCACTTGATCATTTTTCTCCTTCTTTATATTATTTATTACTTACTGATGGTGGTGAGCCAGAAAGCTATGAATAAGTGATGCAAATTAATACCAAGGATAAGTGGGAGCAAGCTATGGATGAGGAGTGTTATGCTCTAATGGAAAACCAGACATGGGATTTGGTGGAGCTTCCCAAAAGAAATAAGGCATTGCAAAATAAGTGGGTATATAGGATAAAGGAGGAGAATGATGGTAAAAAGAAATTCAAGGCTAGAATGGTGGTTAAAGGTTTTGAATAAAATAAAGGTATAAACTTTAATGAAATATTTTCTCTAATAGTTAAAATAACTTCTATAAGAGTTTTTATAATTTTGGTAGCATTAGAAGATTTGCACCTTGAATAGTTATATGTGAAGACCACATTCTTCCATGGTGACTTGGAGGAAGAAGTATATATGGAGCAGCCATAAGGATACAAAGTTGAAGGTAAGGAGAAATGGTGTGTAGGTTGAATAAGACTTTGTATGGCCTAAAACAAGCTCTAAAATAGTGGTTTTTGAAATTTGATAGTTTTATGACAAAACATGGTTATTGTAGATGTCATTCAAACCATTGTGTATATTTTAAAGGTTTTGAAAATGGAAGCTATATTATTTTGATTTTATATGTAGATAATATGTTTGTAGTTGGTTTAACATGCATAATATTAATGTACTCAAGAAATAGTTAAGTGATAGTTTTTCTATGAAGGATATAGGTGCAACTAATTAGATCCTTGGTATGAGGATAACTAGAGATTAAAAGAATAGAAAGCTGGAATTATCACAGGGAGAGTACATTATAAAAGTGTTGGAAAGATTTAATATGTAAGATGTAAAATTAGTTGGGACACCTTTGGTTACACACTTTAAATTAACAAAGGAACAATGTCTTAAAACATAAGAAAAAAAGAAACTGATGTCTAAAATTCCATACTCATTAGCAATTGATAGTTTAATGTATGCAATGGTGTGTATGAGGACAGACATTGCACCTATAGTGGGAGTGGTGAGTAGGTTCATGATTGATCTAGGAAAGGAACATTGGAAGTAAAATGGATCCTTCATTACTTAAGAGGGACCATAGATATAGTGTTAAGTTATGGTGGATCAGATGTGACATTACAGGGATATGTTGACTCAAATATGGTAGGTGACTTAGATGGTAGAAGAAGCACTATAAGGTATGTGTTTATAGTAGGTGGTATAATAGTTAGTTGGGTATCACGGTTACAGAAGGTTGTGGCATTTTAAACCATAGAGGTTGAGTGTGTTACTACTATAGAAGCAATCAAAGAAATAATTTGGTTAGAGAGGTTGACAGAAAAATTGAGACATAGTCAAGAAATATGTACTCTATATAGTGACAATCAAAGTGCAATCCACTAGCCAAAAACTCATCTTTTCACTCTAAAATAAAACATATTCAATTGTTTTATCATTTCATTCATTCAATGATAGAGGAAGAGTAACTAAAATTAGAGAAGATACATACCAGTAAAAATCTTTATGGATATGATGACCAAGGTGGTTATAAGAGAGAAGTTGAAGATTTGATCAGCGTCAATTGGTCTTCATGGATGATAATTAAATTAATAAACTTATCCAGGTCTAGATAGTATAGTGGATGCAGTAGCGATGGAGTTGTTGCAATTAGTCTCCAAGAGGGAGATTGTTAGGTGTAGAGCCTGATTGTCTTCTAGGATCATAGGTTAAAAATATGATGTTATTTTAGTTGGGTTTTGGATCCCATTCTTTGTATCCATGATGGCATGGGGGGTTGCAAGGGGGAAATTTTATTAAAATTGCCTTGTAAAATTATAATTTCATAGTCAATCTGAGCCATTAATTAAAGGTTTCCAAATCTGATGGTAGAAGTTATGTTTAGGTGTTTTTTCCCTAAAATGTATTGTTACATGGTTGAGATGAAATATGAAACATGTTGCACATAGAGAGGAGGCATAAAGAGGTAGAGAGGTGTAATAGGGTTTGTTTCAGGATTTGTTTCTCCCTTATATTGCTAAAAATAATATACTGGACAAGTTTGGTAGATGTAGCCCATCTTGGGTGAACCATGTTAAATCTGGTGTCTCCTATTTTATGCATGTTTACGATTATTTTCTATATGTTTGATCAATTTATTTCATAGTTTTTTTCTATGCGATTTAGGGATAAATCTATGTTTTATTTTATCCTAAAAAATTATCTATTCCTTTTATATGTCAAAGAACTCTTTTTATTGTTACCCAATGATTTTTTATAGGTTGTTGCATGAATCTAGAAAAAACAAAAAAATTGGAAATAGTTGGTCTAATTGTGGTCACATAGATCAAAATTCTAATGAGTTGTCTATATTTAGTGGCATCTGCGAAATCTATGGTATCTTCTGATGTCAATTTTAGATTTTGTTCCATGGGCATAATGAGAAGCTTACAATTTATCATTTCAAATTTGTTCATAATTTACACAATATATTTATGTTCATTGATGAATATGTACTTTGATTTTTGGATCAATTCATTATCAAAATAGTAATGAAGATAACCTAGATTTGTGATTTTGAAGCCTTTCAACAATTCTACTTTGATTTGTGTAACATGTCTCTCATTATTTCTTATGATGAGTAGATCATCCACATACACCAATAGATATACAATTGTTTGAAATATAGAGTTGTGTATTCAAAATTAAAACACTTAAATTTCTTGTTCAGTGCATTCTCAATGAGCTTTTATTACCATGCTCTTATGGTTTGTTTCAAACTATATAATGACTTTTCCAACCTGTGCACTTTGTACTCTTAGTCATCCATTGAAAAACCTTTTGGTTCAATCATGTACACTATATATTTGAGATCACCATTTAGAAATGTAATTTTTACATCCATTTGATAAACTTTCCATCTATTTTGTGCTGCCAAAGCCAATAAATTTTGACTGGTACTCCAATTTGATATTAATGCAATTTTTTCATTAGAGTCTATCCATTATTTTTGAGCAAATCCATTTGTGACAAGCCTTGCTTTGTGTTTGTCAAGTGAGCCATCTACTTTGTATTTATTTTTAAAGACCCACTTGTAACCAATGGGTTTACAACCAATTATAGGATTAACCAACTCTCAAGTTCGATTTTTGACTAATGCATCATACTCACTCTTCATTGCTTTTCTCCATGTAAAGATATTCTCAGCTTATTTTAAGGAAGTAGGTTTAGAGTCAAAAGTAACATTCACTTCTTCTTTTGGAGGGTCATCAAGCTAATTTTTTATATCTTGTCTTGAATTTTATCTAGGAACTTGTCTAACTGTTGTGTAGATGTATAAGCACTTTGATTACCTATTTTTTTAAATTCATTAGGTTTGACATCTTTCAATGTCTATTTGGCCTATTTTGGCATCTCTTTCTAAGTATCTTGTAGAATCATCAATGCCTTATTTTATTGATTTAAAAATCCTTCATTATCTAACATAGTACCACATGCTAATGAATTTTCACTTTCTTCCACAAGGGGAGTGTCACTTTAAATTAAATAATTCAATAAAGATTCCAATCTTTCCAAGTTACAGGTCCTCTCTTCAATGTTTGGAACCTCTATATCAATTTCTTTGAAAACATCAAATTTAGAATAATTTTTTCAATCCTTTTCAATTGTCAACTTATGCTTTTTTTATCATTTTTTATTTCACAAAAGATAAAATCTTTTGCAATGAGAAATTTCTTGTTTTTATCATCATATAGTCTATATTCCTTTGAAGATTCTGAGTATCCCAAAAAGATGCATAAAATGATTCTTATGGTCTAGTTTTCTCCTTTTCTCCTTTGAAATTAATGCATAAAAAATGGATCAAAAAACTCAAATATGTCACATTGAAAGGAGATGAACACACCGAAATTTATATGGAGTATTTATTTGAAGAGATGTTGATGGTGGTCCATTACAAAGATATACTATTGTTTGAGTTGTTTCTACCCAGAAATGCATATCTACCCCTTTGAAATACATTGTTCAAACCATGTTCATCATAGTTCTATTCATCCTCTCAACTACTCCATTTTGTTGAGGATTGTAAAAGATTATGACATAATGCTTGATCCCATTTTATTTGAGATAGGATTCAAACACATTTTACATGAATTCACCACCATTGTCAATCCTGAATGTCCTACTATAGGATTGAGTTTCATTTTCAACCATTGTTTCAAGCATTTGAAAAAATCAAAGGCTTATGATTTTTTCTTCAAAAAGTCGATCCAAGTGATTTTGCTATAGTGATAAATGAACAATATGTAGTAGTTGTGACCACTAGTGGAAATAATTGACAGATTACACAATCAGAGGGAATAATTTACAATTGTATGCCATCTTTCTATTATGACCTTTGAAATTGTTCCCTTCCATGTTTAGATAATATCCAGGCTTCACACTTTCAATATTGTAGGGTAGTGTTGGCAAGCCTAAAACACTATTATTTTACATTGTGTGAATGTTGTCATAGTGAGTATGCCAAAATATAACATACCAGAGAAGACTTGTTAACATTTTCTCTTCAGTGAGATGAACATAATTTCTTAGAATTGAATACTTACCCTTGAATTTTAGCAAATTTACTTTCTCAAATCTAGTTAATACAATTATACTTTTACAATTTCTTCTTATCTTCACTTCTTCATCATCCAACAGAATGGAGTGACCATGTTGTTGAATGATCACTAGAGACAAAAAATTTATTTGCAATTGAGGAAGATATAAAACTTTGCATAAAATAAAAGATGAAGGCCCTGGTGACTTGAGGCAAATAGAATCTTTGCCTTTAGGTTGCATACTTGTTTTATCTACCAAATATAATGTAAATTCATATGTTTCATGGCACCAGTGTCTATAACCCAAGCATTATCCCAAGTTTAACTCACTGAGACATTATTTGCTTCATTTGAGATGGAAATCACACATTAACTTGAAAACTGAGTGGAGTTTGATTTTAAGATTTTATTATTTTCCTTTTATTTTTGTTTTATTTATATATACTTCAATATTATCCCATGATATTTTACATTCATGTGTCTTATGACTCCATTTTCTTTCATAATTTTTGCAAAATAAGTGCTTTCTTTCATTTTTCTTCTCCTATTGTTGTCTATTGTTTTTTTCCAAATTTTACACCTTTCCTTTTATTTTTGCCTTTGACTTTATCATTAAAAACATTCTTGGAATAATTTCCCTTTGATTAGCATATCAAATTCATTCTTCCATGGACCTAGTCTTTGTTTCAAAGGCTTTTTCTCTCTCGATCATCTTTTCAACCAGTTGATCAAAAGTGAGAGCCTTCAACAAATTATTTGCTTATAAATACTGTAAGTAGGTTGAATATGTAAGAAGAAGATAATTTATGAATGTGATCATGTACGCATCAATATTTACACCAACAACATCAAAATCATGTTTGGTAGTGTTGGGACTTATTTGCTTATAAAGATTGTAAGTAGGTTGAATATGTAATGAGAAGATAATTTATGAATGCGATCATGTATACATCAATATTTACACCAACAACATCAAAATCATGTTTGGTAGTGTTGGGACCAACATACCCCAATTTTTGAAAATTGGGACCCTTGAGAAACTCTAGAAATGGAACATAAGATATAGCCTGTTAAGGTCATTTGTAGAATTTGAATATCATCCACTTTATTAAAAGGAAGGTTACTTACTATGTTTTGCTTTAATTTTGACTAACAATGATAATAAATGATCTTTACTATTTTTAAGTTGCAGGTTCTATGGTGTTTGTTCTTGAGAAATTCATGTTCTAAAACCCTTGCAAAACCCTCAATTTAAATTTTAAAATTGGTGGGAACCTTTTTAAAAAAATCCATTTTGGGCCTAAGTATAAAACTCTTGTTCTAAGCTTAGTCATGTTTTTCAACACAACTAAAACATAAATTAAAATGCTCAGTCCCCTTTGTTATTTACCCTTTTAAATTTCCTTATATGCCTAACTAACATTCATTTTGGAGGGTCCTTTTAATATTTCCTAACTTAGCCTAATATTTTAACCCTAAGGCCCCATTGTATTTATTAATACAAATGGGACCTTAATATTAACATCTTAGCTTAAGTTTTGTCTCCTTGAGTCCAATTTTATGTTATCTCAATCCTTTGATTTATACCTTAGCCTAAGGTTTTAATCTTAATGCCCCAATGTATTTATTAATAAAATTGAGACCTTAGTCTTACCACCTTAGCCTAAGTCTTTTTATCACTACGGTCCTAACTTAACTTCCTCACATCTTGTAGAATCCAATGACCCTTGATTTATCATAACATTTGATCCAATGGAGTGAGGAAACCCTGAGCTTTGACTTAAATAGTATGCATTTCATATTATCTAACAGTTTGCACTTCCTCATAGTCTTCCAATCAGATGGTGTGATGAAGCCTAATAGAATTTTCACATAGCCCCTCAAACCAATCACATTCAAGTTCTTGAATCATGATCAACGGTTCTCACTTCATCATAAAGAACTGATTGGACGGAGTGAGGCACAGATGAAAAGTTAAAGGATTATGGAAGGCCTACAGGATCAACATCGATACCCTTACATTTGATGATAAAAGCCAAATGGATCCTGCATATCAAAGTAACCAATCATGAGCAAGCTCCCAAATCATGATCCTATGGCTCTCACTTCATTGTGGATTTTGATTTGACAGAGCAAATTAAGGCCAAGACCCTGAGTAGCCATACGGAAGTGCCAAGTGGGATTCTTGCATTGGGTCACAATAATTTGACAATCTTAAAATTGATGTTTGTGTGACCATAATTCAACATCTATGAGGATGTATTTGACATTTGCATGATCGTCAAATATAAGCCCATCAGAGTAAAAGCTACACTAATTTAAAATTTATGTTCACATGATCATCATTTGACATCTGTGAGGACATATTTGACATCCACAAGACCATCAAATTTAAGCTAATGAATTATTCTACCCAGGGTCAAAAGACACTCTAAAATCTTGCTAGAAGGCTCAGAAATTGCTTTAGAATCTAAGGGAAATTCTCAAAAAATTCTCAAATACTAGAAATATTCCATCTACAAAATGTGGAAATGGTCTTATGGTCTAAGTATATGAAAAATAAATGTATTCTAAGTCTATACTTTAAGGTTCCCATGGCATTTCATTCAAATATCATGAACCTCAAATTATAGACTTATACTAGGTCTTATTTAAAAAAGAGTCCTTATAACATATAATTTAGACCAGATACTTCTAACCAAAGATTTTCATGTGTTTGTTAATACATTAAAACCCTTTTAACATTAGACCATTATATCATTTTGAACCCTTTTTTAACATGATTTGTAAGGTTAGGCATATATATTTTAGACCAATGCATATATTGTGTTTTTTAAACACAACATAAATATTGGCTTAGAACATTTAGCCATGATTCCCTTTATATAATTTATAAAAAATAGACATTAATCCCTTAGCCTAAAGTTTTCTTTGTGATTAATAAATATGTATCAAACCTTGGACTAAGGAATTTAAGCCTAAGCCTCATTTTAATAATGTACTAACTTAAAGTTTGGGCATCTCTACAAATCTAATAGTTTGCACTTTATCACTAGAGGGTGATATAATGATGCAAATATCCTAATGACTTTTCAATGAAGTCCTAAGATCCCATGAGCTCAACACATGGTGGAGGCCCATTCAAATTAAAACTACTAGATGATCTAACGGTTTGTTCTTCATCACACTCTATGATCTAATGGCATGAAAATGCCCATGAATTTTCAAAGGTGCATGAGCTCATCACATAGCCAATGCTCATTCAATGAAGGACTAACATAGGATACGAAGCATGGGGAAGGTATGCAAAGATGCCAAGTGTCAAAACCACAAGGATTGAAACAAAAAGAGCCAATCATAGGTGAGGGCCCATATTACAATTAATGACTCACACTAATCTAGGATTTTGATCTGATGGTGAAAAATAAAGAGGGCATTTTAAAATGCCAACAACTATTGCTCAAAGGCATTTATGAAAAATGACAAGAAAGGTCTAGACTAATGCCACATAGATGCCACATAAGTAGAAAATGACAAAATGAAATATCTTATGGGATTGAAAATGCAAAAGCATAAAGGCAAAGGTCCAAATCAAATCCAAGGAACATATAAGCCAAAGTCTAATATATCCTTCCATTAAAGCTCCAAAACCCTAAAAATTTACCTAAAAGTGTCCCAATTAAATTCATTTGGTCATAATTTGATTCAAAGAGAGCTTGATTATGTTTTTAGCATAAAAGAGCTTTCATAGAGACCATTTGCTATCTAAGATAAAAAAAAATTAGAAGAAGAGACCATGGTAGCTCGTAGACAACTATAAAAAGAGACCAAGCTCTACTTGGTGATAGATAATGAGGGGGAAATCTTCAAGGACACCAAATTAGATGTTTTAGTCCTAAATGTCTCAAGCATTAGGAATTGGTCTAAATTATTCTTTGCCATGGAATAACTGAAGCCCATCACAAAGGAGTAGAGGATTACCATGGTGAGTTAGAGACATTATGATTTAATCACTATCCAAATGGTTAGCCTTCACCACACTACTGTAAAGCTTGAGGTACTTCACTATATAGACATCCTTTCCCCCATCTTTGTTAATTGTAGAGTATATAATGAATGGATCATCAGGAAGGGAAATTCTAAGAAGATAGCTTATATTTCTCTTGTGGATTTTGAGAAATATTATAAGCTCCCTCTCCCCTAAGTGGACTTGTCCAAAATCAAGGAATGGACTCGCAATCATGACCTAGTCTCTATCTTTAGACCCTAGTTACACCAAGGACTCCATATCTTCAAGGACTTTGAAGAAAAAATCCCAATAGTCTAATTTATGGAGGGCATCAGAGTTATAATGACCCTATTAAATCAAGCCTTTAGATCCCCCTTAGCCACATATGCGAACAAAATATGGGTCCCCTTTGTGCATTTCATGGTGGAAGGAAAGCCTACCCCACCAATTAAAGATTTAATCAGTGTCTTCTTGGCCAAGCAATTTACTACCATCAAAAATAAGACATATAAGTAGTTTTATATGATTTCATACCTATTAGATACCGTTCTTGCCTCAATCAACTTCCCTGGTATTAGAAATTGGTCTCCTAAGGGAGAAACTACCATTTCCCACCATTACTCCTAGTTTCATATCTTTAAGTATAGGAACCATATGCAATTTATTTGTGATTGTGTCTACCCAGACATAGTGGAGGCTATCACAAGTTTTCCCATGCTTAGGGTCTATCCACTAATCAAAAATTATGTTGAAATGATGGGTGACATCTAGTACTACCCTGACTACATGATCATCAAGATTGAGGGGATTATGTCTCAGACTTATAGATTACCAATATATGTTCCAAATAAGATTTCCAAGCAAGAAATTACCTCACAACTCATCAATGGCATTGATGGGATTTCCAAAGAAAAGAGGAAGGGTCTTCTCCACCACTCCCATCTAACCATTGGAAGAACTATTCTTTAGGATTGGAAATAAGTTGATACCATGGATAAGCATAGGGATTCATTTGGGTTTCATCTTGATGAACTCAAGATTTGGGATCCTAAGAACATAGTGATCAGTCATTTGAAGGAGAATAATCTCCCTAGGCCTAAGTACAGGCATCAACTCAGTGTTCATGATACCATTTATATTAAGTGTAAGAACTATGAAGAGGTGTTGTCCATGATTCATGGGAACAACATCAAAATTGAACACAAATTGACAAAGGATGATAATCCATATAGAGAGGCATGTAAAATGTATCCTTTACAATATCACTTGCTACCTAGACCATCTGGGACAACCCAAGAACAACCCAAGCAAAACAACCATAGCCACAACCTCAAGAGTAGGTTATGCAAAATCAGGATGAACAAGGTCATGGTAAGGATAAATTAAGAGAAGTAAGATTAGAAGAGAGACCCAAGGAGGGACCCTCATCTTTAGCATCACCACAAAAGCCACTTTTCCCTATTCAATACATAGATATGATCGCCTTAGAGCCAGATGAGACACTTGAGGGTTCTCTCAAAAAACTTATAGAGGCATATGACACTAATAGAGAAGAAGAATAGTTTGAAGAAGCTAAAATCTAAGTAGGGGAGTTTGAAGAGGAAAAAGATAAAAAGCTTGCTCTGGACATGGTCCCATTGGCTCTTAGGGAGAAGAGAAAAGTAGAAATGGCACTAATCCCTATTGGGCTCAAAAGACTTAGGTTGACTCGCACACACCCAACTAATGAGGTCAACCTATTTACTGATGAATTTCCCATCCATGGGCCAATTATCATAGACTAGTTCATTTATGAAAAATTGTAAAAGATCCCTTCTCTTTCCTATTCATGGGCCATGACAAAATTTATCAATGTTGAAGTGCATGATGACATGAATCCATGGATTAGATCTATGGTGAAATTATATGAAGAGAGAAGGATTGTGGTCTCTCCAAGATCTAAAAGCAAGAGAATGGATGCCCTAGGAGCATCAAGTAGTTTAGGTGTAGAGATCCCTAAACCTCTAAAATTCATAGAGTCATCCAACACCATTCAATTTAATCCAGAGATAGATAGATTGGGTAGGGTTACTACCAAGACAGCCATTGTGGGAGTAGAGGAATTCACCTTCCAAAAAGTGGAACCCTTTATAGGATTAACCCTAGTTGAGATCAACAGTTGGGTGAAGCTACCATTCATGAAGAAGATGTTGAAAGCTTAATTGAATCCCAATCAGCATAATCAAAAGCAAGGGTCAAGGGAATAAAATAGATGGTCTATAATTTAGAAAGGGAAAAAAAACTTGGAGGCATAGACAATTCTATCAGTACCTGAGGCAATGACCAAAATACTTGATGAGTCATTTTTTGACATGTTTGAGGCACTCAAAACAATAAATCTAAAGTAGAGTGTATTAACACAATAGGGTGCATTAACCAATGGTCTAGTTACCCAATGTCAAGCCTTAAAAGATAAAATATCCAAACTTCTCAACATCAAAGCAAAGAAACAAATCCCAGGCTTTAAAACCATTAATTTAGGACACTTGAGCACAATTCTAGGAATTGTGGTTGACAAGGTTCAAAGTTTGAGTGCATGGCACAATAATGTGGAAAGGTTCCTAGAAGATGATAAGGAGTTAATTGCAAGGATTGAATAGCTTCTTGGACTATGCTTGTAGATTATACACAACCCACTGCCCTTGGAATCATAAGTGATGAGGAATTCAAATATAAGGTTACTTTGGTAGCTCAAGAAATCAAAGGAAAGAGCCAAGGCCAATCTATGGATGATAACAGTAGGATCCTAGACATGATATTCAATTCTAGAGAGGATAAATGAAGCTAGGAGCATTAAATAAGCCATGGAAAGAAATGATAGAGAAATCGAGGACTTGGTAGATCAAGAGGAGGAGCATATCCTAAAGCTTGTTTTGGATCTAAAGCAAGTTGATGAGCAACATACTAAGGCCATGATCATCCTCCAATAACAACAAGCAAAGGCCCCACCAGCAAATTAGACAATATTCTATTTTGTAGAATTTTATAACTTTTTGAAATAGAATATTCCATTGTAAAGGCACATGTTAGTTTATTAGCATATTTGCCTCTAGGTCAATATGATGCAAAAAAGTGTATTTTAGAGCATGGTTAAAAAGGATAGCTGTCCTTAGCTTTGTACATTTATATCTTAAAAAGATGACTAGTATACTACCTAGTTTTTGTATAAAATGGCAGCATTACCACTCTGTAAAGGGAGAGAATTTTGATCAAATTTTGTACACTTGAAGCAATTAATATAATCAAGGAGTTCTGAAAGGATTGTCCATGTTTGATATGTCAATTGCTAATATAGATTTTCTCTCAATTGTTGGTTTTAGGTCTTAAATTTGAATAGATTCTTTGAATTTAGGGTTGCATTTTATAATAACAGGGTTTTTAATTTGTGCATATGCTAGATTAGTTGGAAGATCTTAGGTTTTGTTTCATTTCATTTTAATTTGTATTCAGATGTGCAAATGCTATTTGATTATAGTAGTAAATTCTTAAAGTAGACCTAGTTTTTACTTTTAAATATTTACATTATCCTTTGAAGTTTGCCTGATATATAGTGGAATTTGAGCTAAGGCTTTTTTACATTGTATATTGGTTTGAATGCATAATCAGTTGAAATTGATTCTTTGTCATGATATTTAAGACTAAAATTGGTAATCACTTGGTTCTTTTCTGCCTTACCCTTCTCTTTGATCTTTTTTATACCATATCACTATAGCTTAATCTCCATTATAAATATCCACTTAGTTTATTTTTTAGCTTAATTCTAGATCAAAATTCACTATAACATATATTTTCTACAATTTACAAAGAATAGACCATGATAGTTCCCAACCATCACTCATTATAAATTTGTGGGACACCAATACATATCTTTGTTGCTATTTCACCATAGGTGACATCAAGTTACCACAACCTACTACTCATGCTTTAAATTCCTTGAATTCTAAAATGAGAAGTGTTTTTTGAACACTAAGAAATCATGTGGTACACTTAGAGGTATCAACAAGGCGTTCCTCATTGGCACTATAAGGAGGGTCAATCTTCATGAATTATTTAAATCCTTGCTAATATTAGTGTGTTTTGATGTAATATCAGTGTATCTTTGTGTTTTTGAGTGAATTATTTGCTTATAAGTATAAATGTCATTGATCTTTGTTTTTTGTCACACATCTTTGTGCTGCCTTAGACAAAGATTGAAGTTCTTTGGGTATTGATGCTTGTTTTCAATAAATTTAGCTTAAAATTTGAAAATCCATAGTATCTAAGGTTAAGATAGCTCATTTTAGTCAAAGGTTGGCATATCTTTCATAGATATAAGTTCCTTTAGGCTTAGACTTATAAAGATAGATCATATTCATGTAATTAAAAGCATATTTGAGATAATTCAGTCAAAGATCAACTTCCTTTGCATTTTTTCATACAATCTTTGTAAAATAAGCTCAATGCGTAGGTCTAACTCTTATTTTTTATAAAATTTAACTTGATACAATGTATTTCAGGTAGTGTCTTCAAATTTCAAAGCTTAAATTATCCAGGATTAAGACAAGATCACACTCAAAAATCAAGGAACCTTTGCTTGAGGTTGACGTTCACAAAAAAGCCATATGTGATAAAGATAAATGCATGAGATATAAATATTTTCCAACTTCACCCCTTCAAGGTACCTGTGCCTTCAATCTTCATCTAGGTATGGCTTGGTTAGGAGAATCTTCAATTAATGTACTAGGTGTGGTACATGATCTCCCATGTAACCTTGAAAAGTATTTGCCCACATTTAGCCCAGCTAGTATTATAAGTATTAAAGAGCACATTAAGTATTTTAAAGTAGCCTTAAGGTTACTAAATATTGTGCATGAATATGTGGCTTGTAGGTTATTCCCCTTTACCTTTAAATATGTTGCTTATGAATGGTTCTTGAACTTGCTTGATAATTACATCACCAGTTAGGATGGTTTCATTGATATTTTTATTGATCAATTTTGTAAGATTATCAGTCCTTGTGTTATTTACCATCAGTTCACCACTATTATTAGAGATTAAAGTGAGCCTATTAGGTATTTTAATTCTATATTTCAAAAAATGTATAGCAGGACCATAGAACATATAAGCCTGATGATGTCTTAGCTTTAGAAATATACAAAGATGTAGTGGATCCATGACCTCTGTATTTTTGAAGGGATCCATGCCAGCTATAACTTCATTAGCTAGGGCCTATTTTTAGGTGGTAACCATCAATGATCAAATTCAACCCCAAGGGTAAATGGCATATTTTATGCCAAATATCAACCCATATATGCCTGTGATGAACTTATTCCCCAACAACAACCAAAATATCCTAGTATTAAACCAACTCCCAAACGTCAATCAATTGCCATTGAGTCATGTTACTGTCAATTAGAACTTAGGATTTTTAAATCATCCTACTAATGGATTCAATACAAATGATCAAAGGGATTTGGTATCATCTGCTAACAATAACCAGGTACACACTTATAAAACTCCTAAAAATAAAAATGAGTCTATCTATAAAATGGTCCAAAAGTTGAGCACATATTTTCTTCAGTTACAAAAACAAGTTGGAAAAACTATTGAAAGTTCAAGTAGGAACTTCTCATTTCAAAGGTATAATAGGCCAAATAATAGATTTCAAAATGATAGCTTCCATAATAATAGAAATAATGATCCATATTTTGAAAAGAAGACCATAGACATTAACCTCACTAATATTGAATTAACTAATTATTGTAGGGTACATTACACAACCAAGCATGGATAAATTGATTATATTGAGTTTTGCAAAGATTTTGAGGCTTTCCAAGAGGAGTTGGATATATTTGAAGTGGTCCTCAATAAGGAAAGTGGTGTAGATGATTATGGATCTAAATCATATGATCAAGCCTTCATGGTGGATACTTTTGATTTCCCCTTTCAAGAGGAGAATGAACCTAATGAGATGCCTAAGGAGATCTAAGCTTTTCAATAGTTTTTAAAGAAGACCTATTCCTTAAGGAATAGGGAACAGAGGCAGCCCTTGACTAGCTTAACACCTCCCAGTAATTTTAGAACCCCTCCAGACACTTCTTCAAGCAATAATCATGAGGCACCTAAAGGGAGTACTTATAAACCTAATGTTGATATTCCTAGTTCTTCTAATAAAACTAAATATAACATAGTTGAGGATATGAAGAAGATAAAGTCTAATGTCACTTTGCATGAACTCATGTAGATCATAGAGCAAAGGGACTTCCTACTAAAATATCTATCAAAGAAGTCCAACAATCCACCCAAGGCTGATCATGCTAATGTGACTGTACACAAAGCTAAGGCAGAATCTCCCTCTTTCTTGCACAGTGTCAGGTTGTTTGGTAAGAAATTACATAATTTTTTTCTAGATTCTACTACTTCTACCAACATCATGCCTACAAGTATATGAAAATAGCTTGGCCTAACTCTTATAAAATCTTAGAGGGTTGTCACCCAATTAGACAAATCTAGTGTTAAGGTGATTGAGGAGCTTCTAAATGTTCACATATAACTAGCTTCTGAGCCTAGGGTACAATAATTCATTGATATTCAAGTTATTGATATACTTGATGTTTATGGGATCTTATTGAGTATGGAATGGACCAAGGCTTTGAATGGTTTCATGTCCATATATTGATCACATTTGTGACTACCTTGGAAGGGAGTTCCTAATTAGATTAGGGTTGAGATAGAGCCAATGATGAAACACATGATAACAAAATACAATGTTGTAAATGAGAGGGTTAACATCATTGACTTAAACTTGGGGGTTTTCACCTTAGAGACTAATAAGGTATGTGATCCCAAGCTTATTCATATTATTCCTAGACTATGGAAATCACATTTTGATGGTGCTAGGTGTAATTTTGGATCAGGTGTGGGAGTTGTCTTAATTGACCATTCTAATATAAAATACCATGCTTCCTATAGGCTCTAATTCCCTTGCACTATCAATCTTGTTGAATATGAAGCCCTTATTTTAGGCTTGTAATTTGATGTAAAGAACAAGGTCAAAGAACTACTAGTTTATGGGGATTTAGAACTAGTTGTTACCAGGTAAGAAGTAAATACCAGTGTAAACTCTCATATCTTAAAAGGTATAAGTTTAGGGTTTGGGATTTGATTGAATCCTTTGATAATTTTAGCATCACTTCCATCCCAAGGGAATAAAACCAATCTGATAATGAGTTGGCATCTGTTGTAGCCAACCTCATGCCCAACCAAGATTCCCCCAATTTTAGCATTGAGTTGATCCCTTATTTTTTAGTACCAGATAATGTTAACTACTTTCAAGTTTTCAATGATGATAAATAGATATTGGATTTCATGACCAATTCTAGAGCATTTGATGCTCATATTATTGATGAGACTAATGAAAATACATTTAAGGAGGATAAGTTTGATGGTAAAGTCATTCAGTTGAATGACAACAAGATCCCCAAGGGGATGATTGCTTTAGAGATACTATTTGATCAGGATAAACTAGCTGAAGTTTCTAAGATTCTCAAACTAAGTGGGAAATATTATAATGTTGTTGATCTTGGCCTCCAAGATCAATCCCAACTAGTAAACATTGGAAAATCATGTACAAACATTGAAAATAAGAAGGCTAAAGAGTTGCTTACCCAATACAAGGATGTCATAACATAGTCTTATGATGACTTAAAGATGTTTGATCCAAGAGTCATTACCCATACTATACCCCTTAAAGAAAGTTGAAAACCATTTAGGTAGAAATAGAGGCCTGTAAACCTTGTCCGAGAACCCATGATCTTCAAGGAAGTTAATTGGTTACTAGATGCTAGGATAGTCTTCCTGATCAAGTATTTTACTTGGGTGGCTAATTTAGTGCCAATCAAGAAGAAGAAAGGTGAGATTAGACTTTGTATTGACTTCAAGAATTTAAACAAAGCATTTGAGAGGGAAAACTATCTCCTTCCTTCTTTAGACCAAGTGATACAAGTTTTTTTAGGTTCAGCTATGATGTCTTTTCTTGATGGTTGCTTAGGTTACAACCAAGTGTTATTTGATAGAGAAGATAGGATGAAAACAACTTTCACAACAAAATGGGGAACCTTTATTTACAAGAGGATGCCCTTTGGGCTAATCAATGCAGGAGCTACTTTCCAAAGAGCTATGGACCATGCCTTCCAAGGTCTAATTGGTAAGTGTATTATTATTTATATGGATGATCTAATAGTTTTTTCAAAAAATAGGGAAGATCACTTCATGCATTTGTAGCAAGTGTTTGAAAGATGTAGAAGGTATGAAATCTCCTTAAACCCTAAGAAGAGTATCTTTTGTGTTACATAAGAAAAATTATTGGGTCATGTTATAACCAAATATGGAATCTCTATCGATATTAAAAGAGTGGAGGCCATATCTAGAATATAACCTCCAAATAGTAAAATAGAGTTAAAGTCATTCTTTGGTAAGATAAATTTTGTAAGAAACTTTATTTCTGGTTTTGCAGAGTTTGTCAAGCCACTAAATAATATGCTAAAGAAGGATGCCAAAATCACATAGAATGAGGAATATAGAAAGGCATTCAATAATATCAAGGAGGCCATTAGCCAGGCTTTAGTCCTCATAAGCCCTAATTTCTTAAGGGACTTATACCTCTATTCCTTTCCATCTAACCACATTATGGCTGCAGTGTTAACTCAGAAGATTGGTGGGTGTGATCATACAAAAGCTTTTGTAATCACTAATTTCAAGAATGTTGAGTTAAATTATTCATTCATTGATAATCAAGCATACACATTAGTTAAGTCAATAAATTTAGGCATTATATCCTTAGAAATAAAGTACATGCTATCTTACCTGACCCTGCCACTAAACTTATGTTAAGTTCTAATGAACTAGGAGAGAGAAGAGGTAAGTGGATGTCTATTTTGTAGAAGTATGATTTGGAAATAAAAACATCAAAATTGATAAGATGCCAAAGTTTGATCCAGATGATTGTTAATGCTAACCCTAGACTAAGTATTATGCAAGTGGATCAACAAAACTTTCAAGCTGTGAATGGTATGATTCAAGCATATATTAATAATTAATGGTACTTATACTTCAGAATTATCTAGGGTGAAAAATATGTCCCTAAGGTTGAATTCAGCCCACTACCTAATCAAGGATGGGGTCTTGTATAGAATAAATTTTAAAGGGGTTTACTTTAAATGTGTCTCACAAGAAGAAGCCACCCAAATCATGACCGCCTTCTATGAAAAGCTGGGTAGTGGACATCCATTTGGAAGAACCACAGCCCATAAAATTCTTAGAAATGGTTATTATTTGCCAAATATTTTTAAATATGATCACAAATATGTGAAGGAATGACACTCATGTTAAATTTTTAGCACCAAAGAGCCAAAGGAAGTAATGCCTTTGCAACTAGTCATGGTTGATAAACCCTTTGCTCAATGGGAGTTAGACTTTGTTTGGATAATCAACCCTCACTCATTAAAAGATCACAGATATATCCTGATTGTCATCGAATATTGTACAAGGTGGAATAAAGATTGAACCACTAAACAATGCAGGACTGAGGAAGTGATCAACTTCTTAGAAGAAAACAACTATACTAGGTTTGGAACTCCAGTCTCTCTAGTGTGTGACAATGGATCTACCTTCATCTCTATAGATATGACTGAATGGGATTATGATAATGATATTGCTTTGAAGTTTTCATCTAACCATTATCCCAATGAAATGGATTCTTTGAGTATACAAACAAAAACTTAATGAAGGCAATCAAAAAGTCTGATGCAAACAAGCCCATGACTTGGCATAAACTCCTTAAATTTGAACTTTGGGATGATAGGATAAGAATCAAGCAAGCCTTGAGAGCCTCACCATTATTGTTGGTGGATGGACAAGAGCCTATCTTTCATATCACTCTTAAGTTTCCCACATACACACTTATGCAAGAATATATGGAAGACAATCAAGAGTTAGCAAAGTCTAGGTTGTTGGAAATCATTCAAATGGAAGATGCAAGGAAAAAAGCCTTTTCTAACTTTAGCAAACATCAGACCACAATAAAAAGGTAGTTTAACAAAAGATCAAAGTGTTCAGACAAGATGACCTGGTTCTTCTTTGGGACAAAGCATCTGAGCCTAAGGGAAAACATGGCAAATTTACACCCTTATGGATTGGCCCATACCAGATTATAGAAATATTGGGAAAAAAAACCTTCAAGCTCAAAGATATATGAGTAGAGTTTACATTGCCCACCAATGGGAAATACCTCAAGCACTACTTCTCTGCTACTTCTCCTGAGGTCTTCATGGAGTAAATTGTAAGATGGTTAAGATTAGTGTAGGTAGGCTAGCTAGCTTTCATTTAATTATTTCCTTCATGTCCCTTATTTTTTCATAAGCATGTATATATTTGTTTGATTTCCTTTGCTTTCTTGCTTTCCTTCTTTTTATTGTGTGTTTCTTTCTTGTTGCTTTGTTCCTTGATTTTCTAATAAGTCCTTTGGATAGTTTTAAGCTCAAAGTATGAATTTTGCTTGAAAATTCCCAAAATTTAGAAATGAAGGTGTGTACCCCTTGTATAAAATAATCATGGTCCTAAAATGTAAGCATAATGTTGTCATATATAGAAATTGGTAAAGACCAATAGAAGAATTTAATCATTTCATAATAACTTGACCATTGTCTTGATCCCAAATTGGTTTTAAGAAGACTTAAACTATCATGATATAGCCATACTAGAACTTAATCAATATCCTTGATTGGGATAATGGTTGCATCTATAGGTGATTCTTTGAAGATCAAACACTTGGCCAAATCCTAAAACTTGGTTATTTTGGTTCCCAACCTTGCTGACAACATAAAGATCTAAGGAAAATACAAAAAGAGCTCAATGCAAAATCAAAAGCTTTCAAGCATAGGTAGTTTTGGTAATCTCCATCAAGGATATGGATGCCTAACTGGTAGTAGATCAAGCCCTAGAGTGGAGCCAAAGGCATCTCTGTTAGAGCTATGGATGCCTGCTTGATAGGAGAGTAATGCCCAAACCTTCCCTAAGCTAAAACATTGGTACTTAATGAACATATTAACATGCTATAATTCAAGTGTTAGTGATCAAGGATAAGAAACCCAGAAGTTGTTTCTTGAATCCCATGGAAAATAATAAGTGGAATCAAAGCACACACATATAATGGCTATGGCTATGTTTTGGTGTTTAACCATAAGTATGCAAGTATGAGGTTTGTTTCAACTATGATCTAGTATAGATAGTGATATTGATCAAGTGGAGTGGATGACCTAATTATTTGTCTAAATTAGAGTCTCTAGATTCTAACATATTGCTATGTTTCCTTCATGAGTCGCTATTTATTGGGACCAACATACCCCCATTTCTAAAAATTGGGACCCTTGAGAAACCCTAGAAATGGAACATGAGATATAGCATATTAAGGTCATTTGTAGAATTTGAATATCATCCACTTTGTTAAAAGCAAGATTACTGACTATGTTTTAATTTAATTTTGACTAACAATGCTAATAAATATCCTTATTGATTTTAAGTTGTAGGTTCCATGGTTTTTGTTCTTGATAAATTCATGTTTCAAAACCCTAGTAAAACCCTCAGTTTAAATTTGAAAATTGGTAGTAACCTTTTTTGAAAAATTCATTTTGGCCTAAGTATAAAACTCAAGTTTTAATCTTATTCATATTTTCCAACACAATTAAAATATAATTTAAAATGCTCGATTCCATTTGTTATTTCCCCTTTAAAGTTCCTTGTATGCCTAACTAACATTTATTCTATAGGGTCCTTTTGATATTTCCTAACTTAGCCTAAGATTTTAACCCTAAGGCCCCATTGTATTTATTATTAGAAATGGGACCTTAGTCTTAATATCTTAGCTTAAGTTCTAGCTCCTTGAGTCCAATTTTATGTTAACTTGATCCTTTGATTTATACCTTAGCCTAAGGTTTTAATCCTAAGGCCCTAACATATTTATTAATATAATTGGGACCTTAGTCTTAACACCTTAAGTTAAGTCTTTTTATCATCATGGTCCTAATTTTAACATCCTCACATCTTGTAGGATTCAATGGCCCTCACTTTATCATGGTATTTGATCAAAAGGAGTGAGGAAAGCTTGAGCTTTGATTTAAACAACATGAATCTCAAATGATCTAACAGTCTGTACTTCCTCTTAGCCTTTTGATTAGACAACATGAGGAAGCCTGATAGAATCCTACACATAGCCCCTTAGACCAATCACATTCAAGCTCTTAGATCAAGATCAATGATTCTCACTTCATCATGAAGAATTGATTGGATGAAGTAAGGCATAGTTGAAAAGTCAAAATATTACAGATAGCCTATAGGATCAACACATGGCACCCTTACATGCGATTATCAAAGGAAAATAGGTCTTGCATATCAAAGTAACCAATCATGAGTAAGCTCCCAGATCATGATCCTACAGCTCTCACTTCATCATGGATTTTGATTTGATGGATCGCATTGAGTCATAATTTGACAAGCTTAAATTGATGTTTATATGACTATCATTTGACATCCATGAGGACATATTTGATGTTTATATGACTGTCAACTTTAAACCCATCAAATTAAAAGCTTCACTAGCTTAAAATTGATGTTGATGTGACCATCATTCAACATCCATGAGGATGTATTTAATGTCTATAAGACCTTCAAATTTAATATAATGAATTATTCTACTCAAGGTTAAAATACACTCCAAAATCTTGTTGGAAGGCTCAGAAATTTGATTTACAGTCAAAGGGAAGTGCTCAAAAAATACTCAAACAATAAAAATCTTCCATCTATAAAATGTGAAAATGGTCTTATGGTCTAAGTATATCAAAATAAATTTAATCTAAGTCTGTACTTTAAGGTCCCCATGGCATTTTGTTCAAATATCATGAACCTCAAACTATAGACTTTGTTGGGTGAATATTTTGTCGTCAACTAACTGATGACAAAATGGGTATATCAACCATAGCATAGGGAGATTTATGCCACAAAAAGTGTGAATTTACCAGATCTAGACGAGGTAAATCTCTCCTCTCATCAAGGGGAGGTTCCTTATGAATATTTATTTGTTATATGTATATATAGTTAAGCAGAAAATAACACATGGGGTGGTATAACAACATCCACCTCTCTTTTTTCAGAGGTAATGTATAAAGAACAAAAGAGAGAAATCTTGGTCGTGGACCAACAACATTCCTCTTCTTTCAGGAACGGTATCTAACGTAGAGCAGGAAATCACCTGAAGTAAATAACAAAAGTTTACAAAAAAACTCATGTAAGCTCAAAGTCTTTCGTAGCTTCCTTCATCGATTCAAAACAAGCGTAACTGCAGAGTGAAACAAAGCACAAAGTCTTCACCTAAAACTACAAAAGATAACGAAATCACAAAGATAAAAGTAGCTCAAAGTCTCTCTTCTACCTTTTAAAAATGCCCTCAAATAATATTAACACACCCACTTTGCTTATTAAATCAGACAAACAAGATATTACCAGGAAAAAGGACATAAGAACTATTTCCTAAATAACACAGATGATTTCAACACAAAATCTAAAATAAACCTGTTTCTCATTCATTTAACAAAATATGATTTACAAGTTTGAGCACAAAGTCTCAAAAAGTGTTTCAATTTCGATAGAGTTTTTGCTCTCTATTATCCAAGATGCATTCACAAAAGAGGTCTCCACTATATATAGGGAGAAACTCTCAAAATAAAAAGATTATAATATAAAAATATCTTAGTCAAAGATGACTCATCTTTGACTTTGAGATATTTTTCTAGAATTTTTACATGTAATTACATATTACAAAAATGCATGCACTTTCACATCACAAAAGTGCATGAGAAGAGAAGAAAAAGAGAGAAGGGGAAAAAAGTTCAGCTCCTTTCACCAGACTTCTTCAGATGAGCATCGTATATGGTGATAGATGCTTGATTTGGTTCTTTCTATGAACTCGGCCAAATCCACGTGCCCAATCTCTATATCCTTAATGTGATCAAAATTTAGAAGCAACTGAGGTGATTAGAAAAATGTCTTGATGCTTGTACTTCATTGTCTTCAACTTCTTCAGGGAAACTTCAGTGATCTGAAAGAACTTCTGTTGAAAGGGCATCAATGAAGGGGGATCTTTTAGAGAAACTACAGCATGAATCATGACTGTGCAATTAGGAGAAAAAAGTAGCAAGCTGAAAAAATTGCACATTTGATGGTCACGATCAGGGAAATGTGCTTGAAAGGGATGAGACGTGAATAGGTCAGAAAGCGGAGGAAAAGGGGAGTGGGCACGGAAAATGGGATAATGAAATTTTTTCAAAGATAGCAAAAAAAGAGGGAAAATATGCAGTGGCGGCAAAATTTTCCGCCCGTGCATATTTGCTAAAAAATATGCAATGGCGGCAAAACTTGTCGCCTGTGCATATTTTTTTAAAAATACGCTGTGGCAGCAAAATTTGCTGCCCATGCATATTTGCTGAAAAATATGCAGTGGTGGCAAAATTTGCCGCTCGTGCATATTTGCTGAAAAATATGTAGCGGCGGCAAAATTTGCCGCTCGTGCATATTTGCTGAAAAATATGCAGCGGTGGCAAAATTTGCTGCCCGTGCATATTTTGCTGAAAAATATACAATGGCGGCAAAATTTGCCGCCCATGCATATTTGCTGAAATTTTTTGCCACCCATGCATATTTGCTGAAAAATATGCAATGGCGGCAAAATTTGCCACTCGTGCATATTTGCTAAAAAATATGGTGAACTCTTTAAAATTTATCAAAAATTTGAGCATTCTGATCACATAAAAAAACACAGTGAATTTCACGTTTGCTGGGAAATCACAACTAAAAAAGGTCACAAACTTTTCAAAGAAGTTAGTTGACGAAAACTCGAGATCAAAAGAAACTTGCCTTAAAAGATGAACCTAGAGAGAAAACATGAAATGAACAAGTTTCATAGGGGTTGTTCCAAAAAATGAGCTAAGCTGATTTTGGAAACAACAATTGGCTCCTATTGGGGAACTGCCTTCTATTGCAAAAAGTGATTGAAGGGGGTAGAACCCAGAATCTCTAGTGCCTTGAAGTGTGCCATTGGGCTACGGAGTCATGCTACCCAAAAAAAAGGCTCCAAAAATTTAAAAAAAACAACAAAACAAAGAAAAAGGCTATAAAAATATACATATGTACAGAAGGACTCATCCGATACTTTAAGAATTGAAGTACTTCAGATGCTGCTCCCTGAGAGGTAGTGACGATGGCATTCTGTCTTGATAAACCAGCAAGAAGCCATTTTCTCCCCATAATTGATGATGTGTGAATGAAACTCTCCACTAGAAAACCAATTTCTTGTGTCTTCCCTTCTGTTTTCTCCTCTTGCCCCACAATAAGACTTATCTTTTGATCTGAAAACCATGAATCTTTGTTTTCTTGAGAAGAGCTCTTTTCCCTTATCATGATGCACAACAGCATGGTCAATTACCATAATTGGTTGCTCTTTTGATTCCATCTAGCACTTGATTTGTTTGTCTTTATTTGACACCTGCCATTGATTGGCACTATCAAGCCCACTTCTCATTGTTTCATCTAAACCAATTTTTTGGTTAGCATTCTCAAGGGTTTTAACAGGCTCTTCATGAACCTCTTCTGTGGTCAGAAAATAATTGCCCCTGCCAGAAGACTCAAACAAAATTTGAGCCACAGGGGCTGACATTTGGGTGACTAGGTACTTTGCCTCTCTCTCAGGAAGCAACCTTTGCATCACGTTTTTCACAGGGATTCTTGCCTGGGACAAGTCCATGCTCAATTCTCCTCTGACATCTTTGCAAAAGTTTTGTCCAAGCAGAATGCCATATGAAGTTGGGATGTCAGCTACTAAAACTGTCATCTTGATCCTCTTGTCAGGGAACGCTACCAATGCAAATTGAGCATCTTTTATCTGATCGAGGAGTGGGACTTGTTTGTTCTTCATGGAGAAAAATCTCTCAAAAGTTTTAGTCAATGTGAGATCAAGAGATTCTACCACTTTAGCAGGCATGACATTGTCAGATGCACCAAAATCGATGATGAGTTGCTCAACTTGTGACCGTTTATTAACAAGGAAACATAAAAAGGTTCTATTTTCTCGAGAGCAACTGGAGGAGTCACGACAAGATTATTCTGGGTAGATACATTATTTGGGAGATCATGAGTTACCCTCAAAATTTCTTGTCTTGCAGGGATGACTGTACCTTTCACACATTTTGCCAACCTATCCAATTGTTCAGGATGGGCTTGTAGGAATTCAAATTTAGACATTTAAATTTTAGTCTTTTTGACATGCTCAGTTATGTCAAATGTCTGAATTCGACTAGGCACAGAGGATGGGAGTTCACTATTTTGGTTTTTTGGAGGGGGAGGGCTGGTTTGCAAAGTTGAAGTAGAGGGCACAAAGATGCTTGGGGTACGTACCTTTTCAACAGTCACCGAGTCCTTTAGTTAGAAGGGCAAAGTGGTTCCCTGCTTGGCAATTGAAACTACTCGCTGAGGTTGCTCCTCTATCTTCTCTTTATCAGCTTGTTAGGATGACTATTTTTGAGATCGAGTGAATATGGCATATGATCTCTCAGCTGCATTCCCCTCGCTTTTGGGTTCATCTTGATAATTCAGGTAACCAATGATGGAGTTGCCAGCTAATTCTTCTTCCTGCTCATCAAAGAGATTAGCATTATCTTGTTGGTTCAATTGAGGTTAGAGTGAATAGTAATTTTCAGTCTCTAGGTAACCGATCGCTGAATTGGCAGGTGATACTTCAATGGCCAATTTCCTTGGAGGGGGAAGCAGGCGATTTGATTGCCCTTGATTCTAGGTAGCATTACCCTGATATTGCAAATTTTGAAATGTTCTCCTGGGCATATCTCGATAGGTAGGGGTAGACTCCCCTTGGGCTATTTGCCTCTTCAAAGCTATCAGTTCATTCATCAATTTTTGCATCATAGGATCTGTAGTGCTCATAGAAGAGCTTTCAGCAGATGAAGAGAATCTATTTTTACTAGGGTCTTTTCTGATCTTACCTGCCAAGATAAGATCATCTTCAATGTCAGTAGCCAAATTTTGAGCCAAGGCTAGATATATAGGGCCAGCTTGCTTCAATAGAAAACTTACTTCAGGAAGCTGCAAGTTGATGAAAAAGCACTTGAGATTCTCCGGCGTGGGTTGAGCCACAATTAGAATCTGGTTCCTCAACTTGTTGAATTTAGCTATGAAATCTCTCATAAGTTCTTGAGATTCTTTTTTTATCTGTGCTAGCTGAGCTAACAAAGCGTATGCATCCTTAGTAGGTTTAAACCTAGCTTCAAATTTAGCTTTGAGCGTGTCCCAGTCAGTCACTGACCTGGCCTATAGGTGGTAGAACCAATCCATGACAACGCCTTACAGGGTTTCCACAAAAAGTCTCACTGCTACATCTTCAAATTCCACATCGATTATGCCACATGCTATAGAGAAAGAGGCGATATGCTCGTCAGGATGAACCTTTTCGTCACTAAAAAACTTAGATTTTTTTTCTTAGAACTACGAGGTAGTTCATGCAAGGGTGGAGTCAAATTAAGAAGACCAAAGGAATTTCTCCACGGACTTTGAGCCATTATGATAGGATGATTAAATGATAGGATAACAAACCTTGGTGGGGTATTTATAGGTAGGGCACGATTAACAGTAGGAAAAGAAGCTCTACCTTGCGTCGGCGACCTGATAAGGTTAGCAGAAAAACTCCTAGAATGTTGGAGGAAAAGTGACGGAGGAAAGAGATCAAAATTGCTCTGTTGTGCCAACTCAAACACGGGGTCAAAAACACCCTTAGATCTCTGGCTTCTTGTGTAGTGTGGAGTTGCCAGATTTCAAATGAAAAAAGGACCAAAACTACTTCAAGTTGAAGCTTGAGGCTTCAAAATGCACATTCTTCTCAGCAGCTCTGGTTTTGCAGACTAGATACTATAATGGAGATGGAGGGAGATGGTAAGGCTATAATGATAATGGGTAAGACATGAAATAGAGTTGACAGACTATGTAATGGATAAGGGTAGGAACTACTTCAATCTAAAACTTGAGGTTTTAGACTGCACGTTTGATTCCCCAGCAGAGTTGCCAAAAAATTGTTGGGTGAATATTTTGTCGTCAACTAACTGATGACAAAATGGGTATATCAACCACAGCACAAAGAGATTTACGCCATGAAAAGTGTGGGTTTACCAAATCTAGACAAGATAAATCCTCCTCTCATCAAGGGGAGGTTCCCTATGAATATTTATTTGTTATGTGTATATATAGTTAAGCAAAAAATAACACATGGGGTGGTATAACAGCATCCACCTCTCTTTTTTCAGAGGTAATGTATAAAAAAAAGAGAAATCTTGGTCTTGGGCCAACAACATTCCTCTTCTTTTAGGAACGGTATCCAATGTAGAGCAGGAAATCACTTGAAGTAAATAACAAAAGTTCACAAAGAAACTCACGTAAGCTCAAAGTCTTCTGTAGCCTCCTTCACCTATTCGAAACAAGCGTAACCGTAGAGTGAAATGAAGCACAAAGTCTTTGCCTAAAACTATAAAAGATAATGGAATCACAAAGATAAAAGTAGCTCAAAGTCTCTCTTCTACCTTTTAGAAATGCCTTCAGATAATATTAACACACCCACTTTGCTTATTAAATCAAACAAACAAGATATTACTAGGAAAAAGGACATAAGAACTGTTTCCTAAATAACACAGATGATTTCAACACAAAGTCTGAAATAAACCTACTTCTCATTCATTTAACAAAATATGATTTACAAGTTTGAGGACAAAGTCTTAAAAAGTGTTTCAATTTCGATAGAGTTTTTGCTCTTTATTATCCAAGATGCATTTACAAAAGAGGTCTCCACTATATATAGGGAGAAACTCTCAAAATAAAAAGATTATAATATAAAAATATCTTAGTCAAAGATGACTCATCTTTGACTTTGAGATATTTTTTAAAAATTTTTACATGTAATTACATATTGCAAAAATGCATGCACTTTTACATGACAAAAGTGCATGAGAAGAGAAGAAAAAGAAGAAAGAAGGGGAAAAAAGTTCAGCTCTTGTCGCCAGACTTCTTCAGATGAGCATCGTACATGGCGATAGATGCCTGATTTAATTCTTTCTATGAACTCAGCCATATTCACGTGCCCAATCTCTATATCCTTAATGTGATCAAAATTTAGAAACAACTGAGGTGATTGGAAAAACATCTTGATGCTTGTACTTCATTGTCTTTGACTTCTTCAGGGAAACTTCAGTGATCTGGAAGAACTTCTGTTGAAAGGGCACCGATGAAGGGGGATGCTTTAGAGAAACTGCAGCATGAATCATGACTGTACAATTAGGAGAAGAAAGTAACAAGCTAGAAAAATTGCACATTTGATGGTCACGATCAAGGAAATGTGCTTGAAAGGGATGAAACGTGAATAGGTCAGAAAGCGGAGGAAAAAGGGAGCGGGCACGGAAAATGAGATAATGAAAAATTTCCAAAGATAGCAAAAAAGGAGGGAAAAATATGCAGTGGCGGCAAAATTTGCCGCTCGTGCATATTTGTTTAAAAATATGTAGTGGCGACAAAATTTGCTGCCTGTGCATATTTGCTGAAAAAAATGCAGTGGTGGCAAAATTTGCCGCCCGTGCATATTTGCTGAAAAATATGCAGTGGCGGCAAAATTTGCTGCCCATGCATATTTGATAAAAAATATGCAGCAGTGGCAAAAAATTTGCTGCCCGTGCATATTTGCTGAAAAATATGTAGTGGCGGTAAAATTTGTTGCCCGTGCATATTTGTTGAAAAATATGCAATGACAAAAAAAATTTCTGCCCGTGCATATTTTGCTGAAAAATATGCAATGGCGGCAAAATTTGTCGCCCGTGCATATTTGCTGAAAAATATGCAATGGCGGCAAAATTTGCCGCTTGTGTATATTTGCTGAAAAATATGCAATGGCAGCAAAATTTGCCACCCGTGCATATTTGCTGAAAAATATGGTGAACTCTTTGAAATTTATCAAAAATTTGGGCATTCTGATCACATTAAAAACACAGTGAATTTCATGTTTGTTGGGAAATCACAACTAAGAAAGGTCGCAAACTTTTCAAAGAAGTCAGTTGACGAAAACCCGAGATCAAAAGAAACTTGCCTTGAAAGATGAACCTAGAGAGAAAACATGAAATGAACAAGTTTCGTAGGGGTTGTTCCAAAAAATGAGCTAAGCTAATTTTGGAAACAACAGACTTATATTAGGTTTTATTTAAAAAAGAGTCCTTATAATGTATAATTTAGACTAGATACTTCTAGCCAAAGGTTTTTGTGTGTTTAATAATACATTTAAATCCTTTTAACATTAGACCATTATATCATTTTGAACTCCTTTTGAGCATGATTTTTAAGGTTGGGTATAAATATTTTAGACTAATACATACATTATGTTTGTTAAACACAACGTAAACATTGGCTTAAACATAAATCCCTTAGCTTAAAGTTTGATTTGTGCTTAATAAACATGTATCAAACCTTAGCCTAAGGAATTTAAGCCTACGTCCCATATTAATAATGTACTAACTTAAAGTTTGAGCATCTTTGTAGATCTAATGGTTCGCTCTTTGTCATTGGAGGGTGATCTAATGACGCAAAGATCTTGACAAATTTTTAGTGAAGTCTCAAGAGCCTATAAGCTCGGTCCATAGTGGAAGCCCATTCAAAGTAGAACTAACAGATGAAGCAATGGCTCATGCTTCATCACACTCCATAATTCAATACCGAAAGGATGCCCATGACTTTTCAAAGGCTCGTGAGCTCACTGCATAGCTAATACTCATTCAATAAAGGACTGACATAAGATACAAAGCACAAGGAAGGAATTCAAAGATGCTAAGTATCACAACAAAAAGGCTTAAAATAAAAGGATCCAATCATAGGTGAAGGCCCAAATTATAATCAATGACCTACACTAATCCAAGATTTTGATCTAACAATGCAAAATAAAGAGGACATTTTAAAATGCCAACAACTAGTGATCAAAGGCATTTATGAAAAATGCCAAGAAAGGTCCAGACTAGTGCCACATAGACACCACACAAGTAGAAAAGGATAAAATGAAAGATCTTGTGGGCTCAAAAATGCAAGGTATAAAGGAAAAGGTCCAAATAAAATCCAAGGCATGTATAAGCCATAATCTAATATATCCTACCATTAAAGCTCCAAAACACTAAACCCTACATAAAAATGACCCAATTAAATTCATTTGGTCATAATTTGATCCAAAGAGAGATTTGATTATGTTTTTTAGTGCAAAAGAGATTTCATAGAGACCATTTGTTATCTAGGATAAGCCTTTTTAAGAAGAAGAGACCATGGTAGCTCACAAGCAGCAACTAAAAGAAGAAACGGAGCTCTACTTGGTGACAGATAATGAGGGGTGAATCTTCACGGACATTGAATTAGATGTTACAACCTTGAATGTCTCAAGCATTAGGAATTAGGCTATATTTTTTTTGTTGTGGAGGAACTAAAGCCCATCACAAAGGAGGAGTAGAGGATTACCATGATGAGCCACAGACATTATGATTTGGTCACTATTTGGATGGCTGACATTCACCATGCTACTACAAAACCTGAGGTACTACACTGTATAGATATCCTTACACCCATCTTTGTTGATTGTAGAGTAGACAATGAATGGATCATCAAGGAGGGAAATTCCAAGAAGATAGGTTATATTTCTCTTGTGGCTTTTGATAAGTATTATAAACTCCCTCTCCCCCATGTAGACTTGTCTAAAATCAAGGAATGAACCAACACTCATGACCTAGACTTTGTCCTTAGAACCTGGATGCACCAAGGACCCCATATCTTCAAGGACTTTGAAGGTAAAATCCCAATAGTCAAGTTTAGGGAGGGCATCAGAGTTATAATGACCCTGTTAAACTGAGCCTTTGGAGCCCCTTCAACCACCTATGTTAACAAAATTTGGGTCCCCTTGTGCATTTCATGGTGGAAGAAAAGGTCACCCCTCCAATTAGAGATTTAATTAGTGTCTTCTTGGCCAAGCAATTCACTACCATCAAAAGGAAGACATCTAAGCAGTTTTATATGATGTCATACCTACTAGATGCCCTTCTTGCCTTAATCAACTTAATTGGTATTAGAAATTAGTCTCCTGAGGGAAAACTACCATTTCACACCATTACTCTAAGTTGCATATATTTAAGTACATGAACCATATGCAATTTATTTATGATTGTGTCTACCTAGCCATAGTGGAGGTTATCAAAAGTGTTCCCATGCCTAGGTTCCATCCACTAATAAAAAATTATGTTGAAATGATGGGTGACATCTGGTACTACCCTGAATGCATAGTCATCATGATTGAGGGGATTATGTTCAAGCCTTACAGATTGACAGTATATGTTTCAGGTAAGCTTTTAGAGAAATAAATTTACTCCCAACCCATCAATCACATTGATGGGATTTAAAAAGAAAAGAGGAAGGGTCTTTTCTACCCCTTCCCTCTAACCCTTGGAAGAACTATACTTTAGGACTGAAAATAGGTTGATACCATGGCCAAGCACATGGATTCATTTGGGTTTTAGCTTGATGAACTCAAGATGTAGGATCCTAAGAACATAGTGATGAATAGTTTGAAGGAGAAGAAGCTCCCTAAGCCTAAGTACATGCATCATCTTGCTGTTTATGACACCATTTATATTAAGGCTAAAAACTATGAAGAGGTGTTGGCCAAGATTCAAGGGCAAAACATCAAACTTGAACACATATTGACCAAGGATGACAAGCCATGTGGAGAAGCATGAAAAATGCATCCTTTAAAATATCAGTTGCTACATAGACCATCTAGGATAGCCCAGGAACAACCCCAAGTAGAACAGCCATAGCCACAACCTTGAGAGCAGGTTGTCCAAAAGTAAGATGACAAGGCCATGGTAAGGAGAAATTGGGAGAAGTATGATTGGAGAGATACCCAGGGAGGGATCCTAATATTTATAATCACCCAAAAATCCACCCTCCCTTGTTTAGTACATAGATATGATTGCCTTAGAACTGGATGACACACTTGAGGGTGCTCTCAAAGAACTTACAAAGCCATATGGCACTGATAGAGAAGAAGAATAGTTTGAAGAAGCTCAAATCCAAGTAGAGGAGTTTAAAGAAGATAAATAGAAATATATTTCTCTTTGTATAGTCCCATTAGCTCTTAGGGAGAAGAGAAAAGTAGAAATGGCACTGGTCCCTATTGCACCCAAAAGACCTAGGTTGACTCACACACACACAACTAGTGAGGTCAACCTATTTACTGATGAATTTCCTATCCATGGGCTAGTTATCCCAGACTGGTTCATTTATGGAAAATTAAAAAAGATCCCTTCTCTTTCCCATTCATGGGCCATGACAAAAGTTACCAATGTTGAAGTGCATGATGACATGAAGCCATGCATTAGAGTTATAGTGAAAAAATAGGAAGAGAGAAGGATTGTGGTCTCTCCAAGATCTGAAATCAATAGAATGGGTACCCTAGGAGCATCAAGTATCATAGGTGTAGAGGTCCTGTTAATGTAGTGGATTGCACCCTTGACAAGAGGCCGAGCCCTTGCCTTCCATGCACAACAATGGCAACTCCCCTCTTGCCTGTGGGCCTGGAAAAATTGGGGGGAGAGTCTCTAGATAAGGGCTAACTCCCTTTGACGTATCTTTTAGGTCCTAGATTTCCTACTACTAAAAAATGGGGGGGGGGGTGAAAAGGGATAATGATTACTGAACAATAGAACCTAAACATAAATTAAAAGGTGATACACCAAAAAAGTTGATTTACTTAGCTCAGACCTACACTTTTCACCAAGGACAAGCTAACATACACTTCATCTGATGTGGGAAACTCTTCTGTGTTAGTGAGTCAAAGGTCCATATAGATACATGGAGGAAGAACTACCAAAGGTGTTCTGAGACACACTTTGGCATCCTATTCACATGCACCTATATTATTGATGTAGACACTTCTGACAGACATGCAAAAGAAGAAACTTCACAATGCACTAGACATGTTGGAATCATTCTATGAAAGCATAAAAGAAAATGACTTAACACAAAATGAAAACATAGACATATGCATGAGTGCAAGTTTAAATGAAAGTAAAAAATGCTATGTCTTGATTCAAGGTAAAGCCCGACAGAGTTTTGCCTTACAAACCCAGAGATTTTTGGGCAGAGCTTTACCTTACAGGCTAAGAGATCACTTTCAAAAATGAGAAGTTTACAATATATAGAGAGAAGTTTGGTGCCCTTCTTACAAGTGGCCCATGTGTGTTGAGAGCATCAAGAAGAGGAAGTCACTATTGCTGATATCATTTGTCTAGAAGAGGGCAGCTAGAATCATGTTGTGTAATCACTGATCTTAACTTTGACATTCAGACATTAATGTGAAAGCACGGGCTGCTCCTCTTTTTCTACAACAAGACTATTCCTTTACGATATTCATGTGGTTTGTCTTCTCATAAATTCAAATTAGAGAAAAATAGGGAAAGCCATTCACTGTTTGTGCCCCTTGATGACCACTTGGCAGGAACTGTGTCAACTGCTGGAGTAACTCACCTCCCTTTTGCCACCTGGGTTGTTTTGTCCATTTCTACACTTTGTCTCTTCCTGGCTTTGTCTTTTCTAGCTCCTTCGACCCTTGGGGGCTATCTTCTTAGTAGGTCACTAAGCTCACTCACGGCCACTTTTCAAAATCAATAGCTATTTCACTGCCTTAAATTTGACGTCTGTGCACCCATCACTAGGCATTTGAACTTCCAATGGCTAGTTCACCATGCTTTATTTTGACATCTTCAGGCCTGTCACTCCTTTGAATTTCCTCGGTCTTTTCTTTTCCTTCAACTTTTCTTTGGTTGGGCTTTTGTTTTGGCCATTTTTTTCACAGACAAAATGTCTGCAAGAATTGTCTCGATCACTTTGACCTTCAGAAACTTTCTTTGGGTTTTTTCCCCACTTACTCTTTTTTGGTCAGCTTTTCTTTCGTGGCTCTTCCTCCAAATTCCTTTAGACTTTTTGTTTAAAGGAATTCCTTTGGACAAAAGTCCGAAAGGAATGATTTCTCACTTTTGCCTTCATCTTTTCATTTTTGTGGATTTTTCCAAAGAGAAGGCCAAAAAATTAAGTTTTCTTTAGGAATTTTTACAAGGCAAAGGATGAGAATTTCTTTGAATAAAATGTCTGAAGGAATTCCTTCAGACATTTTGTCCAAATAAATTCTCTTCCTTTGCCTTGTAAAAATTCCTGAAGAAAACTTAACCTTTCGGCCTTCTTTTTGGTCCCTTTGAAAGTGTTCCCTACCCTCCGCAAGGGCACTTATAATGGTCCATTTTGTGCCAAAGTGTTGAGAACTTGTTTCTTTCCTATAGAATCCATAGAAATCTTCCTGCAGAGTCTATAGAAATATTCCTGCAGGGTCCGTAGAAATCTTCTTGCAGAGTCCATAGAAATCTTCATGCAGAGTATGTAGAAATAGCCTGCAGAGTTTGTAGAAATAGTCTACAGAGTCTGTAGAATTCAAGACTTGTGCAAAATCAAAAAATGAACTAGCTTAGAATAGTAGGGAAAGAAGGAGACCAATTTTGGCCTACAAGACCAAAATGGTCAACAAATTGGTGACTCCTAGGGGAAGCATGCCTGCTATGCTTAAAAACCAGTTGTCTTAAAGTCCATTGGGCACGGAGTTGAGATGTAACTTTAAAAGAGTTAGCAACTACCTTGAGAATCCAAGAATCAATCATGAAGCTTTTACCCCACACACAAAGGAAAACACACACAAGGCTAAAAAATGCTACTTGTGCAAACTGCACTTAGGGAAAACAGGGAAAGAAAACTTTAAAGCAAAGTACTATGTACAACTAACCAGGTATATTTGCCTCCCTCCTGAATCAAAGGGAAAATTTATTAAGTCTCTTTCATGGCAAGGAAACTTATGGTGCTAGAAAAGTGGTTGAATAGAAAGGAGACTTGGTGACCTGCTCCTCTTGCCTGCCACCTTGATTGGCTTACATCCGAGTGGATCAGAATCAAACATGCTCCCAACATATATGTACTCTTCTTTTTCTTGGAAGCTTGTTGAATATTGGTCCTGCATGCTGGTGTGTTTCACCAAGAAATCGATGGCTATTGGCTCATCACCATAAGTGCCTTGATCTGCATAGCTCTTTTGCAATGCATCATAGTTTTCTTAAAGAAGGGTGACTGTTGTGATGTCTAAAATGGAATCACAAACTAATTGCTCATCCCATAGAATATCACCTTTTTGTTCAAATCGCTCTTCTTCAAAGTTGTTCTCAAGATGAACAGGCCTCTCCTTTTCCTGCTCAAGGATTAGAGTCTCTAGTTGTTCAAAGACATCCATCTAATCCTCCTCCAACTCAGGCTCCTCAGCATAGTCATCCTCCTCATCGAAGCAACAAAGAAGTTCATCAAATAAAGGAGGAGAGAGTTCACCATGCTTACGCTTCTCTTCATATTGCTGGAACATCTGCATGTATGCATGCCCTACATCTTCTCCATTGCTGATGATGTCTTCTGAAGGAGCCTCTATGATGATTTCCTCTTCATTATCACTCATGATAGCCTCTTGGGAAACTAAAAATTGGATATTTTCTTCCTCACTCACCTCCTACAAAACAAGTTCCTCCTTGAGAAAGGATGAAGTGAAAGGCTGATGATTAAAACCATGTGGAAGAGGAGGTAGTTCTTGAGCTAGAATTGAATGATTCTCCTCTTTCCATTTGGCCAGCACTTCATCGATATTAGATTTGTCCTGATATCTCTCTTGGAGGTGTGTAGATGGGGTGTGTTCAGACATGGAAACTCTGCATTCATCACAAGTTGGTTGAGGAATCTCACTCTGGATTCTAACTCTACAATTCTCTTAACTATGTCTTCTTGAAAAATCCTTTCTTGGAGGTCACCATCATCATCATGATGAGTAGGAGCAACTTTGTCTTCTTCAAGGTTTTGAGTAAAACCTTTCTTGTCTTGCTTCCTGCCCCATGATTCCACCATTTTCTTCCAAGTTAGGATCTTGCCATCATGTTGAGAGACCTGAGGGAGTTGAGAAAGACTAGGAAGGGTCTGCTGATGTACAGGAAGAGTTGCTTCAATTGAAAATTTATTTGGTGTGTATAATGCCATTGCTTAGAACCATGGACCTTTTTTTCTTTCATGTGGTTTTGATCAAGCTCAAAATGTTCATGGAATTACCCCAAACAACTCTCGTAATTACCCTTCAATAATGAGGGAAGTAATGTTGGAGTTTTAGGTGGTTCCATGACAACCTGAGCTTCACCAAAGTTATACAAAAAGTGATTTCTTGATGTCACTGGGACTGCTTAACCAGCTGATTCAACTCAGAGTCGCCATTGGTGTTGATGAAAAAGCCTCTAAAGGTTGGTTGGTTGAAGAACACACCAAAATTATTCAACACTTTGGATAAAACTTGTCCTAGTTGGTCCCACCGAGCATGCCAAAAATTGTTGACGCAGTGGATTTCACCCTTGACAGGATGCCGAGCCCCTACCTTCCACATGCAACAATGGAAACTCCCCTCTTGCTTGTGGGCTTGGCAAAATTGGGGGGAGAATCTCTAGATAAGGGCTAACTCCCTTTGATGTATCTTTTAGGTCTTGGATTTCCTATTGCTAAAAAATGGGGGGGTGAAAAGGGAGAAGGATTACTGAAAAGTAGAACCTAAACATAAATTAAAAGGTGATACACCAAAAAAGTTGATTTACTTATCTTGGACCTACACTTTTCACCAACGACAAGCTAACATACACTTCATCTGATGTGGGAAACTCTTCTATGTTAGTGAGTTAGGGGTCCATAGAGATATAGGGAGGAAGAACTACCATAGGTGTTCTAAGACACACTTTGGTAGCCTATTCACATGCACCTATATTCCTGCTATAGACACTTCTGGTAGACCTACAAAAGAAGAAACTTCACATTGCACTAGACATGTTGGAATCGTTTTGTGAAAGCATAAAAGAAAATGACTTAACACAAAATGAAAACATAGACATATGCATGAGTGCAAGTTCAAATGGAAGTAAAAAATGCTATGTCTTGATTCAAGGTAAAATCCAACAGAGTTCTACCTTACAAACCCAGAGATTTTTGGGCAAAGCTTTGCCTTACAGGCTAAGAGATCACTTTCAAAAATGAGAAGTTTACAATACATAGAGAGAAGTAAAGGCACTTTCTGGAAAAGACTTTGGTGCCCTTCTTACAAGTGGCCCATGTGCATTGAGATCATCGAGAAGAGGAAGTCACTATTGTTGATATCATCCGTCTAGAAGAGGTTAACTAGAATCATGCTGTGTAATCACCGATCTTGACCTTGGTGTTCAGACATTAATGTGAAAGCATGAGCTGCTCCTCTTTTTTTACAACAAGACTACTCCTTTAAGGTATTCATGTGGTTTTTCTACTCATAAATGCAAAGTAGAGAAAAATAGGGCACACCATTCACTGTTTGTGCCCCTTGATGACCACTTGGCGGGCACTGTGTCAACCATTGGAGTAACTCACCTCCCCTTTGCCACTTGGGCTATTTTGTCCATTTCTGCACTTTGTCTCTTCCTGGATTTGTCTTTTCTGGCTCCTTTAGCCCTTGGGGGCTATCTTCTTGGTGGGTCACTGAGTTCACTCGCGGCCTCTTTTCAAAATCAATGGCTATTTCACCACCTTAAATTTGACGTCTTTGCACCCGTCACTGGGTGTTTGAACTTCCAATGGCTAGTTCACCGTGCTTGATTTTGACATCTTCGATCTCATCACTCCTTTGAATTTCCTTGGTCTTTTCCTTTTCTTTGGCTTTTCTCTGGTCAGGCTTTTGTTTCAACCATTTTTTTGCGGACAAAATGTCTGCAAGAAATGTCTCGATCACTTTGACCTTCGAAAACTTTCTTCAGGTTTTTTACCTGCTTACTCTTTTTCGATTGGCTTTTCTTTCACGGCTCTTCCTCTGAATTTATAAGGACTTTTTCTGAAGGAATTCCTTCGAACAAAAGTCTAAAAGGAATCATTTCTTGCTTTTGCCTTCAACTTTTCATTTCTGCAGGATTTTCTTTCGAAGGATTAAGGGACCAAAGAGAAGGCCGAAAGGTTAAGTTTTCTTTGAGAATTTTTACAAGGCAAAGGATGAGAATTTATTTGGCCAAAATGTCTGAAGGAATTCCTTCAGACATTTTGGCCAAATAAATTCTCATCCTTTGCCTTGTAAAAATTCTCAAAGAAAACTTAACCTTTCAGCCTTCTCTTTGGTCCCTTTGAAAGTGTTCCCTGCCCTCCGCAAGGGCACTTGGAATGGTCCATTTTGTGCCTTAGTGTTGAGAACTTGTTTCTTTCCTACAGAGTCCATATAAATCTTCCTGCAGAGTCCGTAGAAATCTTCTTATAGAGTCCATAGAAATCTTCCTGCAAAGTCTGTAAAAATAGCCTATAGAGTCCATAGAAATAGTCTGCAGAGTCTGTAGAAATCAAGACTTGTGTGAAATCAAAAAATGAACTGGATCAGAATAGAAAGGAAAGAAAGAGAGTGATTTTGTCTTGCAGGACCAAAATGGTCAACAGGTCCCTAAACCTATAAAATTCATAGAGTCATCCAACACCATGTAATTTAATCTAGAGACAACTGGATTGGATAGGGTCACCACCAAGATAGCCATGGCAGGATCAGAGGAATTCACCTTCCAAAAGGTGGAACCCTTTGTAGGATTAACCCCAATTAGGGGGTAAAAAATAGGTGAAGCTACCATTCATGAAGAATATGTTGAAATATTAATCAAATCCCAGTTATCACAAGCAAAAGTAGGGGTCAGGGGAATGGAATAGAGGATATATAATTTGGAATGGGAAAAATAAACCTGGAGATAGAAAATTATATCAGTACCTAAGGCAATGACCAAAATGCTTGATGAGTCATTTCATGACATGTTTGAGGCACTCAAAATGATAAATATGAGGTAGAGTCTATTAGCACAATAGGGTGCATTAGCCAAGGGTCTAGTCACCCAATGACAAGCCTTAAAAGACAAAATAGCCAAACTTCTCAACATCCATGCAAGGAAACATATCCCAGGCTTCAAAACCATCAATTTAGGACACTTGAGCACAATTATTGGAATTATGGTTGACTAGATTCAATGTTTGAGTGCATGGAACAATAATGTGGAAAGGCTCCTAGAATATGATAAAGTGTTAATTACAAGGATTGAAAAACTTCTTGGGACTATGCTTGCAGATCCTACATAACCCACTAACCTTAGAATTATAAGTGATGAGGAATTAAAACATAGGGATACTTTCGTAGCTCAAGAAATCAAAGGAAAGATCCAATGCCAATCTGGGGCTGATAATAGTAGGATCCTAGACATGATATTCAATTCTGGAGAGAGGATAAATGAATCTGGAAGCATTAAAGAAGCCATGACTAGAAATGACATAGAACTCAAGGACTTGGCAGATCAAGAGGAGCATATCTTGAAGCCTATTATGGATCTAACTAGTTGATGAGCAACATACTAAAGCCATGAGCATCCTCCAACAACAACAAGCAGAGGCTCGACTAGCAAATTAGACAATATTTTATTTTGTAGAATTTTATAAATTTTTAAAATAGAATTTTCCATTATAAAGGCATATGTTAGTTTGTTAGCATATTTACCTCTAGGTCAGTATGACATAGAATATCAAGTGTATTTTAGAGCATAAACTTTTTACATTTGTATCTTAAAAATTTGACTGGTATACTACCTAGTTTTTGTATAAAAAGAAAACATTAACACTTTGTAAAGGGAGAGAATTTTGAGTAAATTTTGTACACTTGAAAAAATTAACATAATTAAGGAGTTCTACAAGGATTGTCCATGTTTGATATTTCAATTGATAATATAGATTTTTTCTCAATTGCTGGTTATAGGTTTTGAATTTGAATAGCTTCTTTGAATTTGGGGTTGCATTTTCTAATCACAAGGTTTCTAATTTGTGCATATGCTAGATTAGTTGGAAGATCTTAGGTTTTGCTTCATTTCATTTTGCTCTATATTCAAATGTGAAAATTCTATTTGATTATAGTAGTAAATCCTTAAAGTAGGGTTAGTTTTTACTTATGACTCTTTACATTATCAATTGAAATTTTCCTGATATATAGTGGAATTTGAGCTAGGCTTTTATACATTGTATATTGGTTTGAATGCATACTCAATTGCAATGGATGCTTTGTCATGATATTTAAGACTAAAATTGGTAATCACTTGGTTCTTTTTTGCCTTACCCTTCTCTTTTCTCTTTTTTATTCTAGATCATTATAGGTTAAGCTCCATTATAAATATCCACTTAGTTTAGTTTGTAGCCTAAGTCTAGATTAGAATTCACTAAGTATTAACATAGATTCTCTACAATTCACAAAGAATGGACCATGATGGCTCCCAACCATCACTCATTATAAATTTGTGGGACACCAATACATATCTCTTCTTGTATTTCACTATAGGTGACATCAAGTTGCCACAACCTACTACTCATGCTTTGAATTCCTTGAATTCTAAAATGAGAAGTGTTCTTTGAACACTAAGAAACCCTATGGTACACTTAGAGGCATCAACAGGTAGCTCATATTTCTAAAGCAAAACTCGTGACATCACTATTCTTAAACTCAATATTGAAAATTTTCATTTGTAATTATATGAACTCCAATTCTATGCGAGATTGTACAAGTCCTTCAATTTATGTTCAAGTGGCGTGCATGCAATGGAAAAGTTTAGGATGAACAAATACATTGGACACAAAGCATGTCACGTCACATTATATTCAAGATTGCACATGTTGAGAATTTCAAGAGGAAACTGAAAATTTATGGCTTGAAAGGGATAAATATGAGTTGTGTCAGATTGATGCAAAGGGGCTACCATAGAGGAAAAAATTATCATGTCTTCATGCACAATTCCTTTTCTTGCAAATTTGGGCGTAATTTTATGTTGTCTAGCAAGCTTATGGATTTTAAATGGTCCCATTAAATTTCTTTAGAAGATTGCCTTGATACAATCATAAGATGGAAATGTGATAAATATGGGAGAGGAGCTATTACTTGTACACTTTAATTTGGTCATTTAATAAATGTTATATATACATAAATTAATGTATAGATAATTTTTATTTAAATATTTATATAAAAATAAAGTTATTTTTTTGTTTTATATGTTTAATTAGATAAAATTTACATTTCAAATTGATTTAGAATGAGAAATATGAAATACAATAAAAAATTAGTTGGACCAAAATATGTGTATTAAGTATTTTATATTTATGAAGATAATATATTATCATACGATTGACTTCATTGTACTAATATTTGATTAAAGTTATACATTCACATTCCAATTGTATATTCAAATCTTAATAAGTGTTCACTCTTTTGTTATCTCAAATATTGGTTCTCAATCAAATATTAATTCATTTTCCCTATAATATGTAGGCATTAATTTTATATGAACTATATTGATTTGAAAATTTTAATCTATATTTTTCATTTCTTATATTTAAATGGAAGGAAACTTAAATTTTTTATTAATTTAAAATCTAAATTTTTAAATGCATTAAAAAGAAAGTCAATTCAATACTTAGACATTGATATCTAATACATATATATCGATATCTAATAGTTGTGTATCTTACATATCATGATTTGGTTGATTATTTTACACTATTATTAGGTAAAATTATATCAACTATTTTGTATTTTTATGGCAAGTATTGAATATTGTATTATCATATACTATTTTCACTATTGTTACATCTTATTTTTTACTAAGTAAATTTAATTAATTATCCATGGATATTTATAGTTGGTGAGTTGATTTTATTATTATTAATTAAATCGTAATTCATATGTTGTTACGGGACAGTTGAATATTGTTTTGATTTCATAATTTCATAGTTATGAGTTAGTTGTATTGTATATACTTTACATTGTGATCATGTTGATTTGTTATTTCAACAGTATTTTATGAGATATGTCACATTGTTATGAACTAACTACCTACTCATTGTGAGTTTGAGGCATGAAAGATTCATCTTTTATATCATGATGGAGAGAGAACATCATCGAAGAGGGTGACGTAGATGGAGGTGTTAGGGGATGATAGAGGAATGACTAAAACTCTGCATACATTACGTTAGATAGTACATGTTATAAGCATTGTTTGAATTATTAACATTAACATGTTCTTTATGTTATCTTCATTTATATAATTGCATATGTGTGTGTTAGTTCAAATTTATGCTTAGGTGAATTAATCTTATGTGATTATATTGTGAATGTTATTGTATATTTATGTCATGTCATTATATTCAAGACTATTAATGTTGTCAAAAATATAAATTTGCATGAACAATATTTGATACTACCATATGTAGACTAACCAATATGTCTTAGTAATGATGAGAACATAAGTTAGTTATCTTTATGATATTCAAGAATATCATTATAGGGCTTAACACCTTAATATAGATAGATAACATTATCAATAAATACCAACTTAATATAAATAGATATCATTATTAAAATTGTGTTATAATTAGTAATTGATTTATATGATATCTTAATCAGAAAAAATAAAAATAGGAAAGAAAATAAATAAAGGGAATAAAATAAATAAAAACAAATAAAAACCATTATGTTATAATTAGTAAATATATATTTAGGAAAAAGAAAAGAAAAACAAAAACATAAAAAGAGAAAAATCATTAAATAAAATGTGAAAAAAAGAATGGCTTTAAGAAAAGACCCTTATCCATGCAAGTAAAAAGATAACAGGGAGGCATGGCATAAGGAGAGGGAGCGGAGAAAAGAGATAAGCATAAAGAGAAAAGTGAACATAACATAGGAGAGGAGGGGAGTTGAGTGAATAGAATGAAGTAGAGCAGAGGAAAGGAAGGTGCATTTGGTATTATTCGATGTTATCAAGGTAGGTGATGTTGTTCAATTTTGTGTGTTAAATATATTTACAATGAATAATTATGTGTATACACAGATATACACATGTATATATAATTTTAATATGGTATATGCATATAGTTATCAAATATAGGTATAATGGTAAAAGTGGTTATGTTACGATATATATATATATATATATATATATATATATATATATATATATATATATATATATATATATATATATATATATATATATATATATATATATATATATATATATATATATATATATATAATTAAATAAGGTATTGATTGAATCCATCATGCCTCAAACCATCGATAAGGATATAAGAGCTGCATGCAATACATTATCGATAGTATCATATTATCATCACAATATTTTAATGATACAATAGCAATAGTTAGATATTATCACTAATATCTACATGTAATATTATATTGATATTAGTGGTGCCATCTTTAAAAGGTCTAATTGAGTTTTAGAGCTGCCAAGTTTCTTGATCTTCAATTGTAACTTTAAATAGGACAAGGGAGGTGCCTATATAATGAATTGAATAACAATACAAGGCAGAGAAATCTCAATGGTCGATGGTTTGCGGAATGCCTTTTGAAGATTTTAAAAATTTTACTGACATTGATCGGCTTGGGAATGATTGGGTATGGCATTTATTTGCTAGTTGAGTTGAAAAAGGCTTATGTTTATGTTAATTTTTTTTCTTTTCTAGAGTTCTTCTATTTGGGATGGCCACTACTAATTATAACACCTTTATCATCTTCTAACATTCTCGACAAACTTCAAACTGCTTGGTTTATTTATTTGTTCATTGTAATTGGAGTTATTGTTTGCATCATTTATTTTTTGGGTTGTATTATAGTAGTAATAAGACGTGAATGTTGCCTTTATTATGAGACACATTTACCAATCCAAATACAATTTCCAACTTCTCGCTATGGTGGCAGCGGAATGATTCTCTTTCTTAAATTTGGAAAATAAAAATTCTTTGGCTTTGCATAAATATACTTACCTTTTTAACATCACCCCACTTCTGTGTAGATGTCTGATATAAGAATATAAGCTGCACACTTTGTAGGATCTAACTCAAAAATCTGGGTATTGCTAAATATAAGACTGCATATAATACAATGAACCTATGTATTGTGATCATTAGGACAACAAACTATATATGTATGTAGCGATCTGATATGGTTGTATAGCAATCTGATAACAATCTAAATTAGCTGTAGTGACCTGTTGGAGTATATAATGTATATCAAATCAATGTAAAAGGTATAAAAACTTTAGGAGTATGCATAGTGACTTAAACATATATGCAACGATCTAAATACAGCGATGTATATGTCTATTTAGTACAATGATTTAGGTATATATTCAAACATCTAGAATTTGGTGAATTATATATGTATATACAATAGTTTATTCATGTGGTTATATATATATATATATATATTCTATAGATTATTATATTCTTTATATATTATAAATACATATTCATTGTATACAAATCACCATTCTTTATATATATATATATATATATATATATATATATATATATATATATATATATAATACTGCATATAATACAACAAACCTATGTATTGTGATCATTAGGACAACAAAATATATATGTATGTAGCGATCTGATATGGTTGTATAGCAATCTGATAACAATCTAAATTAGTTGTAGTGACTTGTTGGAGTATATAATGTATATCAAATCAATGTAAAAGGTATAAAAACTTTAGGAGTATGCATAGTGACTTAAACATATATGCAATGATATAAATACATCGATGTATATGTCTATTTAGTACAACGATTTAGGTATATATTCAAACATCTAGAATTTGGTGAATTATATATGTATATACAATAGTTTATTCATGTGGTTATATATATAATATTCTATAGATTATTATATTCTTTATATATTATAAATACATATTCATTGTATACAAATCACCATTTTTTATATCAAGTTTATATATATATATATATATATATATATATATATATAATTGATATAAAGAATGGTGATTTGTATACAATGAATATGTATTTATAATATATAAAGGATCGTGATTTATGCAATGGATACAAAGAATGGCAATTTATATATGGATGTTTATTCATATTGTATTGGTTTTTAACTTTTCAAGTTACATACATAATATTCTATGAATATATTTATCTATTCATTAATATTCCAAAAATATTAATATATTATAATACATTGTTAATGTATTTTGAGTAAGAAGGTTATAATAATTGTTGGAATCATATGAAGACATCGATTAGAATTATAGATAACTAGGGACATGTATATATAGAATCTATATTGTAGAACACTTATATGTGATACATAATATGAATATAATTATTATGTAATAATACATATATACATGGAATATATCTATTTGAAGATTAGGTATTCCTATAAGAGTATAATATATATTGGTGTATTGGGTCATGTACCTATGTCTATAGTTCTATTGATTGTTAAAAACTAACTTATAATTTCCTGAAGAATGGAACACTATTTTTATAAGCATACAAGATTATGTTTTCATGATAATTATGACTTCCTTTATTATGACTGGTTGTTGAAATTGGGTAGTGTGTACATGAAAATAATGGACTATGATGTTATTGCTTATCATAGAATGTACTATATTTGTGTCTGCTTTTGGAAACTAGAATATGCAATCTAATAAATACTATACCTGGTGGGTATAAATTATACTTGTTATGATTATTATTTATATGATAAATAATATAGTGGATATTAATTCATATGTTTGATAGACTAAATTTATGCATTTAATTATTCTTATATTTAGCATGTTTTATGCCTACTAGTAGGAAGCAATCTGTATGAATCTCTTGGTTATATTCATGTTAACCAAATCTTTTATTGTTGGTATATGCACTAAAATGTGCTCGTCCTACTAATTATACTAATTTAGTCTAATTTCTATATTTCTTAGCTAAATTAACTAATAGCCTAATAACCCACATCCCATTCTTATATCCTACAAACCTTACCCAATCCCAAAAATCAATTAATCCCTTTATTAAACCCCTAATAGAACTTATTACCCACTAACCTACTCCCTAAGACAACTAGCTAATTTAAAAATATAAAATAATCTACCTACCCAACTACCACCCTATTCTAGCCTCTCATAAACCCCTAAACCCTATGGAAGATTTATAGAATTGGAAGATTCTATAAATCTTCCCCATTTTAGCCTCCTCTAGATTTTTTTTAATTCTAGAGACTCCATGGAATTAAAAATTCCATGGAAAAACCCTAGCCATTGATTTCAATGGCTCAAATTTGAATTTGGAGCATTGATCTCTCCCTCCATGCCTATATAACTAAGCCACCTCCCTCCTTCAACTTAACTTGAAACCTTAAAATCTACTTGCCTTTTTGCCATTATCTTGTATCCCCATAGCCTTCTTACATTTCATCTAAAGCCATTTTCAAGCTCAATCATCTATTTTGGAAGCCATTATCAACATTAAACAAAGCAATCCAACACTCTCAAATTTGGCATCAACAATCCATTTTGTAATCCTAGAGTGGAGCTATAAGAAGGTAAATTGATGGTAAGAGTATTATTATTATGTTGATTGCCTCTTTTATCCATTCCTAATAGTATGTTTATGTTTTAGGTTTTTTATTATTAAGATTGTTAATATAGGTTGAATCTAAATTTAGTGCACATATTGGCAACCATGGTGGGATCGAAGATAGCAAATTCTATCCTCCAAATGTATTTTAGCCGCTGTCTTCGATTGATATTTACATCATCTTTCGATATAAATGCTTGGTCATTTGACTACAAAGGTATATTTTAGATTTTAGGTTGTAGGTTATTGTCTATTTGAATTTATTTGCTCCCACCTTTTTTGGATCCTAGTGACTGTTATGACAATTCTACAACCTAGGCTCTTCTCTTGGTGATTTTTAGAAAATTGGACGTCTTAGACTTTGACCTTTCTTCCAGTAGCTATCAATTTTTCATACTACCTTCAATATCTCATATGTCTGATTAATTACTTTTATAGGTCTCAAACATCAACAACTATCCCAATAGGTATCATATCCTAATAGGTATAGGCAATTTTCAGATTTTTGGGCCTGCCTAAACAACATATAAATGTTTGACCATCCCACATGAAACTGTCATATTTTGGTGCTATATCTGATAGCTCATGGGTCCAAATCATTGTTTCTATAGGTCTCAAACTTCTAATGTTATCTTGGCAGGGCCATGATCCCAACGGGTCTATCAATAGCTTATAGATAACAAATTTTGTCCTTTAGAACTTTTCCAACATCATAGTAGATACTTAATATTACCTACTAAGTCAATGATATTTTCATATATATATAAAGGTCCTTTCATTTTTTTATTAGATATTGGTTTTATAGTCTCTAATAATTTTGTTCTAGTACCATTCGATTTTGTACAACTAATCTTATTTTATGTAGGTCGTCATGTTTTTAGCTCGTTATTTTATTTGTCTTTGGATTTAGCTATATATTTTCCTTACAAAAAATTTTCGCTTTAGGTTTTGACAATATAAATAGACACGATTATCAAACAAACCATTCTAATTCAATGATAGGTAAATTCAAGTTGATTTGGCTAGTAAGAATTGCTTTTTTAATAAGTTTTTAAATTACCTTATAACTATACATGATTGAGATGTGATTTAAAAGTTGGAATGAAATTGAGTAATTGGTTTTTTTTCAAACACAAACTCAAATTATCCTATTTACATTTGGTTAATATCACATGTGTCTTTTAAAACTTGTATTTATTAAAAACTACTTTGAAAAACATCCCACACATTATTTATAATCTTGAATGTAGTTCTACATCTTTACAACTACAACATTGCTTCATATTAGCTCTTTATAGAAATATCAGGTATAATTTATACATTTGTTTTCACTAATTTTATTTGGAAAATAGATATCTAATGTATATGGTTTCTTTTTAAACTTTTTGCTTTCAGAGTCTTCAATGTGTATGATTATGTCCAATTAGTAGCAAGTATCTCTTTTGGGTGGCTTCAATAAAGTACATCTAGTTAATATATTGATAGTGTTTTATAATAAAATTTTAGGTCCTTGAGTAGTGTCCAGTGCCACACTACCACATTTATTAGACATTTTGTACCATATAAATCTACAAGTTTTTGGGCATACATCCATATTTAGTGTATATATTTATCAGGGCATTTAATATCTGGTTGGAATTGCTTCTAGAAGGTAGAGTAGCTAGCATCATGATCTAACCCAATTTTATCTCCAAAACACCTATTAATAATAGCATTGACCATTGGAGGCATCAATGAATCTACACAGGGCTCTATATTATAGATTCTTATCAGCAAATATCATCCATATGCCACTTAACCGGTTTTTGTTTATTCATTCTAATTTGATATAACTGATTGAATAAGTCAAGTTTTTGTTGGTATTTAAAATTTTGAAATAGCCTAAGTTGACTTGGTATGATTTAAGAACATGTCATGTAGTTAGTTAGTTAAATACATTATTAGTATAAAAAAATGTTGTCTTAGATAGTCTAGTTTAAAATTTTATAGACCAAAATAAATAATAAATATAATATATATATATAAGTCAATTGTTAATAATTAATATATTATTGTCCTTTGAGAAAAACTTTATTCATAATCACAATCTTGTATATATATATATATATATATATATATATATATATATATATATATATATATATATATATATAACAACAGCTTTTATAATTTAAAGTCTAGTTGTATTATAATTTTAAGATAAAAGTAATTATAATTTGCCATATTAATTTATACATTAATAAGTAGAGGAAAATTTTGTTGTTTCTAACCTGCAAGTAAAATTAACGATCAAAGACAAAATTATCAAATTATTAATATTTATTTTGCAGGTTACCCCTAAAAATTGTCACTTGCAATTACTAATCCTTTGTCTTGCAGGATACCTCTCTTGAGTGCCAAATTTAAACTACTAATCCATTTTGGTGCAGGACCCCCCCTTAAGATCAAGGCACCCCACTTTGTTTTCTAACACTTGTGCTTGCAGGAAGGGGTGCCCATAATATATTATCTAACTTTATATTATATATAAATCCTTATTGTAAACTTGCTTCATTATATATACTTGCATGTTGTGGTTTTTACTTGTGTATATTTGCTTGTCACTTCATGTTATATAGTTGTGCCCCTCACACATAGGTAATTAATAGGTAAATTAATCATGTTGTGCTTCCTTATTTGTTGTCACCTTGAGTCCAAGATAGCACATGACATATAATTCATCCCCACACATGGGCTTAGAAAATAGGGGTTGGTGATGTGGATTTCATCACCACACACTAACCAAACTTTATCTTCTGACAGAGTCTAAAAATCAAGAGAGTTGCCATTACGTACCTAAACAAACTTCCCCATAAAGGGTTCTATAGAGTGAGGGTGGTTAAGCTCCAATACGTAGGGAGATCAAATAACATCTTATATGGACTTGGTCCCCACTATTCCTTCGCATATATAGGGTATTCACCTAGAAACCCTTGTGTATACCTAGATTAAGAGCCTTCAAATTTAACAAGTGTATTGTTGTAGGAGTCAGTATCGGCTCTAAATTAGCCATCAAGTACAAGTGGGTTTGAGAGGGTCTGATCAATTCCATAACAGGTCATTAGCTTATAGCCTCACCCATGAAGCCATTGGATGGTGTGAACATCAGGTTACACACTCTTATTAGCTGATTAATTTAGGAATCATACTTTTATGTGTTGTTTGAGTGTTGTGTAAGACCCATATTATTTTCAATCCAAGTCAGCCATACATTATTTTGTGTGTAATACCTTAGACACCTCTAGGTTAATTATCATCATATCACATCCTAATCTTTCATCTATCGATTCACTTTATATCATCTACCCATCCTACACTATATCACGTACCCACCTTGTATTGATCATCCATCCCCTATTTTATACTTTTTATTCCACATATAGCATCCATATAATACCCATTTTATGATCCCTCTTATCTAATCCTATATTTTTTATCACTCTCACCTAATACCCATTTTATAACTTTCAATCACCTATCCATCTCATATCACCCTTGAATACTATATTCCATCTTAAAATATTGTGTGTATTATACCTTAGATACCTCTAGGAAAATATCCATATTCATCTCATCATCTCATATTCATCTTATATCCTCCATACCATAATCTTACATGTCTCTTCTAATCTACTATCCATAGATACTATCCACCCCACTATATCCATCCTACAACACATTCTCATATTAATCAACCCTTCCACACTTTTTATTTCTGATCCTAGATAATTTTTAGTATCTAGCTTGTATATAACCCCTTCATCTCATATTCATCTGACATCTTCTATACCTTTCTTACTCAATATCCATTTGTATATATCTCATCTGAAGAATATTTTTAATCTTTCTTGTCCAATCCTACATCTACCACATACTCTATCCACCTATTAGACATCCTCTTTCCATCCTATATCTTCTATAACCCATCCATCTTATCTCCTCTCATCACTCTTGAATACTACATTTAGTCTTAGAATAAAGTTCTATTGGTCACCCATCCTCTCAGGTCCTCATTGTCACATCCTACATCTTTAGACTAGGTATTATCACCATACAGAGCCTCATCAAGATTCTAATCTATCACCCATCACCCATCCCTATAACGTACCTTATTCACCTAGCACACATCCAATCATCTCTTTTGACAGTGGACAAGGTATTTGATCCTATACCTCTCTTTAATTCTTTCTAGATTAGTCTCTTATAAGACTTTGTCTCTTGGTAATTCTTAGTCATCTCATTCCTTTCTAAAATGATCATCACATCATTCTCTTTGATCACTAGTAATTTGGTTTCTAGACTAATTTAGTATTCAAAACATCCACATCACCTATCACACTTCATCACATCTCTTTTCCCCTCATCCAAAATGGTCACTCACACCCATGCCTAACATAGAATTAGATAAGATGTCAACCAAGACTTTGACCCATTGGGGAATCTAGTTGATCCAATTCAAGATAATTATGATACCCATAGTGATATGCATACCCTCAGAGGAGAAGATGAATTATTCAATCCCCTCCATAATGATGAGGTTAGGAACTTAATTGACCGATACCTCTACAAAAACTATGATCATGTCTTAGCCTGTACTATTAAAATAGGGGGCACACTACCTTCTAATTTTGATTGTAGTCTCTTACATAATTTATTCCACCCTCCATCTTATCAAAATACACCCCATCAAAACATACATGCCAATAAAATACCCCAAGAAGAGGAAGGTGTGGACCATGGATTTATAAAGGAAGAGTGCCCACCACCCCTCTGTAATAATCATATAAAGGCTAACTAGAGACAAGATGTCATAGAAGATCGATTAGACCAATTAACATAACAAATTAATCTCCTAATCCATAATCAACGTCTATTAGCTCCCTAAAAAAATAACACAGAGAATAATTCTAATAACAACAATACTACCAATAATACCAACAACAATCATAATACCCATAATGCCTATAACACCCATATTATCCAAAATAGTCAAAACCAAACCACCAATCCTCTTGGGGACCCTGCATTTGCAAAAGAGTGGAGAGAAATAAAAGAGACCCTCTGGTAAATAGACCCACACTCATAAGCTCTCAAATACAAATATGAAGTTTTTGGTTCTTCACCCTTGGACATGAGCATATTGTAAATACCTTTCCCTTCACACTTCGAGGTACCAAAATGTGAAAAATACCAAGGGAAAGGAGATCCTAGAGATCATGTGTAGGAATTTTATGTGGTTTTCCATGAGGTGGCATATAAAGATGCCTATTTATTGAGACTTTTCCCCAAAAGTCTTACTAGACCCACTTTAGAATGGTTTATGCATTTGCCCAAGGGGTCAATATCTAGCTTCAAATAATTGAAAGAGAAATTCTTTAGATATTTTTCATTTAATATTGAACATGACATCTCCATAATAGACCTTTATAATATCAAGGAAATAAGCGGGGAAAGTCTAGCATATTTCTTACAAAGATGGTGAAGTTTGGCAAGCTGTTTGAGATGTACAATACCTAAAAAAGAATTGGCTAAAATATTTATGGATAATCTTAACATTGATCTAAAGTATCAACTAAAGTTATAGTTTGCCAAAATATTTTATGAAATAATAGATAAAGGGATGAAAATTGAAAAGGCCCCTATTGAAAACGGGACAATCAAATTATACTCCCATAATAAGCACAATCAAAATCATGACAACTCTTTTTCAGGGAAATCCAAGGTCTTCAACAAAAATAATAATGTTGTGGGAGATGGGGTGACTGATTCTAAATAAAAAAATGTGAAAATAGTTCAAAAGAAGAGCCTCATTGAATAAACAAATGTCTCTTCCATATGAGTTCCATGAGGCAAACCAAAGCCTCAAACTAGGAAAAGAATATTCACTAGCTTGGGATTACCAATTGAAATAGTCCTTGATCAATTAATTGTTGCTAATATGATCATCCTTCCTAAAATTATACCTGTGGATGATTGATAACCAAAGCCAAATTGGTACCATGAAGATGAATTTTATAAATACCATAGGGTCAAAGGACATGATACATAAATATGTATGTAACTTAAACACTACATTTAGGATTTGATCAAAAGGGGTGACATTGAAATAGAAGGTGAAAATCTCCCAAATCTATTAGGAAATGGGCAACTCAGCATCTACAAGGACCCTCTCCCCAAACATGAACAAATAAATAGGAGACCACCAAGAGACCAGGGTTAAGTCTCTTCCTCCAATTACATCGACTACCACACTATGCCATATACTATATCAATACTATTAAAATCTACAACCTTTAAGAACCCACTCCATCTTCATCCACCATTCTAAAAATTAATTGGGCCACTACTAATTGTGTAGTCATCACTAGACATAATAAAATTTTAGTTCCTATGGTACCACCTAAAAACTTGTTCATTTCATCTACTACTCAAAAAGAGAGTGTTCCTAAAAAGGCTTCTAATTCTTTCACAATAAGTCTTCTGACATCATTCAATAGTTTGAGAAAACCCCAACTCCAATATCACTAATGGAGCTTCTTAAAACATCCACTTTGCATCAAGAGATACTAAACCAAGTCTTGAATGATCTTAAAGTCCCTAGTGACTTGGATACCAATAAATTCTAAGCACTAGTGGGACATTATCCCTTCATAGTAGATTACTTTTGGTGCCTAGGATATGCCTCCCAGTGGCCCACACCATAATTATCCCCTATTCATTGAAGTATGTATATCCCACCATCATGTCTCCAGGGTTCTCATAGATAGAGGATGAGTGTTAAATTCATATAATCTAAACTTCTTGAAGAAATTGGGATATTCATAAGCATCTTTGGGGCCTACCTTAATAATAATAATCAAAGCCTATGATGATAATGAGAGGCCATCTATTGGGAATATTTACCCTTCCATCACTATGGGGCCCGTAGTGTACCAAACATTAGTCCATGTCATGGATGTATATTTTACTTATAATATGTTGCTTGGGCATCCATGGATCCATGAAATGCAAGTTGTTCCATCAACCCTACATCAATGTCTCAAATTCCCTCACTATGAAATGGAAGTCACCATCCCTAGAGTGATAGACCATCTTCACAGCTATCAAATGGAATAATCATCATCACCCTATCCTTATCCTAGTATAGATAATTCCATCTTAAGTCCAACATATTCCAAGTACATCTCCCCTAATCATCTTGAATCTACATTAGATCTAATACCCAAAATTCACTTACTTGAAAATTACATCCAAAAGTTGTGGAGAATACGAATATAAAACCTTCTATGTCAGTGATTTACCACTCTTCCTATGTAGCTATGGGTCCCCGGCCATGAGAAAGACTAATCCCATCAAATATCAATTTGGACCAATGGCCTTCTCAAGCATCAAATTCCTATTCAAAGAACACATTAAAGATACATATGATTCATGGCTTACCCTAGATGAAGAGGCTCTTATCTCTACAAAATCAATATCCCCATATGCAGAAGATGATGTAAAATTTGAATTATAAAGGGAAAGGACTAGGCAAACAAAAGCAAGGTAGACTTGAACCCATCATGGTTCAAGAATATCCATAATATTTTGGTCTAGGGTATGGACTATATGATGATGACCTAATCAATATCATTTTGGATACTCTTTTGATCCCTATGTTGTCTCTCCTCAATGAAGACATCAAAAGATGTTTCATTTTTAGTCACTTCAAAAATATTGATGCCACCAACCTCTTCCTTGATACTACCATTTCCACCATCAATATCTCCCTTTGTTATCCATCACTCATAGATTGGGATTCAAAACATGAGACTTCTTTTAGCACATTTCAAAATGATGAAGCAATCTTGGAATATATGAGAGCTCAAGATGTTAAGCCATCTAGGAATCACAAAAGGAATTTTCCATAAATCTTTGTCAAAATACATATTTCAAGGGGAAAAAAGAACCCCATGATCAAAGTGATGAAGAGAAATCTAAAGAGGAAGAGCCTCCTACAAAACTAAATAAACTCCCACATGTCTCATTTGAATAAAAAAATACTTTGATATTGATACAGAGCTACCAGGTTATTTTTCTTCAGATGTTTCAAAGATATCATTACTTCCCTACCTATAAGATCAATCACATCTCTTATTGAGGAAGTAATAGAAGTCAATATTAGGATGGATAAACATCCCAAAATAGTTAAACTAGGGGCATCTTTGACACCCAAGGAATGTGAAGTTATCATTGAGCTACTTCAAGAATTCATTGACATATTTGCATAGAGTTATGCAGACATGCATAGACTAGGCCCCTCTTTAGCAGTACATCACTTAGTTGTGCATCCCAATTTTAAACTTATCAAATAGAAATTTTAGAAGATGCACCCCAAAGTGGCCCTATTAGTTAAAGAGGAGATACAAAATTTATTGGAAGTTGGTTTCATCTGCCCTATAGATTATTTTTATTGGATCTCTAATATTGTCCCTGTGACCAAACCATAAGACAAAATTTATATTTTCATAGACTTCCAAGATATAAATAAGGCATGTCCAAAGGATAAATTCCCCCTTCCAAACATCGACATGATCATAAACTCAATCATCGAATATGAAATGTTATTTCTCATAGACGGTTTCTTAGGGTATAATCAAATTAAAATTGCATCTAATAACCAACACAAAATAACTTTCATCACTCCATGGGGAACATTTTTCTATGAGGTCATGCCCTTCGACCTTAAAAATGCTAGTGTAATGTATCAATGGGCCATGACAGTCATTTTTGATGATATGATGGATGACATAGTCAAAGAATATGTAGATGACATCTTGGGGAAGTCTCAACTAAAATCAGAATGTCATGCAATCTTAAAAAGAATCATTAAACAATTGTGAGAATACAAAGTCCAATTAAATCCCAAGAGGTGTGTATTTGGTGTTACTTCAGGAAAACTATTGGGATTTATAGTTTCTAGACAAGGCATAGAAGTAGACCCAAAAAAAGTAAAATCAATCACAAAAATGCCTCTCCCTCATAATCTCAAGTAGCTCATAAGTATTTAGGTAAAATTACAAGCCATTCAACATTTTATTTCTTATCTTGCAAATAAATGCCACCCCTTCACCCATCTCTTGAAGAAGGGGACTACCTTTAACTAGAATTCTGAGTGCCAACAAGATTTTAATAATCTCAAATAGTATTTGGCTAACCCAACTATGTTATCACCACCTATCTCAGTAAGACTCTTGATTCTATGTATCTCAGCAACACTGTGTGCCATAGGTGCCCTCCTGGAAAAACGTAATGATCAGGGCAAGGAACAAGCTATTACTATCTCAATAACACATTAATATCTTATAAGTTGAACTATACTCCAATTGAAAAGGCATGCTTAGACATGGTTTTTGAATCACAAAATATTTGGAACTACATGTTGAATAATCAAGTCCAACTCATCACCAAGGTTGATCCTCTAAAATATTTATTATCTAAATTAGATCTTAATGGTAGAATGGCTAAGTGGATCATGTTGCTTAGTGGGTTTAACATTTAATATGTCAATCAAAAGGCCATAAAAGGAAAAGTCATAATGGATCAATTAGTTTAAGTTCTATTTGAAGTGACTAAACCCCTATAACAAACTTCCTAGATGAATCTATAATGATTACTTCAGAATCAAGTAGCTGGAAATTATATTTTGATGGCTCATTCACTATGCATGGGATCAGGGGCAAATATCATTCTCCTCACCCCCCACAATGTGACCTCATTTCAATAGCCTTCTACCTTGATTTTCTATGTACTAATAACATTTTTAGAATATGAGGCCTTGATAGTTGGCCTTCACCTAGTCATTCAGTGGAATATCCAACATTTGTAAGTAGTTGGTGACTCAAAACTGATAATCAAATAGGTCAATGATGAGTTCCAAATGAAATATGAGAAGTCTCTCCCTTATAAGTAGTTGGCCAATCAATTAAAATCAAAATTTTAATACATTACATTTGAGCCAGTACCATGAGGGAGTAATAAAGCAATTTATTTAATGGTCACCATTGGCTCACTTATTGACCTTCCTAAAGACATTTTATAAGGCAATTTTCTCATTAAATATCTAATCCTCCCATCATATGAGTCTATGGCTCCTTGTCAAATTTTCATAATTAATGATCATAGTTTTCCATGTTATCATGATATCTATAGGTACCTCCATGATAAAATCCTCCTTCTTAACCTTAACCACCACCAATGCAAAGCCTTTATTCATCACACCTCCTGATACACAATCCTTGGCAACACACTCTATCATAGGGGCTATGATGGGACTCTGTTAAGGTGCTTGACATTGGAAAAGGCCTATGATGTGATCAAGTAGGTTCATTCATGGTATATGTGGTGGGAAAATCAGTGGAATGGCCCTGGCTAAGAAACTACTCTAAACTAGATATTATTGGCCAACCATGGAATAAGACTCTTGTCACTATGTGTGAAAATGTGTTGCTTGTCAAAAATATGGGAATATAATTCATTCATCTACACAAAAATTGTTATTAGCTATAATTTCAACCTAAGATGAGTAGGGAAGTTGTTTAGGTCTCCTCACTCAAACCTTGGTTGAATAATGAGAACAACCCTAGGTTGTGGGTCACCTATGTTAGGGCTAAACCTCTGGAGCAAGCTAAATTCCTCTTTGATGCTCACTTAAAACTAAAAATAAGCCTAATGCTTCATGGGAAAAGGGTTATAAAGAGAGAGGGATCCTTATAAAATTAATAGGCGATGCACTAAACTTAAAAAGTAACTCTTATAAGCTTGAACCCACAATAAATCAACAAAAGAACAATACTAGCTCACATAACCTTAAACTCAAGCTAGTTTGCATAAGTATTTCATAGGAGAGGTTCAAAGTAGAACACTAACCTAGACCTGTAAAAAATAATGAGAACCCTCTAAACAAATTTAGATAAGAAAGACTATGAATAAGGAAGATTCTCCTTCACACAATGCCATAGTGTACAACTGCTCAAACAAAGAATCAAGGTAAAAGACAGGCAAATAAAGTCCTATTGCATTAAGAGGTAGTTTTTAAAAATACTTGATAGGGTCGATCCTAATAAAGATGAGCATACTTTGCAATATATCAAAGAATGTCCCATCTCTCAAAAAGAAAGTCTCTAATCTGAAATCCATGAGAGATGTTTTTAAAATGAAGAGAAAGGGTTCATAAAGGAGAAGGGGGAAGAGGAAAGGAAAAGCATGTTGTTCATGATCATATTGAGTTTTCAGCTCCAAGAGATGTTTCACCAAGATTTTGGTCCAATCAAAACAGGTTATTATGATCAATATATTCATGATTTACCTAGATAGCCTTCGAATTATTCTATTTTTAGCAGGCTACACTAGAAAATAGGAGTTTGCCAAAAGTTTTAAGTCATGATCCAACTAGAAGTGAATGCTCCAATTGCTTTATAAATCCCCAAGATCTACGTTGTTGATCTTTTGATAAATCTTATCAAGAAGATCAAATATTTATACCTTCCAGAGACATGTCATGTCTATCTTGAATGACGATTTGTCAAGGGCCTAAATTGAGATGGTATTTTTACTTAGTCATTCATATATTCTATGTCTTGGATCATAGGCCAAGATAACTATGGGGAAAACCAATATAAGGATATTGGTTTTCTTATAGATCCATATAAGTGACACTTTGTTTAATGCTAGGTCTTTAGTTGAATCCACATTGAGCTTCTTTCCTTTTGCTTCTTTTGCCAACTCAGGTCAGGCTTAAGTTTGGGCTCCTTGGCTCTACTTGCCAAGTCAGGTTCATTTTGCTTTATCAACTTCCATCAAATAACTCAGCTTGTCTCATTATTATTATCTATTGAAACTACCTCAAATCATTGAGCCTTTTGACTTATTTTGCTCCATAGGATCTTAAGATCTAATTAAATGTGGGCCATAGATATTTGGGGACCCACCACCCCAAGTATGATCTCTCATTATTTCCTCAAATTCACTAACCATTTGAATTACATCTCGCTTGTAGATCTTCTTGTCATGATGAAATGCGCATCATTTGATTTTTTAGGACCCATTGTTTGAATTATAATAGCTATTTCTTGGAGCTTGAAATTGACATCTACATGAACATTTGTCATTTCTAACCAAATTTACAATTTTATATTTGGAAGCATGAAGATCACGAGGGCACCAAATTTGTAAAAAATAGACTTGAAGCTAAAGGGAACAAACCTTATTGATCTATTGGCCATCTAAGCTTTCCATATGCTTCTATCAAATGTTTGAAATTGACTGGTTTATGTGATCCTACATGATGTCTTACTGACGTTCTAGCCTTAAAAAGGCTATGGAAACTTAGAAAAACTTTCAATAAAAGACAATTTTGCCTAGGCATATCTTTCATTGTGCTATATCGCATAAGCTAAAAACTGGCACAATTGAACTAGGCTCCATGAAAGTGTCTACTCAGCTTAATTTGGACCCTCTAAAAAATTGGTTGTGGAAACTTAGTAGATTTTACTTTGGGAGCCAATCTTGAGACCTTGAATCTTCTATTGTGCTTAGGTGGATGAGCTTAAGCTTGGTGTGTGGTAACCTGGGACTATTATGAAGAAACCCATGTGACCAATTCTCTTTGACTTGTCCACACATGCAAGTTCTAACATTGTGAAAATGCCTTCTCAGTGGTTATACCATTATAGCCAAATGCCTAAACAATCTCTAGATGGAAAGTGAACTAGGTGGATACCATGAGATTTCATTCTTATCCACATCACTCCATAGAGCCTTTGCAACTTTGGACCAGCATTTAAAATTGATAAATTACCCTTTGAAGTGGACCTAAAGTGTTTCAAAGGCTTTATGAGTTTCATGATCTCACTGGCCCACCCAACCTATCCAAATCTTATTCTATCCATTTGGGTATTTGATTAATCAGGAGATCCACTTCTTTATCTACATTGGGACCATTAGTAATTGGGCACGTACCTAGTATGTGAGATAAAAATGGCCAACATCTTTGGTGACTCATAGCGAAGCATGCATGATATGCTTTGAGAACCCAGTTCATTTATTAGTTTGATCTAGTGGGCATGGATTCAATCCTCTACAACTGAGCTAAAGTGAAGGTGATGTAAGGCTACCTTTCTCTAGATCCTCCTCTTGAAATAACAAGAACTAAAGCAAAAAGGGGCAAATGCATGCAAACAAATGCAAGAAAAGAAAAATAACTAACCTATTAAATGAAAATGTGCATAAAACCACTTTAAAAAAAACATGAAATCTAACCTAATATGTCCAAGGTTACAAATATATGTGCTTCCACATAGATCACATGGAAAGGATTTGGCATCACTTACTTGTGGTGAACTAGTCTGAAAAACATCTTTCTTTTAATCAAATCCATGCCAAGAAGTTAGATTAAAAACTAACTCCTCATAGATACTTGCACTGCTTTCTTTAGGATGCTTCGAAGGGGAAGAGGGAGAGTCTTAAAACCCTTGTATACAAAGCTCATTGATTTGAGCTATAGTTGTTTAACTCATTTAGTTCATGAACAATCCTTCTTCTATGAAGATTATCTTCTAAACCTTCTTGGTTAGCATCACCCTTTTTTGTTTTGTACCCTCCTTCATTAATTTCCATAAGGGAGACATGGTGTAATATTTGGCCACCTCTTCCCTTTCCTAAATGGGCATGGGAGGGGAAAGTTTCATAATATAGGGTATGACATGGTTGGGGTCATTGACATAGGAGAGGATCCAAGAGGGGAAGATTTCATGTTCCTCAGCTGGTACAGATGAGGCTTGACAAGGCTGACTAGGTCGTGAAGTAGGTTGATATGGAGGATAGATAAACTTATTATAGGACTAGTAGGAATGATTATATGGTTGTTACACTAAACTTTTAGGACCACTTGGGGGGAAGCCATGAACATTGTTAACTTGATATGAAAGATAAGTAATGAATGGACACGTATTTTAACCAAATGGGTGATGATTGTACATACCAAATGGTGATAAGTAGGCACCTGGGATACTTAAACTAGCTGATGGATGTTTAGAGTCACCATTTATGTTTATTATAATACCTCTAAAGGCTAATATGTAAAATAACAACACCAAAAATTCATCCATTTCTTTGGACCAAGGTCCCATCGGGTGTGCCAAAAACTAGTATCAATCAGAATTGCACCCTAAGCTAAGCAAGGAGGTTGTTCATGTCTCTTCACTCAAACCCTAGTCAAACAATGGGAACAAACCCAGGCTGTGGGTCACCTATGTTGGGGTTAAACCTCTAGGGTAGGCTATCTTCCTCTTTGATGCTAACCTAAGAATAAAACTAAGCCTAGTGTTTCATAGGAAAAGGGTTAGAAAGAGAGAGGGCTCCTAATAAAATTAACAGGTGATGCACCAAACTTAATAGGGAACTCCTATAATCTCAAACCCACACTAGATCAATAATAGAATAGTATTATCTCACACAACCTTAAACTCAAGCTAATTTGCATAAGTATTTCATAGGAGGTTAAAAATAAAACACTAACCTAAACTTGCAAATAGCAATGAGAACCCTTTAAACAAAGTCAGATAAGATGGATCGTGAATGAGGAAGATTCTCCTTCATAAAATTCCACAGTGCACAACTATTCAAACAAATATTCAAGGCAAAATATAGGTAAAAAAATTCTTATTGCATTAAGAGGTAGTTCTTACAAATACTTGATAGGGTTGAGCCTAATCAAGTTGAGCATACTTTGCATTATCTCAAGGAATGTCCCATCTCTCAAAAAGAAAGTCTCCAATCTAAAGTCCCCAAGAGATGTTTTTAAAATGAAAAGAAAGGGTTCATATAGGAGAAGGGGAAAGAGGAGAGAAAAATCACATTATTCATGATCATAATGAGTTTTTATTTCCAAGAGATGTTTTACTAGGCTTTTGGTCTAATTAGAATAGGCTATTATGATTAAGATATTCATGATTTACCTAGATAACCTCTAGATCATTCTATTTTTAGTAGGATACACTAGAAGACAAGAGTTTTCCAAAATTGGAAAGTCATGATCACGCTAGATGTGAATGCTCCAACTGATTTCTAAATCCCCAAGCTCTATTATGTTGATCTTTTGCTAGATCTTATCAAGAAGATAAAATATTTGTACCTAATAGAGACACATCATTCTTGTCTTGAATGGTGGTTTTTCAAGTGTTAGGACCCGAAAGCACAATTGATCACCTTGTATAAGCAACTAAATGCAAAATTTAACCAGAAGTAACAACTAGAAATCAAAAATAGCACAGAATATGAGAGGCAACACACAATTGTATTTAACTCATTCCAAAAGGAAATTACAATAAAGAGATCACACTCTTTCGTCCACTTTGTGGGCATACCAGTAATCTTCACTCAAGAGTTATCTTCTCTCAATATAGGTCACAACAAACAACTAACACAGAGCTATTGTTCACCTCAACTAGTCAGTATCAATACTGCCAGTACAACCGACTACGAGCTAGTACTCCAAGTAGATCTCACCTGATCTTGCTCCTTGATGTGTTGCTGTCACCTTTGATCTTGCTACCCCATAGATCTACCTTTGACCTTGCACACACACATCCTTACAGATCAATTGATCTTACTTACCCATGTAGATCTCCTCCCTGATCTTGCAACAACCTGCAGATCAACCTGATCTTACATACCATGGAAGAACACCTATGATTCCACCATGTAGAAGAACTCTTCTAGTTCTACACTTTACAATATATCCCATGAGTCTATTATATAGATCCCATGCATACAATAACTAGACAAGCAGCTCAAGACTTAAACTAGTCTTTAACATGCAAACAACTGGTTCAACAAACTGACTGTTCATCAACAAACAATTTTGGAACCACACAGGCGATCGACGTCAGTCCCTGTCTATCTAGAGGTGACCGACATCGACCAAATCTTGATCGATGTTGGTTGCTTTCTATCAACCTCTGATTGACATTGGTTTGCCTGTCGATGTTGGCGACTGTGACACTCAGCAACCTCCATGTTTGCATTTGGGTGAAGCTTTTAGCTCCACAACCTAACAATCTCCCACTTAGAGATAAACAGCTGCACCTGTACCTATACCAGTACATTATCTAATTTATATCCTAGCTTGTATCCCTCTTTAAGCTCAATCTTGAAGACCAACCACCACACACCCTGTGGTGCTACGCCTGTGTCTGAATTTCTCCATTCTCAGCTTACCTTCTTCTGTCATTGCTATACTCCCACTCAATTAGAAACCCCTGAGAGTGACCTATAATCAAAAACACTAACTAGATCTAAAACACTTGTTAGTTAACCTCACTCTGAGAACCTCCAACCTGGCTCTGATACCACTTGTTAGGACCCAGAAGCACAATTGATCACCTTGTATAAGCAACTAAATGCAGAATTTAACTAGAAGTAACAAGTAACTAGAAATCAAAAATAGCACAGAATATGAGAGGCAACACATAATTGTATTCAACTCATTCCAAAAGGAAATTACAATAAAGAGATCACACTCTTTCATCCACTTCGTGGGCATACCAGTAATCTTCCCTCAAGAGTTATCTTCTCTCAATACAGGTCACAACAAATGGCTAACACAGAGCTATTGTTCACCTCAACTAGTTAGTATCAATATTGCCAGTACAACCGAGTACAAACCAGTACTCCAAGTAGATCTCACTTGATCTTGCTCCTTGATGTGTTGCTATCACCTTTGATCTCGCTACCCCACAGATCTACCTTTGACCTCTCACACACACACCCCTGTAGATCAATCGATCTTACTTACCCATGTAGATCTCCTCCCTAATATTGTAATAACCTGCAGATCAACCTGATATTACATACCATGGAAGAACACCTGTGATTCCACCATGCAAAAGAACTCTTCTAGTTCTACACTTTACAATACATCCCATGAGTCTATTATATAGATCCCATGCATACAATAACTAGACAAGCGGCTCAAGACTCGAACTACTCTTTAACATGCAAACAATTGGTTCAACAAACTGACTATTCATCAACAAGCAGTTATAAAACTGCACAAGTGATCGACATCGGTCCCTATCTATCCGAGGTGATCAATGTCGGTCGACTCTTGACTGATGTTGGTTGCTTTCTGTCAACCTCTGACCAATGTCAGTTTGCCTATCGATGTCAGCGGCTGTGACACTCAGCAACCTCCTCCATGTTTGCATTCGGATGAAACTTTTAGCTCCACAACCTAACATCAAGGGCCTGAATTAATATTGTTCTTTTTATTTAGTCATTCATTTATTCTATGTCATAGATCCTAGACCAAGATAACTATGGGGAAAACCAATCTAAGGATATTAGTTTTCCTATAGATCCATATAGGTGGCACTCTATTTAATGCTAGGTTTTTATCTAAATATACATTATGCTTCTTTCCTTTTGCTTCTTCTACCAACTCTGATCGATCTCATGTTTGTGCTTCTTGGCTCTACTTGTCGAGTTAGGTTCATTTTGCTTTATCTTATTTTGTCAAATACCTCAACTCATCTCTTCACTATTGGCTATCAAAACTACCTCAAATCATTAACCCTTTTGGCTTATTTTTCTCCACCAGATCTTGAAATCTGATTAAACATGGGCCATATATCTTTGGGGACCCACCACCCTGAGCATGATCTCATATTGGTTCCTTAGATTCACTAACTATTTGACTTATATCTCACCTATATATATTCTTAGTATGATGAAACATGCACTATTCAATTTGCTCAGGCCTACTATTTGAATTATAATTGCTATTTTCTATAGCTTGAAATTGATGTATGTGTGAACGTTTACCATTTCTGATCAACTTTTCAATTTTATATCTAGAAGTGCAAATATCATGGGGGTACCAAATTTGTAAATAATGGACTTGAAGTTGAAGGGAACAAACCCTTTTGATCTTTTGGCCATCTAAGCTTTCCACATGCTTCTATCGAATGTTTGAAGTTGATTGGTTCATGTGATCCTACATGATGTCTTGATGATGGTCTAGCCTAAAAAGGATAAGTATGGAAACTTAGTAAATTTTTTGTTAGAAGCCAACTTTGCCTAGACATATATTTCATTGTGCTACATCCCATAGCTAAAACATGGTGTAATTAAACTAGGATCCATGAAAGTGTCTACTCAGCTTAATTTAGACCCTCTAAAAAATTGGATAAGTATGGAAACTTAGTTGATTTTTCATTGGGAGCCAATCTTGAGACCTTAGATCTTATGTTGTGCTTAGGCAAATGAGCTGAAGCTTGGTGCATGGTAATTTAGGACTACTATGAAGAAACCCATGTGACCAATTCTCTTTGACTTTGTCACACATGCAAGTTCTAGCATCATGAAAATGCCTTCTCAGCTTTTCTACCACTGTATCTAATTGCCTTGACAATCTCTGGATGGTGAGTGAACTAGGTGGATACCATGAGCTTCCATGCTTATCCACAGTACTCCATAGAGTCTCTCTAAATTTGGACCAGCATTTATAATTTAAAAATTACACTTTTAAGTGGACCTAAAGTGTTTCAAAGGCTTTATGAGTTTCATGATCTCAATGTCCCACCCATCCCATCCAAATCTTATTCTGGTCATTTGGGTATTTGATCAATCAGGAAATCCACTACTTTCTCTACACTAAGACCATTAGCAACTGATCATGTTCTAGTATGTGGGCCAAAAATGGCTAACAAGAATTATAACCCATCATGAGCCCTTGGCCATTTTCTATATTGGGCCTTGATTTAATTGGTAAGATCAATCTGACTTCATCAGATGGTCATAATTTCACTATCATAGCAACATAGTACTTTACTAAATGGGTAGAGGTGATGCCACTCACTTATAAAATAGGCCTCCAAATCTCCAAATTTATCCTCAATCAAATCATTTGCCACTTTGGCATACCTACCAACATTATCTCAGATAACAACAAATCATTTAAAAACCAATAAGTTGAAGACTTGTGTTAAAAATATCACATCAAGCAACATTTTTCCTCTCTCTATTATCCTTGGGATAACAAAAAAGATGAGGCTACCAATAATACCCTCATCAAAATCTTGAAGAAAATAGTCAATCAAGAAGGCAAAAATTAGAACCTATAACTTTATCCAGCTTTATGGTCTTATCATACCAGTGTCTGCACACCTACTAGGGTCGCTCTATATGCCTTGGTATATGGGATAGAAACAATCTTCCTAGTATTAGTAGAGCTCCCCTCCCTTTGAATCTCACTATGGGGCCTCATCACTGACCATAATTATAGATAGGAATTCCCATAGGAACTATAAATTCTCAATGAGAAATGTCAAAAGGTCCTTAATCACCTATGAGCATATCAAAATAGACTAAAAATCTACTATCAAAAGAAAATCTAGTCTAGATAATTCAAAGTCGGTGACCTAGTTCTGAAGGAGAACTAGAAAAACACTAACATAGATAGAGATAAGAAAGGGAAGTTTGAATCTAATTACCTCGAGCCTTATATCATCATTGCCAAGTTTGGATTTGGAACATATATATTGGACACAGTAGATGGTGAGGAGCCAGATGATCTCATGAATATCATGCATCTAAAGTGATTATACACTTGACAGGATCTACCATCCTCCATCTATGATTCCCCACTCTTAGGGGAATACCCTTGTCCCACTCCATCCATTCCATTACATCTCCTTAATAGTCCACTAAGTCACAAAAAAAAATCCATCCAATGGTGAAAACTACTTCTTTGGTGCCTTGGGCAAGTACCATGATGATAACCGATTTTAGGTGTCATGGTAAAATAACCTTGACCCTGGTCTTAATAGTGGGCATCCATTATAGGTTTTATGTAGTAATAAAAAAATAATGATTTGAGGCAGAAGGTAATGTTTGCTGAGTAATGTGGATATCTAGTGGGGAAGTTCTCTGGAGTGTCTCATACACAATTATCATGTCTATGTCCCCAAGTTCCCTCATATCCTTATCACTATCTTATCACCCTATCAAGTCCTCTTTGATAAGCATGTCTCTTTTTTAGCCTCAAGATGAATCCCATCTCTATGTTTCTCTTGCTATCCTTGAGACCATGGTTCACACCTTCCCACTAATGTTGTCATTATGGAAGCGTCAAAAGATAGGTTTTCCATTTAGGGGTGTTGTATACATTATGATATTGACTTCTGAGGGATCATCCTAAACCCCAAGATCGATACTTTTTGGACTCGATTAGAATCTTTCTCTGACAAATAATACCATTGGGCATATAACCCTATGTACATAACCATGATTATCACTATGCCCATTGTCTATCATCACTTCATTATCCCTTTGTCTATCCTTGTTCTTATCCGTATCTTTAATCTATATTGTCTTATGATTATCTTATGTGAATGTGTATATATTTTGAGTATGTGTGTGGTTAGTTAGTTAATCATGTACATATTAATTATAGTCTTGTTAATTTTCTTTGTTATCATATTATATATGTTTTCTATTGTTAACTTTTATGCGAACAAGGATGGTTTAGGTGACTCCCAAACCTATTTGGGCAAAGTCACTAAAAATGGATTTCCCCCCACGAACCTATTTTGATGTACCTTTGACTTCTCTTATGTCACTAGCACACATTTGAATGGTGAAATATTGAAATGGATTTCAAACATTATCAATGGTTTCCAAATTGCCATCCATCCCACTAATCCTAATGGTTGTCCCATATCACCTATCACCATCCTACCCAAATTCAATTATCCCCTAACCCATCACCCTTTTACCTCCAAAAACCCCTTGTCACATATAAACCCTATCAAATTACTCAATCACCTCCATTTCATCAATTTATCCTCCTTCTATCATCTGGGGCATAGTCTTTACCCATCATCCAACATCATCTAAATTCAAAACTACATCAACCTGAGGTCTTTTCAGACTATGTAGGTAGCACCTAGTCTCATTTTTGTGCCCAAGGATAGCTCAACCACCATTCATCCCTCATCATCATCCCATCCTCAAACTAGTCACTCGATGATCACACATCATTTTTTAGCCTCAAATCTCATGTAAAGTATCTCCTTATCATCAACCAATAAATTTTATCTCCTTTATCCATCTTCAAGCCCTCCCTAGCATGTGTCCTTACTATGGGATTTATTAGCGGCTTTAACCCATTTCATCTCAATCAATTTCACCTTATCAATCAAAACACTTTCTATACATTGGTTGTTTGTTTATAACCCATCCCAATTGAGCCACTTTATCCCCTTGCCACTTAGGGCATCTTCAATCATAACTATGTCTTGAGGCATCCCAACCCCATTTTACCATTTTGATTTTATCCCACCCAAAGATTTTTGTTCGAGTGACCATCTAGGCTAGTTTTCCCTGCATGTTCCCTCAAGGGGGCATCATATCCTACTAACATTTTACATCATCTAACATTATGTTTCTTCTTTGAAATACCATTACTCTTTTCCATCCTGTCCATCTGCAATGCCTTTTCAAAGAAGGTCAGAATGTATGCACTAAAATATGCTCACCCCACTAATTATACTAATTAAGCTATTTTTTGCTAATTTAGTGTAATTTATATATTTCCTAGCTAAATTAACTAATATCCTAGTAACCCACATTCCATTCATATATCCTACAAACCTTACCCAATTCCAAAAATCAGTTAATCCCTTTATTAAACCCCTAATAGAACCTATTACCCACTAACCTATTCCCTAAGCGAACTAGTTAATTTAAAAATATAAAATAATTTACCTACCTAATTACCACCCTATTCTAGCCTCTCCTAAACCCCTAAACCCTATGGGAGATTTCTAGAATTGGAGGATTTTAGAAATCTTCTCCATTTTAGCCTCCTCTAGAATTTTCTAATTCTAGAGACCTCCGTGAAATTAAAAATTTCAAGGAAAATCCCTAGTCATTGATTTCAATGGCTCAAATTTGAATTTGGATCATTAATCTCTCCCTCCATGCCTATATAACCAAGCCACCTCTTTCCTTCAACTTAACTTGAAACCTTGAAATCTACTTACCTTCTTGATATTATCCTACATCCCCATAGCCTTCTTGCATTTCATCTAAACCCATTGTCAAGCTCAATCATCCATTTTGGAATCCATTATCAACATCAAGAAAAAAAATCCAACACTCTTAAATTTGGCATCAATAATCCATTTTACAATCTTGAAGTGGAGCTATAAGGAGGTAAAGTGATGGTAAGAGTATTCTTATTGTGTTGATTTCCTCTTTTATCTATTCCTACTAGTGTGTATAAGTTTTATATTTTTTATTACTAAAATTTGTAATAAAAGTTGAATCTAAAATTTAGTGCACAATTGGTATGAAGTAAGTAGTGAGATGGACTTCACTAGCTTATTAGCATCACCAAAACTAGATGAAGGGTATCCGATCAAGTAGTTTATATGAATTTGACTGATCTTAGAGATTAGTAACTATTGAAAACTTTGGTGAAAGTAATGTCAGTTAGACATTGTCATTTCATATGTATGATTGACATGTTTGTGTGATACCATGTTAGAATGGATTTCTTTATGGTACACTTCATGTTCTTAAAAATCATACATCACATAGGTATTAGCTTGTCTCTTTGGATTCCCACTCCATCATTATCTACTCATCTATGAAGGGAGGGCCATTCCTTGATGAGGGATTGTGTAGGGGATTGATGGTCCATGGTTGATGTGGAAAAACACTCAAATGATGCTCTCCCTCCCCACAACAATACTTATTTGGAGGCTACACTTGAGATTACCATAGATAATAAAGTTCAATAATTCTTTCTCTATGGAGCCTTGTATCTTGTACATTATATTATATTTATTATTCTTGAAACATTATACCTGATGAGATGTAATATTTACGTATTATTCTATGACAATCATGGATGCATGTTTGTACTAGTCATGGCTACAAATCTGTAATTACTTTTCATATTTAGTTATGTTGTGTTTCATTTAATGATAGTGATTAGTGATAAATAGATTCACATGATTATTTTATAGTTAGTGTACTTAGATTGTTTTATCTAAATCACTAATTAGATTTTTATGGTGAAATATAATAAAAGAATATGTTGATTAATTATTATTTTTTAAATGGTTTATTCTAAGTAGATCTCAATGGGAATGTTACATGTGGTATTAGAGTTGTGGCTCAAACTCTCGGACCTAATGAGTCCTTTAATGTTTTCATATCCTTCTATTTACTAGAAAGGATAATGGTGAAATCTAGAGTATCCATAAAGGGTCCTTGAAATGTCAATGACAACCTCCCATTTGATCCTAATCAATTTTTTATTGAGAAAACAACAAAGTTAGATCAGATTCTCATAGCCATGAATGAAACCAAGGACCAAATTTCAGCCCTAGAATAGGAAGTTCATGGCCATGAAAAGGAATAACACTAAGATCAACCTAAATATCATTTCATTGAGTAGGGAAACCCTCCTGATGCAAGAGCACAGGTAGCTTCAGAGTGGGTTAGAGATATGAAAAAGGTGAATCCACCTAAGATCAATGGAATTATTTTGGGTGATGGAGTTGAATCATGGTTGAATAAGATGGATAAGTATTTCAAGATTCAAAACTTCTCTGAGGTCACTAAAATAGTATTTTATTTGATATCTACATAAATGAGACTATGTTTGATTTGATTAAGTACATCACTAGTTTACTCTTTCATGAAGAATTTAATAGAATTTAAAGGTGTAATAATAGGGTGGTAGACTTATTTTTAATCAAAATTGTAATAACATATATTAATGTTGTTTAACTTAAACAATACATTCTTTTAAAACTTAAATTTTTCCCTTCATGTTGATTGTTAAATCATTGGATAGGACATGTTGAACCCATGTATGAAGAACCTAGTGACATGCAGTATCGTATTGGTTAAGTGAAATGTATTTTGGATTTGTAGTGCCTCAGTGTATAATCATACTACACCATGATTGGAGTTGTGAGATTTAGTAGATCCTTATGTATGGCTTGATGACTATTGTAGGTAATAAAACATCAATGATTCTTGAAAATTATGTTTACCTATGTGGATAAATTCTACATTTGATCAAATAATATAATCTCTTAGGAGTTTATTTTGTATTTTAACTCCTTGAGAAAGGTATTTCCTCCTCCTTTGCTAGGTAGGCATTGATTTTGTATTATATGAGTTACACTGAAAATCAAGTAGACTCTATTAAAGATCTTAGGTTAGATTTGCCTAAGTACCTACTTAATTGAATCATCTGATGTGTGGAACATCAGGATAATAGAAGGGAATTCTGGAAAGGATAAGGCATAATCATATGTGACCTATTTTATGAAGTGATGAGGATTGATAGTTGATTCTATGAATTTTTTTCTTTAAACATGAAATGTTGTGTGGTACATTGATTGTGTACCCTTAGAATCACTTGTACCCTCTTAGAGCTGCTAAAGGATTGGTTTATCGAGTTTCTCAATGGCAATGATTATATACAATGCTTGGTTAGGTGAATGCATATCATAGTTCTTGAGTCATGAACAAGATATTCTTACAATATTTTGATCACTTAGATTGAATACCTCAAGAATGATTACATCCTTAATTGGTAATCAAGTCACCTCTGCCACTTACATTTTTTATTATGAGTGTTCAAAAAGCATGGGATACTTCTCACTTAAGAATATGTGAATTTTTGATATATTTTTGTGTCTTATGTACATTAAACTTAGGGGGAAATCCTAAAATATCACTTATGGATTGGCACCACCTAGTGTAGTGGGAATTCTTCTTGTAGTAGAGTGTAGTTATCTTTGTTGAGGATTCCTATGTGTTAGGAGTTTTCTGATGGATTGGCACCCCATATGTTTATGTGGATTGGGAATAGGTTTCATCTCACATAGATAACATATAAGTGAGTTTTTACTTTCTCACCCTCCTTTGACATCATTATAATCCTAGTGAGTGGATATGTATTTTCATGATGCTGATTAAGTGTTCCCTTAATCGAAAACTTGTTTATGAAATGTTGTTTTGAAAATATTTTGTAAAGTTTATGGGATAATTTCTTCTAATTATTTTTTATAGATAATTTATATGAATGGAATGGATTTATGCATCTATGTGTTTAATATTTTTCCTTCCAGTTGTGGAAACAAGTTGTGATACTACACTTACAAGTTTGGTAAGTGTGTAGTGATTTTTGCAACTGGGGTTGTGATATTTTATTCATACCATGTGAGGGTATTTAAGATTTTTTTTTGAAATGTTAGTTCGCTAATTTCCTCTTGTGTATTTTAGAGTCACACTTTCTAGTGCTACTTTATCTAAACTTGTGAACTTTGACAATGTGAAGAGGTGAACCTTGAAATTATATTAGTTCTAGATTAAGATTTATAAGTTGATTATAATCATTATGTTATGATTCGCCCTTGATCAGATTGTTATTATTCTCATATTTCTTAAAACATGTTTTGATGAGACATTTATGTACCTTTCTCTTAGAGCCAGTATGAAATAAGATGTGCAAAACATCTTGTTAGTCTAAGGGGTTGAGATAAGCTTATAACTTATTGTGTAACTAGCTAAGCAAGCAGGGAGGCATTATCTTGATTGTTACCTTTATGAGGTTGTAAGGATGGTGTGATCCTTGGCCTTTATTTTTTATGTTAATCTTAAAATTATTTAATCCTAACTATGAATATAACAGAGATGGGTTAAGCTGTGAAATTTGATACTAGTTATATTTGGCTAATGGTAACTTAATGAAATTATGGAATATTTGTATGATTTTTATTGTGATGGATATTGATATATCTTGAATTATTTAGCATATATCATTGCACTCTATGATCTGTTAGTATGGATTTATGATTCATTGAACCTTGTGCACATTTTGGAGATCATTTGGACATGGAAACCTAAGGGATGAGTGGTGAATTAGGATTACGAGTACCAAGAGATGGGAGTAGATCCTAGTTAGTCTCACATTAACTCGATAGTTATTAAGTTTTGATCTAACAATGGGAACTTATCTAATAGGATTTAGCAAGGGAGACTTGTCAAATTTAGTTCTATGTCCATATGTATGTATATCAAGGAGTGTTTATTCCTTAATTTTGTATGCATTAGGAATGTATTATTTTTAGTTCCTATTTATCATCACACTTGTTAGGATCTATGTGGAGTAGTGGTAGTATTGGCATGTCATAATTATTAGGAGCTATGTGGAGTAGTGACATTATTGACTTATACACATCATTCTTGCAAAGTTCTCTAAACACTTTTCTCAAGAATGAGAAAAACACTCTATAGGTTAGAAAGGTGTGTAGAGAGGTTGGGATGCTTTGTAGAACTCTCCTTGGCCACTTATTTTTGGATTTTACAATGATTTCAAGTGCGTATGGTTGAATATTAAATTCAAAAAGTTAGTGAAATTACCATCGAGATATGTGGGAATCTTCAAGGTGTTAGAAATGGTCATTCTTGTAGTGTATGGGCTTGCATTGCCACCAATCTTAGTTCTATTATATAATGTTTGTTCCATGTTTATTATCTTAAAAATTATATAGTTGATCTTTTGTATGTGTTGGATTAGAATACTTTGCAGGTTCTAGACCCAAGATTGGTCATGGTAGAACCAATTAGATTAATTGACACTTGTAACATTTGTTTACGTAATAGGGAGATGTTATAGTGAAAGGTCTGATGGGACCAATACTCTTAGAATAGTGATACTTGGGACGACTATGATGAGTTCTACAGGAGATTTCTACATTTATTTGCTTGATTTTATGCTTCATACTATGTTATCTTTCGACTGAATAATGCTTTTAATTCAAAACTTATGTTGAAATATGTGTCATAGAGACGATGACCATCTTTGGGGGAGAAGGATGTTACATTACAATTTCTCATTAAGCAAATTTACTTGATTATCTATGGATATTTATAGTTGGTGATTTGATTTGATAATTATTCAATAATTTGTAAGTCGTATGGTGTTGTGGGATAGTTGAATATTGCTTTGATTCCATGGTTGCATAGCTATGAGTTAGCTATATTGTATATACTTCACATTTTGATCAAGTTGATTTGTTATTTCGGTAGTATATTATGAGATATGTTATGATGTTACGGACTAATTACCTACTTGTGACTTTTATGTAGTAAAGATTCATCCTTCAGAGCATTATAGAATTAGAGCATCATCAGAGAGGGTGATGTTGATGGAAGTGTTGGAGAATGATTGAAACCTTGCACATACCACTTTAGATAGTACATGTTATAAACATTGTTTGAATTGTTAGCATTAGTACATTCTTTCTATTATCTGCATTTAGATAATTGCATATATGGGTGTTAGTTCAAATTTATGCTTATGTGAATTAATATCATGTGATTAAATTATGAATTTTATAGTGTGTTTATGTTGTGTCATTATATTCATGATTATTAATGTTGTCGAAAATACAAATTTGTATGAATAGTGTTTGGTACTACCCTATGTAGACTAACTAGTATGTCTTAGTAATGATGCGAACATAAGATAGTTATCTTTATGATATTTGGGAATATCATTATAGGGCTTAACTCCTTAATATAGATAGATAAAACTATCAATAGATAATGGCTTAATATAAATAGATATCATTATTAGAATTGTGTTATAATTAGCAATTGATTATATGGTATTTTAATTAGAAAAAAAATATATAAATAGGAAAGAAAACAAAAAAGGGAATAAAATAAATAAATAAAATTAAAAACCATTATTTTATTATTAGTAAATATATATTTAGGAAAAAGAAAATAAAAAGAGAAAAGGAGAAAAATCATTGAATAAAAAGGAAAAAAATGGATTTAAGGAAAGCACCTTATTCATGCAAGGAAAAAGATAAAATTGGGGTGTGGCATAAGGAGAGTGAGTGGAGAAAAAAGAGAAGTGAAAAGATAAAAGTGAACAGAGCATAAGACAAGAGGGGAACTCAATGAAAAGAACAAAGTGGAGTAGAAGAAAGGAAGTCACATCTGGTATTATTTGACACTATCAAGGTAGGTGATGTTGTTCAATTTTGTGTTAAATAGTATTAACCTATGGCACATTATGAGCAAAATAGTATGGCATATATCAAAGTGTATTTTGTATAAACCAATGTTATAGCAAACTGTATATGCAGTGATTTTGTGCATATTTATTTATAGATTTATAGATTTATAATGAACAATTATGTATACACAAATATACATAGGTATATGCAAATTTGATATGGTATATGCATACATTTATGGTATAATATTAGATATACATAGTTATATATAACATAGGATATCATATAATAGTTATGTGTATAAACTATTCAAAATCTAGGTATAATGGTAAAAGTGATTATGTTATGGAATACATGTATAAATATACAATGTAAAGTTAAAAATAAGGTATCAATTAAATCCATCGCACCTCAAACCATCAATACTGATATCAGAACTACATGCAATAATTTATTGATATTATGATATTCTCATAGCAATAATTTAATGATAGCATGGCAATAGTTGGATGTTATCATTAATATCTACATGCAATATTTTATCAATATTAGTGGTGCCATTTTAAAGAGGTTTAGCCAAGTTTTAGAGCCGTTAAATTTCTTGATATTCATTTGTAAATTTAAATAGGATAAGGGAGGTGCCTCTCTAATGAAATGAATAGCAAGACAAGGCAGAGAAATCTCAATGGCTTATCGATGGTTTGCAGAATGGATGCATTGAAGATTTTTAATTTTCTACTAACATTGGCCAGCTTGGGAATGATTGGCTATGAAATTTATTCGTTGGTTGAATGGAAAAAGGCTTCCATTTACATTAGTTATTCTTTTTTGGAGTACTTCCATTTGGGAAGGCCACTGCCAATTATAAAATCTTTGTCTTCTTCTAGCATTCTCAAAAAACTTCTAACTGCTTATTTTATTTATTTGTTCATTGTAATTGGAGTTATTATTTACATCATTCTTTTGTGGGATGTATTGCAGTATTAATATTATGTGGATATTTCCTTTGTTGTGAGACGTGTTTACCAATCCAAATGCAATTGCCAACTTCTCACTATGGTGGCAGCAGAATGATTCTCTTTCCTAATTTTGAGAAAAACAAATTCTCCAGCTTTGCATAAATCTCCTTACCTTTTTAACATCACCCCACTTATGCGGAGATGTTTGATAGAAAAACATAAGGCACACACTTTTTAGGATCTAACTCAAAAATCTAAGTATTGTTAAATATAAGATTGTGTATAATACAATGAACTTGTGTATTTTGATCATTAGGACAACAAACTATATATGTACATAGCGATCTAATAACAATCTGAAATAGTTTTACAACAATCTATTGGAGTATAGAATGTATAGTGAATCTATGTAAAAGGTATAACAACTCCAGGAGTATGTACAATGACTTAAACATATATGCAAATGTTTAAATGCATCGATGTATATGTATATTTAGTACAATGATTTAGGTATATATTCAAACATCTAGAATTCAGCAAAGTGTATATGTATATACAGTGGTTTATTCATATGGTGATATATATATATATATATATATATATATATATATATATATATATATATATATATATATATATATATATATATATATATATATATATAAACTTGATATAAAGAATGGTGATTTATATAAAAGGAATATGTATTTATAAGATATAAAGAATATAATAATCCACAAAATATGTATTTATAAGGAATATGTATATATAAAATATGGCAATATATAGAAGGATATAACGAATGGCAATTTATATATGGTAGTTTATTCATATTGTATAGGCTTTTAACTTTTCATGTTACATACATAATATTCTATGAATATATTTATCTATTCATTAATATTTTGAGAATATTAATATATAATTATAGATCCTCAATGTATTTTTAATAACAAGGCTATATTGCTTGTTGGAATCATATGAAGACTTTGATCAAAATTATATACAACTGGGGACATGTATATACAAAATCTATATTTTAGAACACTTATATGTGATACATAATATGAATATAATTAATATGTAATAATACATATATACAGGGAATATATCTATCTAAATATTTAGGTATTCCTACAAGAGTCTAATATATATTAGTGTATTGGGTCATGTGCCTATGTATATAGTTCTATTGGTTGTTGAAAACTATGTTATAGTTTCTTGAAGAATAGAACACTATTTTTATAAGCATACAATATTAAATTTTCATGAGAATTATGACTTCCTTTGTTATGACTAGTTTTTGAAATTGGGTAGTATGTACATGAAAATGGTGGACTATGATGTTATTGTTTCTCATAAGATGTATTATATTTGTGTCTACTTACAAAAATTAGAATATACAGTCTAATATATATTATATCCGATGGGTATAAACTATACTTGTTATGCTTATTATCTATGTGATAAATAATATAGTGGAGATTCATTCATATGTTTGATGGACTAAATGTATGTATTTGATTATTCCTATATTTAGAATGTTGTATAGCTGCTAGCAAGAAGTAATCTATATGAATCTATTGGTTATATTCATGTTAAAAAAATCTCACATTACTAATACTAAGTAAGTAGTGAGATGGACTTGACTAACTTACTAATATCACCAATTCCAAATGAAGATAATCTGATCAAGTGGTGTGTATGAATATGATTGATCTTAAAGATCAATAACTATTGATGTTAGGATGTGAATTCACTATTCATAAGTGAAGATGCCTTAAGACTTTTTGCACATGGAGATAACGCCGCCATCATTATGGAGATCACATGATGCCCCACTCATGTGTGATTCTAAATTATTTAGTGCCACTATTCATTCTTTCTCACCTCTCTCTCTCTCATGTTGTAAAAGGCATAAATATGCATTATCCCTCTCATTGTAATTTATCTAATTAGTGGATCCATGCAAGCCTTGAGATTGCATGCTTGAAGGTTAGATCTTGTAGGCTATATTGTGCTTGGTTTTCAACCTGAATGCTTTAGGTGGAAGCATTGAGTTCTTTATTTGAAAACACTCAAGGAGTTATTATAGGAGCTATGTTGTAAGAGAGGAATTGTTGAATTAATGAAGTTTGAATCTACCATTTTTTTGTGGTTTTTTCCCTTACTTGTTTGCAAGGGTTTTTCATATAATATTTGTGTAATGTGTTCCTTCTTTATGTTATGTTTTTTAGTATATTATTTTTTGCATTTAATTTATTTCATGGTAAGAAATTGTATTCCTAACATGTGGTATTAGAGCTTTGGTTTTGAAGCTAACAATGCATGTCTCTAACATTTGGTATCAAAGCCATGGTGAAAAAATCCATGTGTGTGAGTGTTTTCTATTATTGGCTAGTTGTATGCAAGGTGAAGCTACTATGATAGGAGGAGAGATCAAGTAGATATGTTGAATAAAATAAAAAAATCCATGCAAAAAAAGGAAGTACAAAGAAACCTAAATCTTTACCTATTTTGAATTATTTGAGGAAGATGAAGATGAAGATTTAGATGAGCAAGTGATACCTAGTGTTCTCAAAAGGAAAAGGTTGGTGTTGACCATAGAACTCAGTATTTTGGAGTGTTAGGTATATGGTTATGGCATTTGGTCAAGTAAATTGATGCATGAACTAACATGGGAGGCACATGAGTTGGTGTTTTGGCAACATTTGGTAGATCATGATTTATTTTAGATGTTTATTTTAGGCTCAAAAAATTGATAGGTGAAGTGATGCACTAAGTAACATGATAATTTCCTTGGAGCTGTGATTGGTCCACTTGTATCATGTTGATAGATTTGAGGCTATCATAAGTATAGTAGTTAATTCTCTATCATCTTCTTTCTTCACTACTATCAATAGTGCTACGTGTACTAGTTGTTGTTCAAGGAGTTGGAGCATCATGATTCCTACATGGTGATTTCTTTTAGGGAGAGATAAAGAAAAAGAGTTAAGGCAAAGGTGTTACTAATTTACATTAAAATCACTGTATAGGTTGGTGTAAATGTTGCACATGTATTACAATAATTTTAGTACCTTCATGGAGAGCCTATGTATTTTGTGACATGTTGGAAGTAGACCCTAATATAATCAATACTTTGATGGCTCAATTGTAATACATGAAATGAAGGTGATATGGTGTAGTAAACCAAGGACGGAGATGTACAAGGATGTGAGAGAAAGGAAGTATCCCACTTCTTGAATTTTGAGTTGTCTTCTTATGAGTGTTCCAAAGGAAGAGAAGACACATTATTATCTTATGTATTAAATTCATCAAGGTTAGGAAGCCTTATAATTCCATGGTTAGCACTAAACTGAATCTTCCCAAGAAGTGGGATTTGTTAGTGGTTCATATCAAAATCTCAATTGGAGGATGGGTCTATGGTGTGAAGAAGTAATTTTGTACTTTAGTTCTACAATCTACTATGGAGGAGCAGATGTTGACAAAGCCAATTAGGATAAAGAAGTTTTAGTAGTGCAAAAACCTTATACTAGGTTTGTGTCAGGGTAACAGAGGGCATGGATGAGAAACTAGTTATAGAATACTCAGGTGTGGTAAAAGCCTATGTATATTGACTTCAAGTGGGAGAATGCTAGGATGTGAAGTCACTATTCATGAATCACTATTCATATGCATTATTTATGGTCATTATTCATGGTGATATAGATTTTTGGTGATGTGGATGGTTAGTGATGTGGTTTGTGAGTGATATGGCTAATTAGTGATGTGGCAAGGTCCCATGGATGGTATACCATGAGTGATTAGGTTGATGTGATGGGAGTGGGTCATAACACTCTACCAAGGCACATAGGTTTATCCTTGGTAGTCACATGGGTGGTGTCACATGGTGAAAAAGACAAAAGGGTTGGTGTGGGTCAAATTTATAATGGACCCCATGATTCTCATGTATATAAAGAGTCAAAAGGTGATTTCAAGCATCTTTTGTACTCATGTGATCACATGGATAAGGAAGACGCGAAAGTTACAATAAAAGAGTGACCTCACATGTGTGTGGGAGATAATGTTTCTGGGGACACATGGAGGTGGCACATGTTATTATCTAAAATGAAGATTCCTTAAGAATTTTTGTACATGGAAACAACACCACCATCATTATGGAGATCGCATGACACCCCATTCATGTGTGGGTCAAAATTATTTCGTACCACTATTCATTCTCTATCACCTTTCTCTCTCTCTCTCTATCTCTCTCTCTCATGTTGTAAAATGCATAAATATGCATTGGCTATCTCATTATAATTTATCCAATTAGTATATCCATGCAAGCATTGAGATTGCATGCTTGGATGTTGGATCGTGTAGGCTAGATTATGCTTGGTTCATAATTTAAATACTTCAGGTGGAAGCATTGAGTGATTTGTTTGAAATCACTGAAAGATTTTTTGTAGGAGCTATGTTGTAAGAGATAAATTGTTGAATTAATGAATTCTGAAGATGCCATTTTGCCTATGGTTTTTTCACTTGCTTGTTTGCAAGGGTTTTCCACATAATCTCTATGTAATGTGTTCCCTCTTTGTCTTATGTTTTTTAGTAGCTTGTTTTCCACATTTAATTTCTTGTATAGTAGTAACTTTATTCCTAATAATAAAAAACTTTGGCCAAAGTAATGTTAGTTAGACATTGTGATTTCATATGTATAAATTACATGTTTATGTGATATCATGTTAGAATGAATTTCTTTATGGTACACTTCATGTTCTTAGAAATCATACAACACATGGGTACTAGCTTGTCTCTCTATATTTCCACACTATCATTATCTACTCATTCATGAAGGTTTATTACTTAATGAATAATTATGTAGGGGATCGATGGTCCATGTTTGGTGTGTAGAAATACTCATATGATGCTCTCCCTCCCTATAGTAGTACTTATTTGGAGACTACACTTGAGATTGCCATAAATATTGAGGTTCAGGAACTCTTGCTCTATGGAGTCTTGTATCTTGTACATTATATTGTATTTATTATTATTGAAATATTATATCTAATGATATGTAAATATTTACTAGCCATTAGATATACATATCATTAGATATAATATTTCAATAATAATAAATACAATATAATGTATGGATAGTAGTGGTGGCATATCTATACTAGCCATGGTTGAAAATTTGTAGTTACTTTATATATATAATTATGTTTTATTTCATCTAATGATAGTGATTAATGACAGATAGATGACACATGCTTATTTTATATTTAATATACTTAGATTGTTTTATCTGAATCACTAATTAAATTATCATGATGAAATATAACAAAAGAATATGTTGATTAATTTTTGTAAAAATCATGTTATTCTAGGTAGATCCCAGTGGAGATATTACAACTATTATGTTCTATGTCCACTACTGACACACTTCCCTTATCATGGAAAATAGTAAGAAAAAACATAGAGGTAATGACATGTAAATTGATGATTGTCAGGTTGAAGGAGGAAAAATTTATGAAACATAAATAAAACATATTATGTAAACAATGATAACTATAGGGAAAAATTTAGCAACAAATATTCATAGTTAAGTGAATAATGGGGACTTCCAGACTTAGGATTGGCTATGTGGATAACATCAGGTTGAAAAATAGTTCATCAAAAACTCCATGCACATTATTATATCCAACTTGAATCTCCAAATGATTTCTAATCTTAATGCTAGGGTTTTGTTCTTATAGTGCCAACAAATTGATGATCTAGTATTTTAAACAATGTTTGGATCACCACACATTCTACAGTTGCTAGAATCACATTCACTGAAAATGTAAATGGAAAATCTAAAATGTAATTAAATTCAATTAATATACCCAACTCAAATGTATTACATGTAGTTATATTTAATGATAATTAAACATTATTATTCATCTTTTTGATTTATAAATTTTGTAGTGTTCAGTGGCAACCAATATAAAAGGATCCAATAAATAGTTGATTCAACATACAAATAAATCAAGCACTTATGGATGCCACAATAAATAAATATATTGATCCAATTTAAAAATTTTCTAGCACTATAGTTTACAACCTATAGATCAATATCTTGATCTAATTTTAAACATGTTTGTGATTATTTCATCCCTACAAAGCTTTTATAAACCTACAATGATTTTCCATCATGCGATGAGTTTCCTATTTTGTGATGTTTTTCCATAATGTGATGCTTTAATAAGATTGTGATGATTTTTAATAAATACAATATTTTTCCATCAATGCAATGCATTTCTAAGCTAGTAATGATTTTTCATCAACCCAATACTTTTATAGAATCTAAACTTGTAATGTCTTTCCATCGTGCGATGATTTTCTTGACTTGCAATCCTTAAACACTCATTTGTCTTTTTATTATCTTTGTATTCCTTTCCCTCTTAGAAATAATCAATGCTAATTAAAATTATATAAGAAATTAAGATTTTTTTATGAAGATTTTGATTACTCTTCTTTTTTAATTGAACACATTCCATCCCTTACATGTCAAATTATTGTTTCCAATTGTAAAGTCAAAAATAAAAAAGTAAAGAGGGATGAAAACTAAAATAGATTTTTAAACCTTTGCATTTGAAATATTATTTTTAAATCCTAACATGTTATAAATTATAAACACTTTTACAATAATCATCAAGTCTGAAAATTTCCATGGAGGATACCTCCTTCATATTAGTAGTGGCATTATATGAAGAGTTTATTCTTTTCATGGTATCTGTTTGAGTTAGGAACCTTTCCTATTGTTGGAAAATAACTATAAAAAACTCCATATATTTCAACACAATTTGGACTTAATAAGTTTAAACTTGATTTTCCATATTAAAAAATTATTTTAGAGAAGAAAAATAGTAGTAAGAAAATTCAAGCTAGACCAAAAATCTCTTCTATGTAAATACTTATTCTACTTGATTCACAAAACTTTTTTTATTTCTTTAGAGCTCTAAATTCTAACAATGGAACTGTATGCACCCAAAATTTACACAGTGTGATATTTCCATCATGATGTCCAATGATGATGTAGTGATATCCTCATTTATGCTCAAATGGGTTCTCTTTAACAATCTAGTATTTTTCCCGTTATACTCTCTCCCTTTTTTTTTGACTTGGATCATTTTTGAACCATTTTTATATATTTTTGATAAAGATGAAACCACACTTCTTAGTGACTAAACTATCATTGTCTATTACAAAACCACCCCTAAAATGATAAAACTATCATAGTAATTTTGTAAATCATCCTAGCAAAACTATCATAGACATGATGGTTATGTATTACTATAGGGTAATTCTATCACTATATAGGGCAATTATGTCACCATGACTAGTGTCTACATAACCACCCCTATAAATAGGGGTGTTTCTATCACTTCTTGTCTATATTCTAATTTTAGCTTTTGAGACTAATTCTTTGACCTGTTTTGCATGCTTATTGTCATATTTTTTTATCTTGAGTTCACCTCTATGTTGTTCCATCTCACTCCCACTCTTAGTTTTGTCTATTTTTAAACTCTTCCCAAGTTTAACTCAAGTAAACTCACCCTTTCAACTTCCATTCCTCTTCTACAAGTATTCTAATTTTGGATAAATTTTAGATCTAGATTTTTCATTGAATATTGGTGTTTTTAAGATCTACAAAACTTGAGCCTTCTTGATTTCATATTTGGTAAAAGAAATCTCCACATTTGGTCATCTTCGTGGTCATTTTACACAATTTTTTTAGAGAGGAGAATCCATATGAATCAACAACCAATTATTTTCTATCTGTGAATCAACCTAACCACTATTCAATTGATCTTCTTTTCAAGTATTGTGTCTTTATTTTCATCTTCCCCTTTCATCTTTTTTTAGAGAGGTCCAAGGATTTTGTTTGAGAACTCAAAAAATAATTCCCTAAGGATAACTTTTACTACAATAAATATTTGCTTTCAGTTGATCTACATCATGATCAGGTTGGGAAATTGAAGTTTATATTTATTTATATTATTTAATAGATTAGATTAGCTTAATCTATTTTCTTGTATTGGTTTATATTTATATTTTGAAAATACAAATTTGATAGGAAAAATAATTTTTCTCTCTCCTATATTTGTATAAAAATATTAGCTAGTCTCATTATTGCTTGCAGCCATTCAATAGATTATTTTAGAACATATAGATTTGACTCCAAACACTAGGTAGATATTATAAAACAAATCAAATGATTTCAACTATAATCACAATCATTTTTCATTTTCAAAATAAACTCTTATTCACACAAAACAAGCACACTAACAAGTAGAAAACCCTAGTCAAACTTAAGTAATCAATAGGTATTGATTTGTTCTTGATTATCTTTATTTTAGTAATTTAATTTTTTTTTTAGATTACTAGTTCAGAAAATCATAATTCAAATATTTATTTTATTCTAAACAAGTCATTCAAACCTAGTGTGCATCCACCAAGAAATACCAAAACTCAATCTAGTTTGCATTTGCAGAGAGAACTCATAGATACTTTGTAATATTGTTTCTGAGGATCTAGATTTGATTTTGCATTTACTTGCATGTTATAAAACCTTAGTTTGCATAATATATCCATTCATATACAATCTAAAAATATAAAAACAATTTTATTTAGTTTGCACCTAGAAAAGTTATAAGTCAACACTTGAATATTCATCCAAAAACTCAATAAAAAGATAAAAATAATCACTTATCCCTCTCTCTATCTCTCTTTACTTTAAGTAGCATTAGTTCTTTATTTTAGTACTTTCATTTTTGTATTCAATTTAGTTTCAATTTATGTGTAAAAATCTTGTCAAAATGTAGACAACTATAAAAACAATCAACAATTAAAACCTTATAAAAATGTGCACAAGTACCAAGACAATTCCTAATCAAAAGCCTTACTGAGATGAGTGCAAGAAAAATACTTGCTCAAACATTGCCAAACAACAAGCACTTACATTAAAACACATTTAAAACAAGTATATGCTTATCATCACTTACAAATATATCTCTAATATTGGATGATACTCATTGAGCCTCTTTATCCTCATAATGCTAGTCCATTTCCTAGAGTGCCTAATCTCATTCAAGAACGTGCTCTTCAAAGTGATCAATTTTGAGTTTAGGCTTTAGGTATTTCATTCCACCCATAGTTTAACTCTTATCCTTAACCAACTTGAAGCCTTAGAAAAATAATATAGGCTCGTAGTCCCTTTAATATAACCCCTCTATAATATTCCCTAACAAATAAGTAACCTTAAAATATAAGGCTTCCATACTCTCTTTCCTTTGTCCTTAGGTATAGCCTTGTCATACTTCATTTAGGCTACCCATCATCTTCCATTACATCGATTTTTTTGGCCATAAATCGAGAATTGAGTGCATATTTTAGTGTGTGTTATTCGCATGTACACATGAAAACCATGCCCATCATATTCACATGGAAAATCATAAGATTGGATGATAACATAACCCAATGTAGACTTTAGACCAACTCTAAAATTTCCCTTTTTCTAGTAAATTACTTACTAAACCTTTATGATGGAGGATATATAAGAGCTTGCAAAGAAATATTGATCCCACTTTGGAATTACCCATGTTTTGGATGTCCAAATTAAAGTATTTAGTTCCCAAAACATGTTTGATGGAAACTTTCACCTCAATAATATAGAGATTAAAGACAACTAACAGTCTATTCCCAAAGATAAGACCCTAGAAAGCCATATCATTTTTTTAGGTATAAAAAAAGAGTGGAAACAAATTTTGAGCAACCATTAACCGAGAGAAAATTCAAACATAAGATATAAGTGATTAATCATGAGCCTCAAGTTAATAATTGGCAATTAGAATTGATATCTACAATCTTCAATAAATAAGGGGGCACCTTCATTAAAAAAAACCCATTCAATCATGTCATTAATGTCAAAATCACACCAATCTTCGTCTACAACTCTGTACCCATCATTTCACACTAAGGAAAAGGATTTCACACAGTGTGAGTTTACTACATGACATAAATTTTAAATACACATTACTTATCAAATTCAAGGACTGTATTTTCCTAGTTTATAGGGGTTGGTGTTAAAAATCTAAACAAACTCTAGATTCATTCATTCAATCAAAAAAAAGTGTTACCAATTCCTTTGAGAACTAATGTAAAATTACCATGAATAATATCAAATCAAACCAAATCGTAAAATAGTTTTATAATCAAAGATTAAATACTCAAATTCTAATCAAGGGTGACATCAACAAAACCCACCAAAACCATTCCATCAAAATTATTTAAAATGACGTAAAAAACTTCAAACGATGTTATCTTCAATTTTCATTTACTTAGCCATCAAATTGACTACATTAATTTTAACTTTTCTTGTCTGATTATTTTTTTGTCTACAAACAATTGTCACATTTTTTCAAGGAAAAAAACAAAATCTTGTCAAGGATGATTTGCCAACATACTACCACAAGCATGTGATGATGTATCACATGCAATGATGTCTAAATAATGTGACAATCTTCCAACTCTATGATGATTTTCAATGCATCAACATGCAATGGTTACAAAATATGTGATGATTCTTTGGGTATGTGATGTTTGAAACTTGTTATCAATGTGATTAATTTTCACAGTTTTGCTATCATGTGATGATTTTTCAAATCCCACACTATTATTTTGTTTGCTTGGTTTATGTGATATGAGATAAAATGTGACATCATTCTTTAATTATCATTCATTAATGTCTTTAATTTTTTTATTTAATGACTTTTTATTGGATTTGGCCTCTGTTGAGGGATAAGTCTTTCAAAAAAATTATATGATAGTGTGATAAAATTTAATGCCAAATAGATGTGTGATAAATCAATTTCACTTCTTGATGAACTGATGCAAAGTGGTGGCTTGTAATGAAATGTTGTTATAAAATCCCCTATAATTAAAATTATTCATCAAATATTAATTTATTAAGTAATTTCATGGTTGGCTTTACTTATTAGCTTTCAATATTTGTTAATAAGGTTTCCAAAGTTGATAAGCAACTTTAAAAAGTTGGTAAGCATCTCAAGCATGTCGAGAAGTCAATTTAAATATTATCTTCACATGGAAGAAGGCTAATTTTTACTCATTGTCCCATTCTTTGGCATATCTAGAAGAAACCTTCCTTTAAAAAAAAAGGGCATCCACCAAAAAACATGAGATCAATGACATCTCCATAGAATACTAGAATCTGCATGCAAATTCAACTGTGAAAAATGAGGATTTATTTGAAGGGTTACCGTGTTACTTCATGAAGATCCAACACATGGGTATGACACCTGTGTTTATGCCAAGATTTTTTTATCTTTAAATATTGGGGTGATTCATAGGAGTTCAAATTGAGAAATAAGTTTTTGGTGTGGTATATTTCACTTGAGCCATATCCAGATCCATTGCTAGAGATATAACCATAGTTAGAGAGCACCATGGTGGTATTTTGGTCTGCCAAAAGTTAGAGAAAATGAAATTCATAGAGATATCCATTTATGGGACATTATGATTTTAGTTAAAAAACAACTAAAAATCTTTTTTTACTAAAACTACTTGGTGTAATTAGTAAAGCAAATTTGTTTGTTATATGTGGTGATGTATGTATTACTGTGATGTTGTCTATAGTATGAAGTGGTATAAAAATGTTGAAAAGGTATCATATTGTGGTATATTTTGTCTATAGTAACGTTTAAGTTTTACTTGGTTTGTTACTATCTACAAATTTTTATTTTAAATTTTCCAAATGATTTCATCAAGTTATAAATATTAAATAAGATTTTCCTTTTCATCCACAATAAGTTTCAGGAAGTGTTTTTAAGTTTTTCCACAATCATGAAAGATATTTTATTTATATTTGATGTACTAATGAATCCCTTATAGCTAAATTCACCAGTTAGATTAGATGTAATATACTTGATTGATAAATAAATAGATGATTGTGTTTTAGCAAGCTCCAAATAAATTTTGAGTTATCTAATATATTCCTAATGCGACACTTATTTCTTGTCATTGAGTAAGTATAATATATGCACTTTGGAGGTTTTTATAGAGTACTTGATTTTCCAATAGTATTTATTTTTTTGTCTATATAACATCCATTTTTCATGAATCTAGATCATCCATTTGTACACTTTTTGATAATGTTCAAGATTTTATTTGAGTTTCACTTGAATATAGCCATAATTGATAAATGATTAAACCTATTAATTTGAATGCAGTACAAGCTTATTATGGCTATGTATTATTTTGGGTTGGAAGTAATCATTGCATAGTGTAGTGTTATTGATTGATATTTGTTCATTTTTAAATCACCTCACATCAATTCCATCCCTCTTAAAACAATATTATTTAGGATGCTTTATCTATATCTAGTCATGTTCCAGTAATTTCTAAGAGAGATTCGTTATAGTATCGGGATAGTAGAGATTTGGTTCCTCTTTTAGTATCTAATATGTATTTGGGATTATATGGTACATATTTATATCTTTCAACATATAACAAGCAGCTTACAAGGGAATAAATATATATTGGTGTTGGTTTACTTGTGTTAGAGTACCAAAACATGGGAGATCCAAACATGGATTATTTTTATTGACATAGATTAGATCTTGATTATTGAAAGAGAATTACCTAGGTTCCTATCGAAAGCTACTATTTATATCCTCTAATAAGAATACATTAATATAACAATAATAAAAACCCTAATTTCACAAAGGTAAAGTATTAAAACTATTTAAATTAAAAGAGAAAAGGTCCTAGAATAAATACCAAATTTTATCAAACTTGTGTATTGTCAAAGGTTGAAATTAGGTACAAACAAGTCTAAAAACTTATGCAAATATAGCGCATAAAAATATGAATAAAATAATAAATGGAAAAAATAATTAGGAGTAGGATGATATACTCATGATGAGATAATGTATTCTCTTTAAAAATGTGTTCCTTTGCTTTTGTGCTCCAAAAACCTTACTCACTTTGTCATAATCTAATGGGTATCACCCTTAAACCCTTCTCATTTTTGAAACCCTAATTCACCTCCAAAACCTTGAAAAACCTTAAAATAAGGGTGTATTTATGTGGGGCCTACCTTAATAGACCCTAGTCCTTAGGAAATTTATAAATTAACACTATATGCAGTTCAACAATTAATCATAGTGATGCAAGTCTTAATTCCTATATGCTCTTTTATTATATAGTCAAATAAAATAATGCAATATGAAGACTTGGAATATAATTTGATGCAATCCTTATATTATGATCTTATTTATAACTTTAGACTTTCTCTTGGACCTATTTTAGCATCAATTTGCACCCTTGGAGAGGGTTCTTCTAGCTCTTTCCAATTGATCTACACTATGGGAACAACCCTAGGCTGTGGGTATCTATGGTGGGGTTGAACCTCTGGAGAAGGCTGAATTCCTCTTGATGTATCACCTATACTAATGTTACTACAAGGAAAAGGGATAGAGAAGGGGTAAAGTGTCACTAAAAATACTAAAATGGTGATGCACCAAATTAAATGAGAGCTCACATAAGCATGAAGTAAACATCGAGGAAGTATAAGAAAATGCTAGCTCACACAATCTCACAAAACTAGCTAATTGCATAAGTGTTCATAAGATAGGTTCAGGAAGCATTAAATGAAGGCAAAGAGGAGTTCTAAGACTCATTGAGAGCTTACATCAATGACATAAATAACACTAACTTAGACCTGAAACTAACTTGAAGACACCTTTAAAATAATTGATTGAACTTGAGAGAATGATGCTTTTGTGGCTCTGCAAAAAGAAGCCAAGCTAGGGCAGCCATGCCCTAGCTTGTACTGGCCATGGCTGGGATTGCACAGGAGAATAGTGGGGGGTGGATTGCATGGGGGAGGTACTGAGGCATCCAATAATCTTGATAGACCAAGGAAGGCATGGTTATGGCTCAGTAGGAGCCTTCAAAGACTACACCTAGAAGGAGTTTTAGTGAAGCCATAGGCTTGAACAGGACAGGGCAACAACTTAAAACACTTGGAAATGAGTTTTCTTCCCATAATATAGGTGCTATGGATGGGAGCTTGCCTGGGGGATCTTGTATCATGAAGATTAATAGTTGCCTAGAGCAGTGTAAGGAGCAACCCAAACTGGTAATCCCCTTTGATATGATTTATGAGGATGTGGAATATTATTCTAAGCACTCGTTATATTGCAATTTTTTGGGATTGAGAGTCTCCCTTCAATTTCTAGAGAGCTGGGCCAAGAGAGTGTGGGAACCAGAGGGAGAAATGGAGGTCATGTTATTGGCAAATAATTACTTCATGGTGACATTTTTGTGCTTGGCTAATAGAAATAGGGTTTTTGAGGGGGGCCTTATTTTTACAATCAAGTTGGACTTTTTTTCAAACCCTGGCATGCAGGTTTTAATCCTTCTGAAGAACTACCAAATCAAGTTTTGGTGTGGGTTAGGCTACCCAGATTTCTTATCGAATGTTGTCGAGAGGATGTTCTCTAGATGCTAGATTTGATGCTTGGAAGGCCGGTGGGGTCTTAAACATAGACTTTAGGTAAGAAAGTTATGACTTTTGCTCGTATTTTCATAGAAATTGATTTGAGTAAACCAGTGCCTAAAGCGGTGGAGATAAGTGCGGGCTTATATTCTTGGGTGCAATAACTAGACTATGAGAACCTTCCCTTTAGGTGTCACCTATGCCATGAATATGGACACCTAGTGTGTAGATGCCTGAAGGGTAAGCCAGTGGAACAACAACCTCAACTGCCACCTAGTAGCTCTCTAAGTGCTAATAAAGGGAAGAAGTCTAGGATCGATGAAGGCAAGGATGCCGAAGGTTTTGTTCAGGTGAAAGCTTGAAATTATAGTAGAGCCCAGAAGAAGACCCTTATAGAGTGATAGGATGAAGATTCCTTTAATAGGTTTGAAGTCTTGGATGAATTGGGACAATAAGAAGTAAACCCAAGATTATTTAAGGTGGAACAGCTTGTGGGAGGATCCAGACCAGAGATTAATTTAGCCAATCTTCACTTGGTTCTTCAGGAGGAGTCAGCCTTACCCATGGTCTTAGAGGGGTAGATAGGGGAACAGATGGTGGTGGAGACAAATGATGATCTGAGATACAATGTAGAGAATGTGGACCTTTTAACAAGGACTGTGGTTGCATAAGTAGACAAGCGAGATAATTTTTCTCCTCACTTGGGCATTCTACAAAAGGAGGGGAAGAAGGGGATGTCAGAAAAAAAGTGTCAAACTAACGTGTAAGAAGGACAAAGAGAGAATTAAGATGATTAGGGAGACCTTTGTAGAGTCATGTTTTGTTAAGACCTTAGACTCACACTTTTTAACTCCTCTGAAATGATCATTATTTCATAGAATGTAAGGGGCCTGAATAGTGGCCCTAGACAAAAGGATGTTCAGGAACTAGTTAGATGTCAAGTACCTGATGTTCTTTTTCTTCAAGAGATGAAGGTTTTAGTGGATGATATGAGGAATATCACACTTAAGTTATGGAGGCATGGTTTATGTCAGTGTATTAGAGCTCAGGGGTCTTCAGGGGGTGTGGCATGTTTCTAGAATCCGTGAAGGATCCAACCAATGTCCTGGATTTCCTTTAAGTCCTATTTATCCATGGCAACTCTATATATTGAATTGGGTGAATTAGTCCTTTTTTCCAACATCTACTCTCATACAAATTTTCAAGGTAAACTTCTTGTTTGGAAAAAATATCCACTTAGTTCATCGATTATTTCCTTACCTACCTTGGATTGTTGGTGGAGACTTCAATGCTATTCTAGATTTAACAGAGAAAAGAGGAGGTAATGTAAGGCTGGAACCATCTTCTATATTTCTCTAAGATAATATTATGGCACTCAATCTAGTGGATATCAAGCCTGATAATAGATGATTTACTTATAATAATAGAAGGTTGGGGGACAAATGCATCGCTGAGCGCATAGATTGATTCATGACCTCCTATTATTGGGTGGGGGGATTGTGGTCTTCTAGCATGGAGATACTAGATTGGAGAGGTCTGGACCATTGGCCCATAAAATTGATCATTTATTTAGCCCATATGCCTCAGAAGCCACCATTCAAGTTTTAGCTCATATAATTTAGGGACCCAGATCTGTTTGGATGTGTGGCAGACTGGTGGAGGATAGGCAGGCCTACTGTCAGAACAACAATGTATACTTTTGCTAAGTTACTCAAATTCATAAAGGACCAGCTCAAAAGGTGGAACTGACAAAGTTTTGGGAACATCTTCCAAAATAAAAATGAGGTTCAAAGGGAGTTGAACGACATTACTAGATTCATTAGGGAGGAGGGGATGAATGAGTTTTTGCTGAGGAAGGAAGCCAGGGCTTTAAAAGCATTCGAGGAATGGGAGCTAAGAGAGGAAATATTTTGGAAACAAAAGGCCTGGATAGAATGGCTTTAAGAGGGGGATAAGAATACTACCTTCTTTTTCAATTCAGTCTGAGCCAAACAACATGGTAATGGGATAACTTCTTTGGTGACGGACAGCGGGGAAACTATCTCTTCTACACAGGGTATCTTTAATGAAACAGTGCAGTATTTTGCTTCTCTATTTAAGAAGGAAGCACAGGGGAACTTGGTTACAGAGGATCAGGTCCTTTCCTGCATTCCTTCCTTGGTTACCATGGAGATGAAAGCACATCTGATGAGGGATATATCCTTGGAGGAGTTAAAGAGGATTATTTTCATGATGTCAAAAGGTAAGGCACCTGGCCTAGATGGTTTCTAGATTGAGTTCTTCTAGGAATTTTGGGAAATTGTCAAATTAGACCTATTGGCAGTTGTTCAAGAATCTCAGAGGAACAAGCAAATGCTTCAGGCTCTGAACTCTACCTTTCTAGCTCTCATACCCAAGGGAGAGGGGGCAGATCGGTTGAGTCTTTTTTAGCCCATTTCCCTTTGCAATGTCACTTATAAAATTATATCTAAGCTGATTGCTAAGAGGTTAAAAAAGTAGCTGCTAGCACTTATTTCTGAGGAGTAAGGTGGCTTTGTGGAGGGCTAATAGATTTTGGATGGGGTGGTGGTGGCTACTGAGACTATCCACTCTATGACCTAGTCCAATGATAAGGTGATGTTTATCAAGTTGGACATGTCTAAGGCCTATGATAGAGTTTGGTGGGCCTTCCTCCAGAAGGTTTTGGGAGCCTTTGGTTTTGAGGAGGATTGGATATGGTGGGTTATGAGTTGTGTGAACTTGACCTCCTTTTTAGTTCTAATCAATGGCAAGCACTCTAATCTCTTTGGGGCTTCTCATGGTCTACAGCAAGGTGATCCTCTCTCTCCCTACTTGTTTTTTCTGTTGGTGGAAGGCTTGGGTCAGTTGATCAAAATGAATGTGGATGATAATGCTATTTAGGGTTGGCATTGGGGTGGGGGCCTTCCTATACAATCTCACCTAGTTTGTGGATGACGCGGCGATGATGGGTAGGGCTACTATTAGGGAGGCATCTAACATTCGCAAAAGCTTGGATGTTTACCTTGCTGCCTTAGGATAGGTAATTAATGAGGGCAAGTCTTCAATTTTTTTCTTTAACACCCCACCTTCCATACAATGAAGAGTGGCTCATATCCTTAGGTTCCAAATTGGGAGTCTCCCATTGATATATCTTAAAATTCCAATCTCTATTGGTTGACAGTCTAAGGAGTCATGGATGGTGATTCTGGACAAGTTCTATGGCAAAGTGAATCATTGGACCCATCGTTGGTTATCCTTTGTTGGTCAGGTTTAGCTAATTCAATCAGTGGTGTAGGTTATTCCTATCTATAGGTACATGATCTAGGTGGCACCGATGAGCTTTATTAAGGAACTAGATTCCTTAACAAGACAGTTTTTGTGGGATAGTAATTTATCTTCAACCAAGTGGAGCCTAATTAAGTGGGAGGCAGTTTGTAGCCCAAAGAGGTTTGGTGGTCTTGGATTATGGCAGTCTATGCTATTGGGTATTGCTTTGGTATCCAAGTTATACTAGCATTGGTGTGTGGAATAAGAGCAGGTGTGGGCTAAAGTCTTATCCCACAAGTACTTCTTTGGGATCCCTCAGAAGGATATCCCATAGTATGACTTGATAGGCAAACGCTCAATGATTTGGGCTACTCTCAAGAAAGGAGTAGCATTGATTAAGAGGGGTCTATTTTGGATTTTCAATAGTGGGGTTGAGGCTTAGTTCTAGCATGACTCTTGGGATGGTTTCCCTCCTATAATTGTATAATATCCTCAGCTAAGTATTTTATCTCAGAAGTTTGGTGATGCTGGATGGATCCAGGTGTGTGATTATAAATCTATCTCCTTTTAGGGGCAGGTGATGTATGCTAGATGGAAGACCCTAGAGGAGTGGTTGATTCTTGGTTTGGAGGTAGAGTGTGTGGAGTTGCATTATATTCTATCCAGGCATAGCTATAATGCATTTATGGACATCGATGTGTTAGCATGGTCCCCAAATCCCAAGGGGAAGTATACTATGTCTTACGATTATCAGGAGCTAATTTCTCAGCAATATGATGGTAGAGAGGAAGTTCAATGGTGGAAAAAATTCTAGAATGGATTCTCTTGGCCGAAGTGTAACTACTTTATTTGGACTTTAGTCTAGAACAGATGTTTGACTTGGGATAATATTTAGAAGAGGGGCTTTGTTGGCCCTTCGAGGTGTGTTCTTTGCAATAGTGAGGAGGAAGACTCTTCTCACCTATTCTTTTTTTGCTCTTTCACTCTTTAGTTATGGCATTTATGGTGGGATGTCTGGAGGTGCCAATGCATTCACATAGTTTCCTTCATAGATTTTTGGTCTAGAGTGAGTCATCCACCCTCTTCGACCCCCTTCTTGCAGTATGCGTGATACATTGGCCCTATTTTTTTGCTTTGGCAAGTATGGCTGGAAACAAATCATAAGATTTTTTGAGATGAAAAAATAGAGATTCAATAGCTCTGGAATAGAATTAAATGAATGATCTAGGAATCTATTAAAGTGAAGAGTGAGGTTACTTTGCCATTGGAGAGAGGGAACGCTGAGATGGTGGATAGGTTTGGCATATGGGGGTTATCTCCAATTTCAGTGTGTGTTAGGAGAGGTATACAAGGGAAGCAAAAAGTTCAATAGTTGGGGAAATTGTGACCCCTACCCACTGGTCTTTTGAAAATTAACACAGATGGATCTTCCAGGGGCAATCCAGGGTTGGTTGGGATTGGTGGGATTGGTAGGGATTCTTCTGGATTAGTGATTTTTATTTTCTCAACATATCAAGGAGTTTAGACTGTTAATAGGATGGAAGGTTTGGCTATCCTTTATTCCCTAAGGCGAGCTTATGCTTTAGGGTGGAGGAGGGTGATCTGTGAAGTGGACTCTCAAGTTCTGATTAGTTTGCTCCTGGAGAGGAAAATTTTAGAGGTGAGCTAGCAATTGGCCACGATAGTGCAGTAGATATTGCAGGTTAGTTCCTTAATGGATTCAATATCTTATGCCCATATTCCAAGGGAATGGAATAGGTTGGCTGATTGCTTGTTAAAATGGGTGTCGAAAGGTGGAGAGGATCATAAGGTGGATGAGTGGGAGAAGCTGTCCTATGATTTACACTAGGTAATGTAGTCCATTCTTGTTGAAGATGTCAGTAGAGTTGAGGCGTGAGGCTATTGTTATTAGTTTTTTGGTCTTTGGTTCATGTTGGTGGTATTGTAATCTGCTATTATAAGTTTTAATAAAGTTTTTACCCCCTTTTCTTTTTAAAAAAAACTTGAAGACACCTTAGAAATGATAAATAAAGAAGGATAATGGGAATGGAAGAATCTCCTTCATAATTCCATCATGCATAAGCTTTGATACACATAATTCAGAGGGGTGAGATAGGTAAAGAAATTCTTTATTGCTTCAATAGGTCTTTCATACAAATTTTGATAGGGTCTAGCCTTATCAAATGAGAGTCTCTGTTCTTCCAGAATTGAGAGAAAATTTCTTATCAAAATTTAGAGATATATTACAAATGGAAAATAATAAGAGATATAGGAGAAAGGGGAGAGAAAGGGGGAGCATGCCATCTAAGATCATTAATTAAGTTTTCATCCTTCTTGATTTTTGAACCATCTTTGATCCAACTAATACTAAAAGGCTTTGAGAAGAAATAAATGTTCCACTATACTCTCTAATCCCTAAATCCCTTTGCTTTGATATTCTACACCATCTCCACTTACTTTCATTATAAGTACAAAGTCCTTATATCCATGGACTTGACAAAGCCATCCCTAAGTCTAATTTTAATAGCTACAGGTATATATTTATTTATTCAAATCTACCCCTACCCCAACCCCAACCCAGATATAGGTATTTACTATAGATTGAAAACCAATCCAATTATTAGTTTTCCTATAGTCAATATGTTAATGAATATCTTATAGACTGCATAGTTTCCTTTTTGAACCATATTAGGTCTAAACAGACCTATTCTACCTTTGAAAATCATTGAATCGAAGGACTTATTGCAAGCAATGTTGAAAACATAATAAAACCAAGTATGCATGCTCTGGATCATTCAATAGAGGTCCCGACTAAGATTTAATAGCATCCTTTGAAATATTTGCCTTGGTTTGACTTCAGTTTACATTTGTTCTCTATTGAAGTCCCTTAGCCTTTGACTTTTAATTTTAGCCATTGATCTTAATCTAGGTTTCTAAAAATGTGCCACCTGAAAAATCTTCATTCATTCTCAAGATCTTACTAACTAATTGACCTTATGCACATCATCAATCTATTTTTGCATGGTTTGAATGTGCACCATTGATTTTCTTTGTAGTTACCATGTTTTTGACACTTGGTATATTCTTATTTTCTTTTGGGATCCATTAACTTGACTTATCACTCATCATCAATCTTGATTTATATGATTGAATGTGCTCCATTGATTTACTTAGGCCTACTGGTTTTTTCAATCATCATGTACCATTGATTTCTATTCAAGATCTTGCCACTTGTCAACCATGCATTTAGTCTCAAGATATGTTGACCTTTTGACTATAAGATCATCATTGATCTACTTTGTATAAGTGATTATGCATCATTAGATCTTCTGGACCTACTGACATCACTAGTCATTAGATCTTCATTCGATCACCTATATTCTTGCCACTTATCAGTTGAATGTTCATCCTTGTATCATTTGTATTTAAATGGATATTTTCCATAGCAAAAACTTGGCATCCCCATGCATGTCCCATTCTACTAGTTCATCTTTGAATGCTTATAACTTGAAATAGACACCTCATCAAGTCATAAAATTTATAGATCATGATATAGGCATGAATAAATTCATATCCATGTGATCATTTGACTTTGGTCAATTTCCTAAGTGCATTTATCAACTATGTAACTAGAACAACCTATTTATTTCTACATGACATATTGTAATGGTATAGTCTTCTAGACTTTTTCAAGAAACTATTGTCTCTTTAAAAGGCTTTAATGAACTTATAAGAATTTTTACAACTTGATTCATGCCCCTAAAATCTTGGAATACCATGATAACCTATTGGTATTTTCACTTTGTAATCCTCGACTTGTTTCCAAGCCTACTTCCCAAGTATCAACAAATTGCACTTTAAGCTTGATTAAAGTGTTTCAAAAGCTTTGTAAGTAATATGAGATTTTGTTCTCCTAATTTTGGTCCAATCATTCCATCTAGAACTTTGACCATCCATCCAAACCATTTTTAGGGAAAAGATTCTTATATGGGCCAAATTTGGCCAACATTTTTGGTGACATCTTAGGGTTGCATGCCTGTTATGCAAGAGACTAGTGGCCTTAAATTGATCCATTAGGCATTTGGAGTCTCAAGTATTTTCTCTTATTTGATCATTAAAATGATATAATGATTCCCCTTTTTCAAAAAACCTTCTCTTGAAATAAAAAGGACCAAAAAAGAAACAAAATGACAAATGTACCCAAGGAACTTATTGAAATGGAAACACACAACTAAAAGGAAATGTGCACAAGGCACTTAGAGTAAATCATAAAAAACTACTTTAATATGATACAATATCATACAATAGCTGAAAACTATTCTAATAACAAGGATTTAAATGAATTCCATTGACTGGGATGGGTAATACCTCTTCATCTAGTTGGGTAAGCTAAAAAGCATTATATTGTTTACATTTATGGATAAAATAAGGACCACTCCATAAGCTGTAAAACTTGGTATGGTTGACTATATTGGTATTCTTTGAGTCCCATTTGAGGACTAGGTCCCCTTCCTTGAAGTCCCTTGATATCTCTCTCTTATTAAAGGCTTTCTTGACCTGAGCTTGATGTGATTCTAATGTCTTCATGGTGAGGTCCCTAGTTTCTTCAAGCTCTATGACCTCTATCATCCTCACATTCATAATCTCACTCTCCATTAACTCAAGCTGATGGGATAACTCCAATGTAAGAAATTTAAGAGACATGGGCAATTTGGATTCCCTTCCATATACAAGGATATATATAAAATTGCCAATGGCAGATTTGGGAATCATTTTGTCAACCCATAAGGTTGTCCTTAGTTTTGTATGCCATGTTCTCTAATTTTTTTCCATGGTCCTCTTGATAATCCTTAGCAAGTTCTTATTTGTGGACTCTACCAGTCTATTACCTTTGGGGTAGTAATTAGAGGATGTACTAAGGTAGATGCCCAGCTTAAGTTCCCATTCACTTGTCTTCATATCAATAAATGCTAATGCATTATCTGAAATTATAGTAGTTAAGACACCAAACCTAGTTATTATGTTGTCATAGAAGTCGAATACTACTATCTCATTAGCTTATTTCAAGGCAATCACTTCTACCCACTTATTGAAGTAGTTAGTTGTAGTGAGCACCCATTTATGCCCTACACTTGAAGGTGGATTTATCATCCCTATGAAGTCCAACCCCCATTACATGAAGGGTTGTTCCACCTAAATTGGGTTGAGTGGAAAAGATACTAATATTTTTTTGCCTAAAAATATAACACACTTTTGATATTTCCTAACCTATGCATAAACATCCTTGAAAAGGCTAGGCCAATAATAGCCAACTCTCATTACCTTTGTTGTTGTTGTTGTTGTTCTTAGAACAAAATGACCTCTTGTAGGCCCATCATGGAACTACTCCAAAAGCTTTTTTACTTGATTATCATCTATGCACCTAAGTAGTAATCCATTGAGATATTTTTGAAATAAAACCCCATTAACTAATGCATAAGGTATGGACTAGAGTCTGAAATACCTTCTTATTGCTTTGTCTAAACCTTGGGGACATTCACATGTTTCCAAAAAATGTGTCATATACTAAAGTCAATTATTGTGAGGTGGAGGTACATCTATCTATGAGTTGTCTTGTGTCACCAAAACAACTTCTTTGTCTTCTTTAATATCATCTACCATATGCTCACATAAGCCTTTACCTCTTACCATCTTGGTGACTTTGATCTCCACATCATACTCCATGACCTTGATAATCTAGCCTACTCTTTTTTCATTCAAATCCTTGTTGAGAAGAAAGTCCCTTACCCCAGGATGAGACACCATAAGATGAATCTTATTGTTGGAAAGCATTGGCCTAAAATTTTTGAGGTTCCTCAAGGTTGCAAGAACCTAATTTTATATGAAATTATACCTTACCTCATATACCTCTATCCCTTGACTTAAAAATGCAATTGGTTGCACAAGTTCTTCACCATTCTTCTACATCAGCATAGTTGATATGTTGTCAACATTGACAAAGGTGTACAATATGAAATCCTTTGAGAAATAAAGATTCATGAGTGAGGGTACTTGGAAAATGGCTTACTTGGTGGCCTAAAATGTTGCTTTACCTTTTTTTGACCAAGCAAACACTTGGCTCTTCTTTAGCATGGTGGTGATGGGTTTGACCTATTTTGCAAAACCAGGTATAAACCTTCTCATAAAGTTTATTTTCCCAATGAAGACCTAGATTCCTTTCTTGTACTTGGGTAAAGATAAGGCCTAGATGGAAGTTATTCTATTAGTGTCAATGGATAATCCTTCCATTGAAATAATGTGACCCAAAAATTTACCTTGATGAATAGACCACACATATTTCTTGGGATTTAAATATATCACATACTCTCTACATCTTTGGAAGATCAACCTTAGATGATCTAAGTGATCACTAGCCTTATTTAAAAAAACTCTAATGTCATCCAAGTAAACTAGTACCATTTCATTTAGCAACCCTTGGAAATCCATGTCCATAGTTCTTTGGAAAGTGGCCCCAGCATTTGACAATTCAAAAGGCATCTTTTGGTAAGCATATATGCCCCACTTTGTGGTGAAGGCAGTCTTCTATTGATTTTCCTCTCTTACCAGCACTTGGTTGTATACTAAATACCTATCTAAAAGGGAAAAACATTCTAAATTAGAAACTATCTAAAGGAGTTGCTCTATGGATGGTAAGGGGTACTGATCTTTCAAAGAGACCCTATTCAAATCCCCGAAGTCAACACACAATTTGATTTATCCATTCTTCTTCTTCATAAGGGTACCAAATTGGATACCCATGAGGAGTGTTTAATGGGAAATATGATCTTGGATTCAATTAATTTAGTCAATTATTTCCTCATAAGCTCTTTAATTTTGGGGTTTATAGGCCTCTACTTTTACTTGATAGGCTTGGCATTAACCTCTAGTTTTATAGTGTGTTAGGATAGCTTGGTATCAAAGCCTCTCAAGTCACTATATTCTTAAGCAAATATGTCTACATATTCTTTACAAATTTAATTATGAAAGCATGCCCTTTAGCTTTAGTGCTTACCTTTCTAAGCTTGAGGAGTTTGTCATTGAAGATAAGGACTCTTCCATAGTTCTCTTTACTTGTTGACATCACTGCCTTGGCTTTTCTCATATGATCTCCCTCATGGAAAATACCTTCAAGGGTGACAAGCCCTTTAGGAAGCTTGTTAGATCTCAATGGAATAATTTTCTCCTTATACTAATGTTGAAACTTTTCCTACTACTAAAAATTCTCTATTTCCTACTACAAAAAATAGGCAATTACTTATGATTCTCAAAGATCTGCCAATGAGCTTCATTATCTCACACTGATGGTTTTACCACCACTTTGACATGTGGCTACACCTTGGTCTTTTTTAACTCATTTGGGATATCAAATTTATCTCCCATAACTACCAACCTATTATCATGTCCATTTCAATTTATTGGCACTGCTTGGATGTTAAAGGCCTCAAAATATTCAATTAGGTCTCACACTCTATGTTTTTAAGACTTCATCAAGGGATTCTTGGTGATATTCTAGCCTCTAACTTGATGCACTATTAGTTCACTATCCCTATAAACTTGTAATTATTTGATTCCTCTCTTATTATCCCATTAAAGGCCATGGTTAAATCCCTCATACTCTATTTCATTGCAAGAAAAACTAAATTAGAACCTATAAGAAGAGAAATGCTTATAATTTGAAGGGGATATCAGAATTGCACCTACACCCAAACCATATTTACTTCTTGAACCATCGAAGAACAATTTCCATAAGCCATTAGGATCTTATTGAGGGCTAATGAGGGATGTCATGGACTGATTCTCTTCATGTAGTCAGTAAACACCCATGTCCCTATCTTCAACTCCTTCTAAGGGATCAACCAAATCATTGTCATTCCATAATTCATCCAAGAACATGTCTGGTATCTCCTTAGGGTGATGTTCATCTTTGTAAAGAATGGTGCGATTGAGGTTTATGTTGTCTGGACCATAAGGCTCTATATGAAATTGTGTAATGGGCTCAACATTAGTAGATACCTTGGTTTCATATCTTATTCTGAATGCCATGTATGACCAATCTATTGCAAGATAACCTCCAATATTTATAGTGAATTCCTTAGATAGGCATAGGGAAAAATAAAGAGGTACATCTAGGATCAACACATCTTGAGCCACTAAGACACTAGAATAAGCATGCAGGGTCAAGTTGACATCTTTGATGATACCAGATGGCTTGGTGGAAGAACCATAAAGTTGCAAAACTCCTTTAGACTAGAGCTCATATTTTATATTAAGTTGATCAGCTGTGGAATTTAGAATTACTAAGGTGTTATCCCCATTATCTACCAATAAATTATGTATTAAAGAGTCACCAATGATTATTTAAATGTAGAAGGGAGGATGTTTGACCACCTTACTTGGTTACCTTCCATTTGGTCCTTTGGTTACATTAGTGAGAACCACATTCTCCTTGACTAGTGGTTTTTCAAAAACATTGATTATTGAAAACCGTTATTGGGGGATGTCTACTTGAAAAGTCATGGAGAGCATATCTTACATTGGTACACTCACATTGGACCTCTTCATTTGTTCCACAATGTTGATGGGTGAACCACCAACCTTTGGTTGTGCTTTGGGAGAAATAACTACACCTTTAGTTTGTGAGTTTTGAGGGACAAAGACATTCTCCTAATTTTTATTCCTTGGAGATATTGGAACATTTGGAATAGTAGTAGGTTTATTTGGATTTGATATTGAAGGAGTAATGGTAGGAGGCTCTTTGACTACTTCCTGATTACCATCTATGTTCTTTCTTTTGAACCTTGTATTTGTTGCCACTAGAATGTATGTATGGCTAGAACTAGCATAATAATTGAGTGCTTAACACTCTTCTTGCTCATAGTTAACCATTTTATCACCCAAGTAGCTTGGTCCTTGATCAGGGCTTTTGACCTTATTGAGTCTCTTCTAGTTTTGTCATCATGGGTACCTCTATGTTTTGAGCCATAAGATCTTCATTGTACCCATAATTAGTAGCTTACTACCATTGATCATTGAAAACTTGATTAAAGTCAGTGGTTGGAATAATGGATTGCCTAAAAGACCGATTCCAAGTCATGGTACCCTCAGCTTTTTGAGAAACATTATTCTGAATGGGGACCAAAGTGTTGGAAGTGCTTGAAACATTTGGATTATAGTTGTTTTTCCTAACATATTTAGGTTGCCCTTATCCTTGGTTTTGACCTTGGCCTTGACCTTGGAAGCTTCCTTTATAGGCTTGTATATTTTTTTATAAGCTTATTGCTAAGGTTGATATGAGGTTTGGTAAGGCCTATTGAAAGCTTTTTGCCTCTTAATATTCACCAGTTCATTCCCCAAAGATCGGAACATGTTCTTAATCTCTTGAAAGTTATTTTGTTTTTGGGAATCACTAGATTGACTAATGGAAACCTTTTCTTGCTTAGGTGAGGGTATAATAGTAATTTAAGCACAAGAGGAATGACAGCAAGGGGAAAATTAGAAATAGGGAGTGGTTTGATGTCAAGGAACAAAGGTATTGGTGGTCTAGGTGTAAGCTTGCCAACCTGCACTAGATAATTTTTTGCTTTGATTGCCACCTCATATGCATTTGGAAATATGTTTCCTCTCATGGACTAGATCATTACTAAAATGTCAGTATTTAGGGCCTTTAAATAGTATAGGAATTCAAAATTAGGGGTGGGCCTAATAGAGATTGGGATTTTATCCCAAGTCTTTTAGAACCTTAAGTTGAAGTTTTGCATAACTTCATGAGGGGCTCTTTGGAGTGTAGTTAATTAATTTATAAGTGATAAATGGTCAGTTTTATCTTCAAATCTCTTACACAATGCATCTCTTAATCGATCCTATGTGGCAATGGAATTAGCATACTATTCTAAGGCTTTACCTTGAAAGAGATGGTTAATAATGTAATTGCCACATTTTCCTCATTGATATCATGAATGTTTCATAATTTGGATATATCCATGAGGTGTTTATAAGGGGTTGTAGCTTGTTCTCCAATAAAATAAGGGACACTTTTAAGAGCTAATACTAGAATAGGATCATATTAAGGAAGGTCTAGAAGACTTTGGCCATTAAAAACCACAAAATCTCTAGGGGATGCCATGGCTATGAAAGGGTTTAACAAAGATCTTCTTATAGGCGTAGACCTTGAAATTGACTTAATAAAAAAGTTACCTTTATAAGGGTGTGTGTTAGCAAATCTTAATATCTTTACTAAGTTTAAATGCAATTCAATGAATTCAAAGGGAATACCTCTATAAACTAACCTTGTAGTCACCTTTGGCATGATATGTAGTCACTGCTCTACTACCATAATGTTGGATATTCTTTTGGAGTCCCCAGATATTTTTGCTTGGAAGTTATAACTATTGCAAATTAATCAAACTAGCATTAAACTTTGACCAATCTTCTTTGAAAGTAAGTCCCATTGAGCATGCTATAAACTATTATAGCATCAATTCCCACCCTTAGAGAGGGTTCTTCAAGTTCTCTCCAATTGAACTACATTATGGGAACCCCAAGCTATGGGTATCCTATGGTGGGGTTGAACCTCCGAAGAAGGTTGACTTCCTCTTGATGGATCACCTATATTAATGTTACTACAAGGAAAAGGGTTAGAGAAGGGTTAAAGGGTCACTAAGAAGGATAAAAAGGTGATGTACCAAATTTAAATAAGAACTCACATAAGCATGAATTAAACACTAAAGAAGCATAAGACAATGCTAGCTCACACAATCTCACAAAATTATTTAATTGCATAAGTGTTCATAAGCTATGTTTAGGAAGCAATAAATGAAGGCAAAGAGGATTTCTAAGACTCACTAAGAGCTTGCATTAATGACAAAAATAACACTAACTTAAACCTGCAACTAACTTGAAGACACCTTAGAAATGAGAAAGAAAGAAGGATAATGGGTATGGAAGATTCTCCTTCACAATGCCATCATCTACAAGCTTGGTTACACATAATTTAGAGGGAGAGATAGGTAAAGAAAATATTTATTGCTTCAAGAGGTCTTTCATACAAATTTTGGCAGGGTCTAGCCTTATCAAATTAGAGTCTCTGCTATTCCATAATTGAGAGCAAATTTCTTATCAAAAGTCAAAGAGAGCTTACAAATGGAAAATAATAAGATATATAGGAGAAATGGGAGAGAGGGGGAGCACATCATTTGAGATCATTAATTGAGGTACCATCCTTCTTGATTTTTGAACTATCTTTGATCTAATTAGGACTAAAAGGTTTTGAGAAGAAATAAATGCTCCATTGTACTCTCCAATCCTTGAATCTATCTGCTTTGATATTCTACACCATCTCTACTTGCTTTCATTATGAGGATAAAGTCCTCATATCCATAGACTTGATAAAGCCATGCCTAAGTCATTTTTAGTGGCTATAGGTACCTATTTGTTGAATATATAGCTTTGTTTATTCAAGTCATCCCCTACCCCAACTTGCACATAGATCTTTATTACTATAAATTACAAACCAATCCCATTATTGGTTTTCCTATAGTCAACATATCAATGAATAGCTTACAAACTACATATATTCTTTACTAAACCATATTAACTATAAACATACCTATTTTACCTCTAAAATTTTTGAAATCCAAGGATTTATTGCACTTGACCTTGAAAACATAAGAAAACCAAGTATACATGTTCTAGATCCTCCAAAAAAGGTTTTGACTGAGCTTCAATGGTGTCCTTTCAAATATTTACCCTGGTTTAACCTCATGTCACATTTTCTCTCCATTGATGTCCCTTAGCTTTCAAATTTTAATTTTATCCATTGATCCTAATCTGGGTTTCCAAAAAAATGCCACTTGGTAGCTCTTCATTTATTCTCAATATCCTACTGACTAGTTGACCTTATGCACACCGTCGATCTACTTTTATATATATTGAATGTGCACCCTTGATTTTCCTAGTAGTTTACATGGTTTTGACACTTGGTAGCTTCTTATTTGCTTTTGGGATCCACTTACCTATTGACTTCTTGCTCATCATCAATCTTAAATTGTATGATTGAACATGCTTCTTTGATTTGCTCAGGCCCACTAGCTTTTTCAGTCATTGTGCACCATTCAGGTACTTGAGATATTTCCATTTGTTTTCCATGTGTTCAATATCAAGATACACTAACCTTTTGACTATGAGCTCATCATTGATCTACTCTATATGAGTGATTGTGCACCATTGGATCTTCTAGACCTATTGAAATCACTAGTCACCATATGCCATTAGATCTTCATCTGGGCACCCATGATCTTACTACTTGTTAGCCATGAATTCATACTTGGATCATTTGAATTCAAATGGGTATGTTTTTTATCTTTAATTTGACATTCCCATGCACATCCCATTCTACTAGTTCATATTTGAATGCTTATAACTTGAAATAAATAACTTATTAAGTCATAAAATTTATAGATCATGATTTAGGCATGAATAAATTCATGTCCATGTTATCCTTTGACTCTATTATATTTCCTAAGTGTATTTATCAATTACACAACTAGATTGGCCTATTTATTTTTGCATGACGTCTTGTGACAATCTGGTTCTTCTAGACTTTTACAATAAATTATTATCTCTTTATAAGTTTCTAATGAAATTCTAAGGCTTTTTGCAATCTGATTCATACCCCTGAATGCTTGGAAAAGCATGAGAAGATGTTGGTCTTTTCAATTAAAAATCCTAAACTTGTTTCCAAGCCTACTTCCCAAGGATCAACAAATTGTAATTTAAGCTTGCTTAATGTGTTTCAAAAGCTTTGTAATCCATATGAGATCTCCTTCTACTTTTGGTCCACTCATTCCATCCAAAACTATGTTCATCTATCTAAACCATTTCTAGGTGAAAGATTCTTATGTGGGCGAAATTTGGCCAACAAGATCCATATCACTCTTTTTATCCTTCAAATAGTTCTCTTATTATTTCTCTACCTATAGGCATTTGTGTAAAGATAGACTTATTAAATTTAAATGAGGTACCTATTAGCATGAAACTAACACAAAATGAATAGAAAACCCACAAAATGGGACACAAATATCAAATAAATGAATGGGAGGGGTTGAGTAACCCATAAAAATAAGGTACTACGAGCATACCATGAGTGTGCCAATATGTTTTTGGTCAACCAAAAACATGCTCCTAAACCCTTGGAAAAATCCTAAGAAGCACATGGAACACAAGGGAATGGGGGAATAGGGAGGAGAGAGAAAATTAACATCATGGGAGATAAATGGTGCCAAAAACACATTAAAAATTTTTACCCTAAATTGAGATGAGTCAATATAGTATAGGATTAAGAATATAGAAATGAATAAGTACAAGGGTAATAAATAGATCTATAGTAGACCAATTAATTTGTAAACTCAAATAAATAATGTCTTACATTTATAATACTAATATATGCTAAAAATATAAATTAAAACTATTAATTGATATTTATATAAATTAGAAATAAGAGTACTTATTTGGTAAACTATGTGTATGGAAATTTGATATAGAATAGGTTGGAAATATACTGGATCTAGATTCTAAATCAATCATCAGATTTTATAAAATTGTATTTTGGGGCCTCAAATGCTTGTGTTATATTTAGATGGTTGCATCGATGCTACTATATGACTTGGATGTAGGTGTCCAATATATAATATCAACTAGATATGGGTCTAACCACATGGAACCTTATAGGTTTTATGTCACCTTTACTCTATTGTGTTCATATCTCATGCACTAGTTGTCACTCTTTGTCAAATGATCAACCCTAGACTTATCACCTTTAAATTGACTATGGTATAAATGGGTTAGTAGGCATATGGTGTCAAGATTCCTCAAGGACCCCTCTATCAACGGGTGCTACTGACATATCCAATACTCTGAATAGGGCCTCTGACTTATGTCATTCTCCCCTACATGTTAGTTTGAGTGTATCAAGATGCAACATGTGATTAAAAAAAGTACATGGAGTGACTTAGCTTTTAACTTGGCAAATAGGGCTCATGAAATACACTTTTAGTACATCAGACTTGTAGATGGGTTGTTCTTATGACTAATATTAAAATAGGAAAGAATAGAGAAGTTTTGATCACTTGAATGCTTGATTGATTACTTTTGGTAAGCTACCTTGCAAGTTTCTAGTTCTATACTAGGTGAAGAATGAATAGGGTTGATATTGTAAATATCCCTATCCCTTTTGGAAATATCTCACATTAAATAACTTAGGTTTACCATAAAGATACATAAAATTGCAAATTTTATGACTTTAGGGCATTGGACACTTAGTCTGGCACAAGATACTAGCATCAGCATAGGCATCTGATTGGGATGAAAGTGTCTAGGGAGTTGGAAAATAGGTGTAGGTCCAAAAATTATAAAATATGATAATAAGCAGGTTAATAGCATTTTACACAACATAGGAGACTTGGTCATTAAAATAAAATATGGTTGAACTAAAAGATAAATAATAAGCACAAGAGATAGTAGATGCAAGCCTTTTGACAACATGAGGATCTTAGAATTGAAGGGTAAAATTATGAGAATTACTTGCCAAGTATAAAATATTGAGGTGCTATATAATTTAGATTTAGTGTCTATATTCCTCCCCTTTAATCTAGTAAATTTTTAGTTTAAAAGAAAATAAATATGTACCTTGTTTTGTATAACACACCTTGTCTTTACATGAGTCTAACTTGAGTGTTTTGTTGGTGACTAACCTAAAACCAAGAGCATGCTTTAGTATATAATGAGTGCATATAATCTATAACTGAAATAACTTGAAATGCTTGAAATTAAAGAGATCAAGCTTAGAAGTAAACTTGTGTATCGATGTAACTATCTTGACTTTTGTAAATTTGATTTGAAGAGATGCTTTACTATGAAGTATTAGAGCTAAGATTGGGATTTTAAATGTGCAAGGGTAAATATTTATAAATATTAGAGGTAAACTTGCCCCCAACCTTCAAGAAAAGGTGAGTTACCATCTAAAAGTTGAGATTAACTCCATTGTGTAAACATAATCATACTTATAACTAGTGATCATAAGTGATTCAAGTTACCTCATACTATAAATATGATGAGTGTGGATGATTTAATCATTCCATATTTTAAACTTGGTAATATTGAGTGATGTAATCACCTCAACCTTACCAAAAGTGAGCCAACTACTATAGTAGATTGGTTCAATAATAGTCCATAAAATTTCAACCTGATGTATACTAAATTTTGTATAAGTAAATTAAATCTACATGTAATTTGATTTTGTAATTTAAGTTACTCTTTTGCATGGAATATGCACCTCATATATGTCTAAATCTAAAACTTAGGTATAATAATGGTACCAATGTATATAATTATATCATAAATGTGCATTTGAATCATATAACTATACAATTTGTCCAATTTTAAATTTTGAAAGTATGGAACACATGTTCCTGTGACATTATCACACTAGAATATGAAACTAAGAATTGGTATAAGTGTGGAGAACATGTTTTAATAACATGTTCCTATTGTAATATGAAGATATTGAATACTGAATAAGTGTGGAAGTCATGCCTTTTTGCCATGATCCCATTCAAATTTAAAACTGTTAAGGTGTGAAAGTTGTGCCTCTATGCCATGCCCCAATTGATATACCATGTTTTTTGAGGTGAGGGGAAGTAAAAAATGGTAGTTACCTTCGCTCAAAAAGATAAGAGAGTTGTATAATTTGTGTAAGGATCATGTAGCATATAGGAGTAACATGTCTATGTAAATAAACCAATGAGGTAAATATTATGTGATCACATCAAATCTTAATATGCATAATGTGAATCATGAAAACATCTAGATAGTTAAAGTACAAGATCAAATATTAATCAATCACACTTACAAAAGCACTCAAAAGTAAATCAAAAGATAATGGTCCAAGGAGACCTCAAACAAGGGGCATGTTCAAATACCACATAATAAAAGGGACATGACTTAGTTAAGTGTCTACAAGGTAAGAAATGACATATTCAAATGTTGATACAATAAATAATGACATATTTAGATGTCAAAATAGGTAAATAAAGGCATAGGGGCCACAAACAATGGAGCATATTCAAATGCCCGAACAAGCAAGACAAGGCACTCAAGAAAGTGAGTAAATGGAAAACATACAATTTAAGTAGCCAAAATAAACATTTCATAATAGTCCTTGGATATATGTGTTAGTAAAAAATATTAATTACATAACATATCAAGTATAATGCAAAATATATAATCATGGATAAAGGCACGTGTAAGTATATAAGCTCAAAGATGATAATGTAAACTAATCATTGAATGATATAACAAAGGTGTATCATGATCAAATAAGCATATGCCCCCAATGTTTGAATGGCATGAGTAAAGGGAAGGCCCAACATCTGAAAATGCATAAATCATGTGCCTGGGTATGCCTATATCACACTTAAAATATGTGTGAAACACGTATATCTAAATAGATGATATGTTATCTACCAACATGGAACTAAAAACATAGATGCCAAAGAGTTAATAGAACATTTAAAATCTGAAAGAAAAATGAATTTTTGAATTTTTTTGGTATTTTTTAGAATATTTGAAAATAAAAGAATACCATATGATCTCATCCAAAGGATGCTCCAAGGTATCTCCCCACTGGTAACTTGTACAATAAATTGGTTATACTACCAAGGGGCATGTATAGGTTTAATATTTAGCACTATAGGCTATGTAATGCTCTACGTATATATAATAGAACTCTATGGTCCTAAGGAAAAAATCAAAGGAATGGGGGTTCAAAGAACCCATCATTGAATGTTTTATGGTTTATTTAAAATAGTGGTAATAGAAACATGTTTAGGTTCTCTAAATATCTGAATATAGTGCATAGTAAAATTAGGAATGGTATCGTGGTATTTTGGTAAGTTTGTATTTAGTATCTTTGATTCATGTGAATGTGTACTTTTAGTTCTTTATTCATTATGTATATATTACTTACACTTGTTTTGTGAAATTGATATTTAAATATGATCAATTGCATGGTAATATAAAATATTTCAATTTAATGAAACTTAAAATTTAGTCATAGTGAAGTAAACATAGTATACAAGGAAACTCATTTATAAATAAAAAATTTCAACTATAATGATCATGTGGTAATAAAATTTTTGGTTTTGCTTGTCATTATAGCTGATGTATCTATATAAATATCCTATGAATCTACATTTTCTAGTTTACATACCCAATTTTGTTATGTATGTATTCTCCTCCATGTGTCCCTATATCAAGAACCTGATCAACCAATGGTTCCTAGGTAGAATTAATGTAAGAAATATCAGTCTTCATAGAGGGCACACTAGGAGAAGGACTTATACTAGTGGTTGTCTTCCACAAAGGTTGATGGACCACATGTTCCCTAAAAGGAGTAGCATGGGATGTCTTGACCCTCTTAGAATAACTTCTAGAATAAGTGTGGGAAAGGGATTTAGATGTATCTTTTCAAAAATTAATAAGTACATCATTTGCCAACTATGTAATATTTTGCTCGAGAGTAAAATAATCATTATCATAGTGCCTATTTATACCATGATAAGTGCATCAATTTTTTTCTTTAACCTTTTCAAATCTATGTGGTGGGTAATGAGAATTAAGAGGAATTTTTATCATCCATTTATCCAATAATGTATGCAATATATCATGTGGTATATCTTAGTACCATTCAAACTGAAGTGGTTGCCTTTTCATAGAGCCATGTGGTTTAATTGTAGGAGGTATCTTGTAAGTATGTTACTATCCTTTGTTCAATACCTTTACTATTTATTATTTGGTATGTATTGCTAATTATGAAGAAGTTTTTTGAAGTGGTTCATGGACCTTCTTGGGTTACTTATTTTCTTTGAAAGCATTGTTCATACCATGTTTTGCCTTGATATGGAGAAATAGGTAATTTAGTTTTGGTATTTTTTAAAGCACATGCATATTTATGCACCTCCCAATATAAAGTTTCAAAGGAATCAAAAGGTTTGTGCAACACTATTTCTCTAAGTAGAGAAATAAGACCCATATTGTATATAAATTACACTTCAAGATCCGAGGGGATATAGTTTAAGGAATACAATATATCCTTAAATTTGATAGCATAATCTTGAATGGACTCATGCTCATTTTGTGTCAATACTTTAAAATTCTCCAATGGTAAGTTAGGTAAGGTATATCAATGAAATTTGGATAGAAACACATCTTCAAGTTTTTTGAATGTTGATAAGGAATAATTTGAGAGGATACAAAACCAATCAAGATCCTTTTGAGCTAAACTTTGATGGAAAGACTTTAATACAAAGTTTCCATCCTTAGCCTAATATTTAAATGAGTGTGTGCATTATTTAAAATGAGTAGTAGGATCCACTTGACCATTGAAGGAGGAAAAATTAGGCATGATAAAGTTTTAAGGATAAGGATATTAAAAAATATCTCCAATAAGAGGTTGTTCCTCTAATATATTCTTCTCAAAGGTAGCCTTATGAGAGGAAAATTGTAACTTAAGGGTATTCACTTGTTTTTGAAGATCTCCTATGGTACTGATAATAGATAACATATCATAAGTAGATATTGATAAAGAGGTTGAATTTTTTCTTAAAGGTTGTAAAATACCATTCATATGAAAAATAGGAATGATGCCCTCTAAAATAGGATCATCACATGGTTTTGTAATATTTAGTAAAGAGGCAAGTATATCATTTTGAATAGCATGAAGTTTGATATTATCATCATTGCAAGGAGTTACATTAATTGAAATTTCATGGCATGCAATAGGAGTACGAGAAATAGTTTCACTTGTAAAAACATGTTATTTTTAATAGAAAATGTGAAGGAAGGAAGAAAAGAAACATTTTCTACTTCATTTGTAATATTAAGAGAAAGAAAGATGCAATTTTCACTTTCATTTGTATTTTTCAAAAAGGGAGAGAAAATGCAATGCTACTTTCTATTTTTATTCTATCATTATCAAGTGATAAAAAGACATTTAATGCAACATTTTCTTTTTTTTTCATGAAATTCACTTTTGATTTTCTTTGGTTTATAACACTTGAGTTTGAAAGAAGATAAATCAAATGTACTTGTCAATTGAACTATATCTCCAAACAATGTATCTTTAATAATTGTTTTCTTAAGAATTTCACATGTATTTTCATTATTCCATTCAATCAAGATAGGAGAGGAAATCGTGCACACACTTTTATTATTGGAAGTTAGAGAAAGAGGATGACTTTTACTAATTTCATTTGAGTGATCCAAATAAGGAACAAGATTTTCAACATTGGCATCATTTTGAAAAGAGGAGACACATCCATATTTTTAAACATTTGCATCATTAGAAATAAAATAAGAACATTAAACTCTTTCTACATTTTCATCATTGGGAAGAAAAGAGGGGCATTCAATTTTTGATTCATATAGAGGGTGTATGAATGAAACATTTTGACTTTAAACAACATGAATGCTAACTTTACGCTTATCTATTGTATCATTCTTATTTGAGGCATGAATGAAATTGATAATTTTTTATGTTTTAGACCTCTCATCATTGAAAAAAGAATAAATAGGAGAAGTAAGATCCTCATATTCACATTTGAGAGGAACAAAATCACACTCATAACCATAAGAAAGTGTGTTATGATTGTCAACATATTCATTTAGACTTGCATTTTCATCATTATTTTTCTCATTATCATAGTTATAAATAAAGGATTAGGATTGAACATTTTTTTGAGATGCCATAAGATCATCATATTCAATGCATTGGTCATTGGGAATATTAAACTAGTGATCCAAAAAATGGGGATTATTAGAGTTTGTAGTAGAAGTAAACATTGTGAGGAAGGCTAAAAATTGGGATGCAACCACACAAAGGAGAATAAAAATGCCTAGGGAAAAAAATAAGCAAACATTACTTAAGTTATGCCCATGCAACAAATCAGATTTGAAAAAAAGAATGGTAAAAACTATTTTTTTTAGAAGGAAAAACCCTAGATTGCAATCTAGCATTTTATTTAAATAATTTAGAGGATGGGTTCACTAGAATGTTATAACTTAAATTGATATGTTTCAATATAGTATAAGGTTAAGAATATATAAGTTAATAAGCATAAATTTGATAAATAGATCTATAACATGTTAATTAATATTCAAAATTAGATAAACAATGTCCTAAATTAATGATATTGAGATATGATAAAAATAGAAAGTATAAATATTGATTCATATTGTAATAAATTAGAAACAAGATTACTTAGTTTATTATTCACATATAGATTTGATATAGAATAGGTTAGAAGTAGACTAGATATGGATATTGAATCAATTATCAGATTCTAGAAAATTACATTTTGGGGCCTTAAATGATTGTGTTGGATTTAGACAATTGTGTCAATGATACTATATGAATTGGACCCAAGTTTCCAATATATTATATCAACTAGATCTAGGTGAGACCATATATAATCTTCTAAGTTTTTTTTTCCTTTATTCTAGTGTGATTAGTTCTCATGCACAAGATATCACTCTTTGTCAAATGATCAAACCCTAGCTTTTTCACCCTTGGAGTGACTGTGGGAAAAATGGGTTAGTGGGCACACAATGTCAAGGTTCCCCAAGTACCCCTCTATCAATGTTTTATAACTACAAATCCAATACTCTGAAAAGGGCCTCAAACTTATGTAGTTAGGACCTACATGTTGGCTTGTGATTGTATCAAGATGCAATGTGTGATAATAAAGTAAATAGAGTGACATAGCTTGTAATGTGGTAAATATGGATCATGGAAATCTCCTTCAGTACATAATACATTTAGATGGTTTATCCATATGATTGATATTGAAATAGGAAAGAATAGGGAATCTTTTCTCACTTGAATGATTGATTGAATGTTTTTGGTAAGTTGCCTTGTGAGTTGTTAGGTCTATGCTATATGAGAAATGAATGAGGGTTGATATATATATATATATATATATATATATAACAATCCATTTTGAAAATATATTACATTACATCAGTTAATTTAGTCATAAGGATACATTACAATAAAAAATTTGATGATTTTGAGGTATTGGACACTTAGTTTGACATAAGACACTAGCGTCAATGTAGGCATATAACTGGGACACAAGTTTCCAAGAAGATATAAAATAGGTACATGTCCAAAACTTGAAGAGGATGATAATAAGTAGGTTAATAGCATTTTTCACTACATAGAAGGCTTAGTTATCAGAATAACATATGGTCAAACTAAGAGATAATAAATAGGCACAATAGATTATGGATGCAAGCTTTTTGGTAGCAAGAAGGTCTTAGAAGTAAAGTTCACAAAAATGAGAAGTACTTACCAAGTATATAAGAATAAGTTGGTATATAATTCATATTTAGTATCTACAAGAACACATGTTAATTAAAACCTAATATGATCTAATAATTGACACATTTTCAAGTTTCCTAAGTCAATTCAAATAGAAATTAAAAACTATCCCTAGACCAAAATTATATGTTTACCCATCAACATCATAATCATCATCATCGTCATTGTAAATATCCCTATAAATCATAAAATCATACCAATAATAATATTCTATATATCTTGTTGTTCCTTACTCAAGGACTTGTGTTTATCTTCATATGAGTTAAGTGGTATATGATGATATTCATTCTCCTTTTCATCTTCATATTTATCATATTCTTGATATTCATTTTTGTTATTATCTTTAACATCATTTCCATTTGTATTAGGTTTTAATAATGAGGCTTGTATTCATATTGTATGGCCTCTTAGTCTCTCTATTTATCCCCTTCACTAAATTAGTTATTATTTATTTTTTGATGTGATGATCTATACTATCGAAAATGTTGAAAATATCAAGAAATGAATCAAGATGTGGTAACTAGTGATTTTTTTATATTTTGGGGTAGTTAAATATACAAAATATACATAAATATTTGCAAAAGTGTACTTCATAGTGTAGACACCTAAACTTAGACACTTTCTACTGATTTTAACTATTCATTCATAATCCCTTCATCATGCTAACTAAACCCTACTATGTCATCACATCATCCCTAATCCCGTCATTGACTAAAATTTATAGCATAATCACTATTCATCCCTCCCATAGATAAATTAAGCGTGTTCTATTTTTAACCTTGTCAATCCCACATAAATGACTTCACATCACATTAGTTAATTAGCTAACTCATCCATAATAATAAAATCCATGGAATTTAGAATATCCATATTTTCATAAATAAATAAATATAATTATCTCACATCACTTTTTCACCCCATACCCATGACATTATCCTCCAAATACCCATGAAATATTCCCAAAATCCTATGCAAAGGGATAAGATTACAAATAAAATCCAATTTAAAAATCATTGCATCAACCCATTAAATTCCAATATAAATCAATCAAATCCCAAATCAATCAAGCCCATTCTCCATAAATGCAAATCCTTACACATTCCAACTCCCAATATTTATTCCCTATCCTCCCTCATTCAATGAGGAAGAGGATCATTCTCTACTGTTGATCTTAGATTAAGATCAATGGCTCACAATTATCATGAAATCCTATAAACTAAGAGCTCCCCCTCTTATTTGAGCAAACTTTCTTTTATAACAAAGTTTTGTTTAATTTGAGAAAAAGATTCACTCTCAACCCATCATTGTATCAAGAGGTCAACATAACCAACAAGGGGAAATGATTCTCAAATGTTTGTGTGTAGCCTATTGAGCACCCACATTTCCATATTGAGGAAAACATTCACATAATAAAAGAGGAGCTATCATTTAGGTAGGTGAAAGTAATGTTTCCTTATTTCTCTTTTTGTCATAGTGGGCCACTCTTGAATATCTACTGGATATGATTGAATGAATGGATAAAACTCGTATGGAGTAGTGAAATCCAAAGGAATAGTACAAAAGAAGAAGCTTATCTTCACAATAAGAAAATTGCATTGATAAGCATTAACCAAAAATTACATAGGGAGGTTCCTTATATAGGTGAAAAATAGACAAGTCCCAACATCCTCATGCATGTGGCATTATTTTTTCCTAAGAAATTTTATTAAACCCAAGGAAGCTTGACTAGACCATGTAGACAAAGCTCAGTGAGACAAAACTCTACACAAACACCCCCCTCCTTAAGCATAACTTAGGTGGTTAGAAGAATTAGGTCCTGACACAAAGGCTTGATGAGGTACCCAAGTACATATAGATGATACCCCAAAGGAGGAAGAATATGGATCTTCTTGAACCCCAAAAAGAGCTCACAAACGAAGATAATTACTCTCAATCAAGGGTTTGGTGAACATATCTATAATTTTTGCCATTGTCTAGATGTAATGGAAATCAATTATAATAACCCCGTTGGGTTAGACATAGAAATATGTGAACAAAATTTTATTTTATTAAACACATATACCAAATAAATTTTTCACCATGATAATCTATAGAGACCAAAATAATTACACAAGGTGACAATAGCAACAAACATAATACATCACATAATATTGATCTCTGATATCATGAGAGAACATGTCAAAAAACAAATACAAAAAATAATTACATTAACTCAGCTACAATTGTTACAAGTCTACATCTACTATTATTTATTTACAATAATAATTAATTAAATCTTAATGATAAATACAATACAATCCAATATACATATAAATACATGGCTCTTTGAAACATGAGTTCCTAGGACTCTCCAATAGTTATGGCAATCTCAAGTGTCATTTCAATAGTAGTACTATTGTGAAGAGGAGAGCATTATCTGAGCACTTTTTCACATCAACCATAGATCAATGATCCCATGTACTAATCCCATTAGGATATGGCCCTCCTTTCACGGATGAGTAGATAGTAATGGCATAAGAATCTAGAGAGACTGGCAAGTACCCATGTGCTATATGATTCTAAACTAAACATGCAATGTATCATATAAATTTGTTCTATTTCAACATATTGCACTAACATGTGAACCACATTTATGAAATGATAATGTCTCACTAAACATACTTTGACCTAAATTTTTACAATTAATAAATGATAATTATCTAGATCAATCAATTCATACACATCACTTGATCAGACTGTCTTCATCTAACATTACAATGCCAGTAAACCAGTGAAATCCATCTCTCCTTACTTTGTATTAGAAATATAGAGTGGTCAAATACAAATTCAACCACACAAGATTCACCAATTTATATCCTACTATCAAATGCATCATATGACATGCTATACATAGGAGTAATAACAACATACATTTAGTCCATCAAACATATACATGAATCTTTTATTATATTCTATCCCCTACTAGAAATGATGATCACAAATATACCACCTGGGTAAACATAAAATTGAGATATATAATTCAAACAGTATAATTTGTTTCTAGTTATCTACACCCTATGACAACTTATATTACCATAATTCAATGTTCTGATACTTGACTACCAGTTTTTCATAATAAATCATATGAAGTAGTACCAAATACACAAAAACACAAGAATTATATCAGTAACTATATATAATAAAGCAAGTCATCATTCTCATGAAACACAATAACATTCTAACACAGTGTTTGCTAAATTCTCAGAGTTACATGCACACATACACAAGTCTACCAACTGTAAAACTACACTCTATCCATAGTAATAACTAGTATGTATATAATATACAGACAAATGTGAGTTAATTATAATAACTATAGTAAGTACCACTTAAGTACAATACACTTCTATACTATAGTACCCTATGATATGCCATACTATCATAGGTTTCCATATACATGACAACACATTATCCAAACTTATGATTATCAATAATCAACCGGTCCATGCAGATAATAACAAGCTACAGTAAAGTAACATAACACCTAGGTATATTCTACATACAAATGTACCAAGGTATCTCAACATAAAAACATGCTTCATGATACACCATTATGCATTAAGTATAACTATACATTTAACACACTCATAATATGTAATTCACACAAGTATTCCATACTGAATACATAAGATTAACAGTCATTCATATTGCTAATAGTGAGTTAGATAACTTGTTATCTTATTGACTCATTTGCTTTTAGGAGATTATTCCAAAGGTTACAGTTCTTCATTCATTATAAGCCTAATGACTTATTTGAATCATCTAATAAATTATAGGTATAATCTCTATATACTAGTATTTGCACATCCTAACGTGCATCACATGTAAATATTCTAATGCTATGCAATCTCTAAACCATCGTTTAGCATTTTAGTTTTAATTATTAAGTATAGAAATCAACAAATGAAGTATCTATAAATGCAAGAAACATACTTTGCATACCACAACTAGAAGAACCAAAACTTCATATTCTCAAAACACAAGTAACCTAGTTTCACAACCAATTTATATTTGGAGGTTTACGAATAATCATTTACTAAAGTAGCCTTAATCAATCCATTAATATTTCACCCAAGAATATTACTTAAAGGAATCTATCCCAGCTTTTGACTACGCTATAAGTCATAAACACTTAACTTGATATATTGTCAAACTTTTGTATAACAATTTTCCAATAAATAAGAGATTTTAAAGCTATTTATAGTTTAACTCTCCATAGAGGATAATTATGTTGATTGTTCAAGTCTAAGGTCAATCCACTCTACATTTAACAATAAACTATTTAATTAATCAACTTCCAATCTAATGATAATCCATAACCAATAAATTCAAGGAATCCTAAGCTTTTATTCAACAATTTAGGTATAAACAAACACACCTAGATTTATAAAATATATATTGTTACATTTATGGAGTCATATCAAATATACTCATGTGAATCTCAAAATATATATGTACTTCTCAAATATTATTTTTAAGCCAATAACACATATATCCTCCTAGGGTTCTAAGATAAACTAATAAACAAGTTTACGTTCATTTCCAATATTTCATAACTTGTTATTAAATCAGATATATAATCTATATTCTCCACTAGGAGTGTTTACTTATAGTTTTTGGAATAGTTTTTGAAAGATTTAGACACTGATTTATGTTTTTGACTATTTATAAAACTCATTAATTTTCTACTCCATTAGCTAAATAAATCATAATATCTTCATTATGTTTAAATACATCACTTAACATTATCTAATGCCTAGACAAAAGAAAACACATTTACTACTCATTTAATAACCAATAAATAATAATGCTTTTCGAGGAATAAGTATTGTTTTCTAATTACGACATTCCCATTTTAGCTATCAATTTACACCTCCTATAAACAATTCTATATTTTAGTTAAATCTCCCTCAAAAATATTAAATATCAAATACATAGATAGCATAAATCTAAATCCCGGCCATGTAATGCTAAATAATATCAAATTACTCTTAACACTTATAAATATATTTATAAAAGGTCCAAATTTTTTTTCCAAAATTCTCAATTATAAGATAAAGGGCAATGCCTTCCAACAATATAGTAAATAAAGAGCATTAATATAAATAAATAAATATATTTATCATTATCCTGAATGTTCAGCTTGCTGGAAAATAAACATAAAACAATAAATAAGATGCCACAGTAAAATAGAAGGATCAGAATAATTAAGACACCATCTATATGGTTGGGAATGTTTAAGTTGGTTGACGCCATACATACATATAGCAAATCAATATATTAAAACTTGTTTAACCTCCCAAATTTGTTAGAATAAAATGATGTCATAGGTAAAGTAGAGAAAATGGTCAAAATGTGATGCAAGGTAACTAGGAAGATCAATATAATTAATATCAAATTATTATGGCTGGAAAATAAAATATAATATGACCAGTTAATATGGTTGTCAATTAAAATGCTTAGTTTATTGGAAGAGAAGGGCACCCAGGTAGAAAAGAAAGACCTGCTCAAGAGAAAAGCCAGTTTTATGGGTAGGCTAAGCTAAATAAAGTGATGCCTTATTATATCAGATAAAAGAATAAATATAAAAAAGATAAATATATATTATTAATTGTCTCAATTACTGGAAATAAAGAATAAAATAGCACCAAGCTAATATGAAAGCCCCCCTAAAAGGGTGATGCCATATGGCTAGAAGTAATTATGGTTATAAGCTAAGACAAACAGCGTGCTCTTCAATATGGGGCGATGCCATGCAAAGTAAAATATAAATTTTACAAAATATAAAAAGCTAAGTATGGGAGGGTAGACACTTAGCTGAGTCCAGAGAACTAACAAATTTTATCAAACTTTAATATATATATATATATATATATAAAGCAAAATTCTAAGATAGTTTGAGAAAGCACAGACTTTGCAAACTTGATTATCTCAGTCATTGCCCAAAGTCTATAAACAACAAGTTAAATAAAACGAAGACTAAACATACACATCCATCACTCATTAATTTAAAACATCCCCTGCCTCTTGGGTTCTCTGGGAAACTATCGTTGCTCCTCCTTTGTTGCACTGTCTCTCCCCTGGACAAATTTCTCCTTCCTCTTCTAGATATATAAAGCATAGATTTTGTTTTTGAGATATTTTATTAATTTCTTTTTTTTAATTTTTTTTTTGTTTTATTAAATTTAAACCTTTCTTGTTTTATTTTTAATTATTTTTTATTTCCTTTTACTAAAATAATCTCCTTATTTATATCTATATATATATATATATATATATATATATATATATCTCCTGGTAAATCTTCTTTTTTATATTTAATCTCTAGTTTTGTTTTTTATTTTATTTCATGGAAAACAATTTTTTTTTTAATTTATTTATCTTTCAAAATAGTATGAAATTTTAGATAAACATATTTGGTAACCCGAACCCAAATAATGCTTACCTCATTATACCCCAATTTAATATTTAAATATCTCTAAATAATTTAATGGTAATTTTTGAAGTCATAAATACTTCATATTTTAAATTTTTGTCTTTACGTGTATTAATGGCATGATATTTACCTATAATATGAATCAATAGAAGATGATATTTTAAACAATAAATAAACACACAATAATTTATTTAAATGCATTTCTACTATGACTGATTATTTTGTGTGTTAGGAATAGGTGATTAATTATGCAATAAAATACAACATAGAATTCATTCTTCAAAATCATAGTAGCAGAGACATATGGAAGAAAATTCAGATCTAAACAAATACACACAACACCGATATAGCATGGTTCACCCAATGTGAGTTATATCTACTAAGAGGCTCTCTATAATATTATAAACAAGAGTATAAAACAACTTTCAACAAAAAAACTTCTTACATAGATAACATTCTTCAACCCGAATTCACACCAAAATTCTTGAGATGCTAAGCTACACCTCAAACCCGATCACACCAACCGAAGAGAGAATACAAAGCTCAAAATGAGATGAAAAATGCAATAAATAATGTGCTACCCCTCACCTGTATTTATAATTTTCAAAATCCCTTAAAAATGCACCATACCCATAGAGATAGCCATGTCCCTATAAAATAAGGGAGGTTTCAAGCACATAATCCCTCGATTCTTTCAGCACCTTAGATCACACCCACTTCTCTACAAAATGTGCCACAAATGGGGGAAATGGTTGACACACTCAAAAATGTATCCCACCATTTGTGAAAGTAAATATTTCATATAAAAAATTCCCTGGTAATTTTATTTTTACCTTAGGAGTGAAACGGACTCCATATTTAACAATCTCTCACTTGGAGTTCATTTTTCCAAAATTTAACACTTCTCCATGATCTTCATGAAGACCAACCAAAGTTGAACATAACCTCAAATTCTCTAATGTGACTACCTTGGTCATCATATCCGTAGGATTCTAGTTCATATGTATCTTCTCTAGCTTCACCATGTGTTTCTCCAAAGCTATCATGATGAAATGATATCGTAACTGTATGTGCTTCATCCTTGAGTGGAAAGTGGATTTTTTGGATAAATGTATAGCACTCTAAATATCACTCTATAATCCCCTAACTTAATGCTTATGCCCCAAATCATTAAGTAACCGTTGTAACCAAATCATCTCTTTGTTAGCCTCTTTAGCAGCAACATGCTTAGCATCTATGGTTGATAAAGCCACAACCTTCTGTATCTAATAAATCTAACTAACCATTGTATCCCTGATAGTAAATACATAATCTATCATACTCCTCATTCTATCAACATCCCCACCATATCTAAGTCCATGTAACCATGTAAAGTGGTGTCTGATCCACCAAAACACAATGTTGTACCCATGGTTCCTCTCAAATATCAAAGTATCCACTTCATTGCTTGCCAGTACTCATAACCTACATTACTCATGTACCAACTTACTACTTCTACATGGGAAATATCTATCCTAGTACAAACCATAGCATGCATTAAGATACCAACCACTGATGAGTATTGTACCTTGGACATCTTTAGCTTTTCTTCTTCTATCTTGGGACACTGCTCTTTTGATAATCTAAAATGGCCTACCAAAGGAGTTTCAATCAGCTTAGCATCCAGCATATTAAACCTCTCCAAAATTTTATTCACATACTTTTCTTGGTATAATATCATCTTCCTCTCCTTCCTATCTTGAGTTATCCTCATATCAAGGATTTGATTTGCTACACCCAAATCCTTCATAAAAAAGTAATCACCAAGTTGCTTCTTGGGTACTTGAATATGTTGCATGTTCTTTCCTATAACCAATATGTCATATACATACAAGCATAGGATAATATAATTACCATCCTCAAATATCTTGACACACATGCAATGATTATAATGACATTTGGAGTAACTTTATTCCAATATATAACTATCAAACTTCTTATACCATTGTCATGGATCTTGTTTTAGGCCATACAAAATTTGTTTAGTCTATACACCAATTTATCCTTTCCTTTGACCTCATAACCATGTGGTTGCTCCATATATAATTCCTCATCCAAATCACCATGAAAGATCATAGTCTTCACATCTAATTATTCTAAGTGTAATTCTTTTATTGCAACTACACCAAGCACAATTCTAATAGAAGTCATCTTAACAATAGGAGAAAAAATCTCATGAAAATCAATACCTTTCTTCTATTCAAACCCCTTGACCACTAATCAAGTCTAGTACATTTTCCTTCCTCCATACTCATGTTTGATTTTGTATACCCACTTATTTTGCAATGCTCTCTTACCCTTAGGTAGCTTCACCAAATCCCACATCTAGTTCTCCAAGAGAGAACTATGTTCCTCTTCCATGGCTTGCTCCCACTTTTTCCTATCATTCACTTGCATTGCTTCTTCAAAACATTTTGGATCTCCATTGTTAGTAAGTAAAAAATAACTCAAATATGGGGAGAAATGTTTAGGAGCTCTTCATACCCTAGAAGACCTTATTACAATATGAGTTTGGGGTTCCTATTCAGGAGGTTCCTAAACCATCTCCTTGGATACCTTACCATTCATAATATCATCTAGCACTGTGTGCTCTTTTTGCTCCTGTTCCTATAACTGATACTTATACATGAATTTTTATTTAAAGACAACATTCCTAAACCAAAATATTCTCTTGTCTGTAAGAGTCCAAACCGAAAAACCAAATTCATCCCCATCATAACCAATAAAGATGCATCTCTCAAACTTAGCCTCTACCTTGGTCCTATCTTTCTTGGAAACATAAACAAACGCCTCACATCTAAAGACCTTAAAAAAAGAATATTTAACTTTCTTACCAGACCAAGCTTCCTTAGGTATGCCTCCATCCAAAGGCAATGAAGGTATTATGTTAATTAGATATACCATTGTGTTAACTGCTTTTGCTTAAAACATTAGGGGTAGCCCTACATGCAACCTCATTCTCTTAGCATGCTCCATGATTATCATGTTCATCCTCTCTGACACTCCATTCTCCTATGGTGTCCCTATAACTATCCTTTGCCTATGAATTCCATTTTATGAACAATAATCATCAAATGCTTTGCTATAATACTCACCTCCATTGTTTGATCTAAGACATTACAACTTGAGACCTATTTCATTCTCAACCAAATCTTTCCATCTCTTGAATGTTTCAAAAAAATTGAATTGTCTTAATGCAATAAACCTAAACTTTTCTAGTTGCATCATCAATAAATGTAACATAATAATTTGAACCACCAATAGAAAATACTTGAGTTAACCTGCACACATCCAAATGAAACAACTCCAACTTATTTTCTTTCTTCATAAGTCCAACCCTCAGGAACTTAAAACCCTTCTGCATCTTATACACACAATCATCATAGAAGTCCAATCAACCTATTTCAATCCAGGCAACTTGTATATCAATATCTCCATGCCCTTTCGGCTCATATGATTGAGCCTCTAGTGCCACAAATTTGCATCTCCATCTACAGTAACTAAATTATAGTGATCAACACTACTATTCAAATACAAAGTGCCAATTTTCTTAATTCTCACAACCATAAGAGCACCCTTGGTAAATTTCCAAGAGTCTATTGAAAACATCACCGAACAACCCTCACTTTCCAACTACCCCACTAATATTAAATTATGCCTTAACTATGGGACAACTTTGACATCCTTTAGTAGTCATGTATTCCTATTTTGCATATTCACCCAATCAAAACCTTTTTCTATTATATTTCATGGTTCATCATCGCCAAGATAAACATATCCAAAATCTCCTTGAACATAATTAGTAAAATGATGCCTAGGTGAGGTGGCATGAAAAAAATCCCCTGAATCTAATAACTAAGATTTAACAACATTATCCAAGGAAAGAATTAAATCATCCTAACTAGTAGTACCAATTTTTATATTTATCTCCTTGGACTCCTCATGTTTGGTCTTCTTGTCTCGAAGTTCCCAACATTCATTCTTTGTGTGTCCACTTTTCCCACAATGCTAGCAAACTATCTTGGTTCTAGATTTAGATCTTCCCTGACCTTTTGAATTTCCACAATTTCCTTTGCTTCTATCCTTTTGTCTCCCTCTAGTCTCCACCATCAAAGCATTTTCTAAAGATGATTCCTCAGTGTTCTTCCTTCACATTTTCTTGCTAAGAATCACACCTATAACATCCTCAAACTTTAAATTTCTCTTAGCAAGGATGACATTACTCACAACCATAACCAAGCTATCCTAACTATCAGGTAAGGATCATAGGATCAATAAATCTTTAACTTCATATTCAAATTTAATACCAACAAAATTTAGCATACTCACAACCGTATTAAAATCATTCAAATGATTAGCTACAAAACCATTTTCAAATATTTTCATATTAAATAACCTTTTCATCAAAAATATTTTATTAGAGGTAGAGGGTTTCTCATATAACTCCCCTAATTTCTTCATCAGACCAAATGTGGTCATCTCCTCTAAAATATTGAAGGCAACCAAAGATGTAAGGTGCAACCATATGGCTCCTAGTGCTTTCCTATTTAAAAAATTTCAATCTACTTGATCCATACCTGAAGGTTGGCATGCTTTCCCCATCAAAGGGTGATGAATATCCTTCTAAAATAAGTAATCTTTCATCTGCATCTTTCATAATCTAAAATTCTACCCATTGAATTTTTTAACTCTAGATTTACCATTATTTGTCATAGCTTCCACTCAAGCTAATATATTTCCTTATGATTCACCACTTTAGCAAAACCACTAAAGCTAGATCTGATACCATTTTCTAGGAATAAGTGATTAATTATGCAATAAAATGCAACATGGAATTCATTCCTCAAAATCATAGTAGTAGAGACATATGGAAGAAAACTTAGATCTAAGCAAATATACATATAACACCGATATAAAATGGTTCACCCAATGTGGGCTACATCTACCAAGAGGCTCTCTATAATATTATAAACACGAGTAAAAAATAACTGTCAACAAAAAAACTTCTTACAAAGATAACTTTCTCTAACTTGAACTCACATCAAAATTCTTCAGATGCTAAGCTACACCTCAAACATGATCACACCAATCAAAGAGAGAATACAAAGCTCAAAATGAGATGCAAAATGCAATAAATAATGTGTTACCCCTCACCCTTATTTATACTTTTCAAAATCTATTGAAAAATGCACCATAACCATAGAGATAACCATATCCCCACATAATAAAGCAAAAAATAAGGAAGTTTTCAACCACATAATCCCCCGATTCTCTCAACACCTTAAATCACACCCACTTCTCCTAAAATGTGCCACAAATGGGGAAATGGTTAACACACTCAAAAATGAGTCCTACCATTTGTGAAAGTAAATATTTCATGTTAAAAATGCTCTAGTAATTTTATTTTTACCTTAAGGGTGAAATAGGCTTCATATTTAACAGTGTGTGTGTACAAGATTCTGCCAGCTCTCTGTCGATCTGTGATGTCTTCATATACAACACCCTCTTTGATGATTCTCTCCTTTCAAGACACTCAAGGGAAGAATTATTCTATGTCTACCTCACTTTACATAAGTCATTATATCTTCTCACATGATAATCATAAGCAACAATATATATATATATATATATATATATATATATATAACTAAATCAATACATTAATATGATTAAAATATAAATACATATATAAACTAGTTTATAATAAGAAATCATGTATTTACATCTAACTAAGCAATAAATTATCATCTCAACATAGCATAAATCTCAAGCTTTAGTCAAAAATATATCTAAATTTGAAGTTGTTAACTATAAATATCTATGGATAATCTAGCAAGTTTGTCTGGCAAGAAATCATGATGTAACATCAATGATCTACTCATGCATAAGCTCTCAAATGAAATGCATGTGAATCTCAATATGCTTGGTCCATTGATGGAGGACCAAAAACTTATAGATCTAGATTATGCTTTAGTTATCATAGAAGATGACTGTTGGTCATCAAAACTAAATGCCAAACTCAGTGAATATTCCCTAAAGCCAAATAGCCTTAGTGGTGGTATTAACTACTCCTTTATACTTTATCTTTATAGAAGATAAAGTGATAGCATTTTGCTTCTTGTTTGACCAACTAATCAGACCTAAATTGAGATAGAAATTATAGCTTGAATTAGACTTGAGATTTTGAATGTCACCAACATAATCTGAATCTATATAACAAATTAAGTTGATGTCGATGCCCACTCCATAATGAATCTTAAAACTATGATAACCTAAATGTAGTGGAGGATCCACTTAGTTGTTTTCTAGTGTATCTCATGTGGTTCCTGCATGAATCTATAGAACATGCCCATTACATATGAAATATCAAGTCTAGTGCACTTAAGATAGATGAGACTACCAATAAGTTATTTATATGAGGTAGCATCAACCAGAGTAGATGGGAAATCATCCTCAATGTTCAAACTAGATATAAAAGGATTTAGAGCCAGCTTATAGTTAGCCACTCTAAACCATGCAATAAAACCAAGAGCATACTTGTATTTTGCAATAGTGATCATAAAATCATACTTATAAATTTAAATCCGAAGCAATTAACGAAACAAGCTCAAGTGAGTCATTGAGAACCTATTAGACAAAGAAATTTTTATTATTGTGATGGTGGATGGAGAACTCCTTGTGATCAATAGGTCATCCACGTAGAGAACCAAAATCAACAATGAATCATCCTACCATAAAATGTAGACATTCAAATTTGAATAGCATCTAGTGAACCCAACCAAAAGAAGAAAGGAGTCCATCTTGGCATACCAAGATTGAGGAGCTTGTTTGAGGCCATAGATATATTTTTAAGCTTGAAAACTAAGGAAAAATATTCCACAAATCCTTATGGTTGAACCATGTACATTTCCTCTTTGATGTCAATGTGAAGAAAGGCACTCTTCACATTGATTTGATGAACATCCTAGTGATGTGTTGTGTCAAAGGTGAGAGTGAGTAATATTGAGTTTATTTTGGAAACTAAGGTGAGCATCTAGGTATATTCAATGCCAAGTACCTAAGAAAAACCCTTTACTACCAAATGTGCTTTAGACTTATCTATGAACCCATCTACTAAAAAATTTATTTGGTAGATCCACCTACATTGAAAAAGTTCTATTCCCTTAAGAAGTGGGACTAAATCCCAAATATTGTTCCTCTAAAATGAATTATACTCCTCTTCCATGGTAGTATCCCACTCAAGAGTGCCTATTAACTCATGAAATGGTAGCAGATTGGAAGAAGATGCAATGAAATCATGTGAGGCATTTTGGAATTATGAATAAGTTTGCTTGTTGTCTAATAGATCTCCAACCCATTGGCCATCAAATTTTAGTGTCTATCTATCCCAAATAAGATAGTGCTCAAAGAGTTAGGATGGGATTACTCATCCTCTAAAAATAATCTAGGAGAATGAGGAGGGGAATCTTCATCACTACTCTTATTTTTAGGACTAAAATAAGAATCAAGATCATCAGGAGGTTGATCAAGCAAATCTAAATCATCATAACTATCATCAAATCCAAGTGAATCTAAGGAAGGGTGATAAATATCAAGTGTGGAATTTGAATGACCCTCTATAAAAATAACATTCCTCTAAATGAATAACTCATGAATGGTGGGATAGATAAGCTTGTATCCCATAACACCTTCAAGATATCCAATGAAGATGCAAGACTAACTCCAAGGTTTCAATGCCTTACATTTTTCTTCGAAATGTGAGCCATATCAGGCAAAACAAACACTCAAAATTGATCAACTATGAGTTTTCAACCATTCTAAGATTTAAAAGGAGTGATTCCCTTCAATGCTTTATGAGGAACTCAGTTATAGATGTAACAAGCACAATTGATGGTCTTGGCCCAATACTAAGGTGTAAAAGATTTGGAGTGTAGAATATAGTTGGCCATTTCCTTAAAAGACTTGTTCTTGCTCTCTATGACACCATTTTGCTAAGGACTATATGGAATTGTATACTACAGTTCAATCCCCTCTAATGTATAGAATTGCTCAAGATGGTTACTTACATACTCACCACCATTATAAGTGAATAAAATCTTGATGGATTTACCTGGTTGTTTCTCTATAAGCACTTTGAAGTCCTAAAAATGTTCAAAGACCTCTAATTTTAGCTTAATAAAATATACCCAAGTATACTTCAAATAGTCATTGATGAAATTAAGTATGTACTTTGTCCTATTGAATGAAGGTTTTAGAAATTGGCTAGTAATGTCACTATGAACAATCTCCAATATTTGTTTATCTCTCTTTGATTTTCCCTTGTCATACTTATCCTTAGGATGCTTACCAAGTATGTAAACCTAGAAAACTCTATTATAAAACTTGACTTGTGGAAACCCTAAAACCATGTCTTGACGATTGAGTTTATCTAAGTAGTGATAGTTGAGATGGCCAAATCACTCGTGCCATAATTTACTCACCTCATATGAATGAGTAAGAAATGCAGTAGAGGGTTGATCAAAAGCATAATGTGAAAAAAGTATACAACTTGGATTGGTGATATGCTTTCTTGAATGTAACAATGGAGTCATTGTATATTCCCTAATAACCATAGAATTGGGCATGAACTCAACTCTCTTAATCGAACCAATGTGAGTGATCTGGTAAATAGATAAGAGATTGGTGGATAAAGAAGGAACACATAAAACATCATGAAATTTCCCATCATTCACTTCAATATATCCACTCCCACTAACTTTTTTGGAAGTATCATCACCCAATAAAATGGAAGGCATAGATCCAAGGATTCAAATATGTCCTATGATGAAGCCATGTGGTGTGAGGCACCATAATTAATAACCCCTGTGGAATGATAGAATGTAACTACAAGGGCTTAGCCCTTATCTTTGCCTTTATTACTATCTTTGGCCTTAAAATACCCCTATGCTGATGAATCTTAAGTGAAATAATTAGGGGCACTGATATTATGCTTCTCAAGCATTTTTATCAATTGGTAAATCTATTTCTTCATGCAGTTTGCTTCATCATGCCTAGATTTATTGTAATAACCACATGTGAGTCGCTCTTTCTTGGATTTCCCATCAGAAGAGGATTCTTTTGATGTTTTTGGCTTAGCATCATATTTATGACCCTTTCTTTGTTATGGGTCCTTCTTGTTATGTTTCTTCTCTTTACTACTAGAAGCCTTTCATTTTTATGACTCACAAATAAAGCATGAGATTTGAAGGACTTCAGTGTACCCATTTTAATGAACTTGGCTTACTCCTAAGTTAAGTTAGCAACAAGGTCATCCAAGGATGGCATAGTCCATGTAGATCTAAGGGCATACTTGGTGACATGGAAGGTAAAAATAAATACATAATAGTTATATCCTAATTTGTCAAGGATGGAAAGAATCAATTGAGCATCCATTTTGTCAATGCCACATAGTTTCAATTGTACCCTGAGTGATTTAAACTTTGTGAAGAAGTCTTGTATCATATCAAAGTCATTTGGGATAAAAATGATGATCTCATTATCCAACTCATGACCCCTTATTTTATATTGATTTCTAAAGAGTTTATCCAATAAGGTCCACACTTGATTTAGACTTTTTACAAATTCGATATGAAAAATCAAGTTAGAATATATAGACAATCACAATAGATTGTAGGCTTCGTCACTTTGGTTGTACCACTTCACTTTCTCTACATCAAGTGTTTATTTAGTTTCTATACCCATCATGATTCGATGTAATTCTTTGATAATCAAGAGTATTTTCACTTTTAATTTCCATTCGTGTTAGTTTAATGATGTAAGAATTAGAATGAAACTAAGATCCATGATGTAGGAAGGAATTATGTGTTGAACTTCATGTGTTTTAGACTAGTACTATAACACCCCCCATGAATCTGCATAAGTTCAAATTTAAAATTCATGAGAATACCACTAATGCATTGATCTCAAAAAAAAATGCAATTTAAAAAAAATGGCACCTCTTAAGGAGTATCAAGATGAAATTTATGTGCATTAATGTTTCTTTCTAGCAAAAAATAATGTCCTCACTTTGCATAAAAAATTGGGTGTGAAAATAGTTGAAAAAAATTAGTGGCAACTTCCCCACAAAAAACTTATGTCCTCTTGGATAAAAAGTTAAGAAATTTTGGGTTGGTCACCACCAAGGGCTTAACTCCTGTATGATGAAGGGTTAAGACCAAAATCAACATTTTCCAATTTGAGTATCAGATGGTATGGAATCTGCATATTTTCAAAAAATGCCTTCAAACCTTATAAAAAAGGTGAAAAATTAACTATTATTACAAACCCAGGTCATGTTTACAACTAATCTTAGGGTCTTGACACCTTATAAATACAATGGTGCTATATTTTTTTCATTTGAAGACCTTGGATATATAGGCCTACATAATTTTTTTTGAAATCCCACCAAACCCTTGAAAATTGAAATCAAGAAAAACACCTGAAAAAGCTGAATATTAGATCTCATAATAGGAACAATGGCATTTGACTACCATGAAAGCTCTGATACCATGTCAGAGTGCTCCACACTTGAGTATCTACTAGATAGGATCAAATACATGGAGAAAACCTATATGGAGTAGTGAAATCCAAAGGAAGAAGCTTGTCTTCACAATAAAAAAATTGTATTAATAAGCATTAGTTAAAAAGCACATATGAAGGTTCTCTATATAGGTGTAAAATATACAAGTCCCAACATCTCATGCATGTGGGATTATTTTTACCTAAGGACCTTTATTAAATCTAAGCAAAATTGACTAGATAATGTAGACAAAACCTAGTGGGACAAAAGTCTACACTAACACTTTCATGCTCTAATTTGAGGTATATGGTTTAATTAGAGTATAATTTCATGTTTGTTTTAAATTTGTAATCAAAAACTCTAATTTTGCATGTATACACATACCTTAAATGTCATCATAGTGAGACTCTTGATATGTCACTTAACAAACCATACAAATGGAAATTACTAGACATCCAATACGTACACAATTGATGGAGTAGCTTTTCTATTGAAAGTTTCCAATGATGTGGTATATCATTTTAAATTCAAAGGAGTTCACCTATAAAGTGCACTAATTAATAAATCCAAAATGTAGTGATATTGAGATTCTTGTTATCACTTACTAAAAAAAACTTAAAATAATGGAAATTATTATACATTAAATATGTTTTTAATTGATGGACTGAATTATGCATAGAGATTTGCAAACTACACTAATTAATTTCAGCCCACTAGAGTGTCATGTAAAGTGTACTTCATGGATCCTAAACGTGATCATGTTGATATTTTTGTTCTCACTTATAAACAAACCCATATTATTAGAAATTACTATATATATGGTATATACTCAATTAATAGGCTAACCCAATATCTAAAGCCTATGCCATAAACACATAATTCATAAATCAAAAATCCTATTGCCTGAACCATAACTCTAATTATAGATCCCAAATATTAGTTTCAATACTCTAAACTATAATCCTTAAACCCTAGTGGATACTAAAATATGATATTAGACACTTGAAAATGTCAGCCTTGACCTATCCTTTCCTTACATGACTTTTGCATACACATTTGGATATTTCATACCATTATCGCATATCCTCTTTCCTTCTATGGGCGATTCTTTCTAGGTTTACTACCATTCACCTACAACAATTCCCTAGTATGTGTTTAATCTATTTATTATGCTTTTTAGGGCATTTCCTAATCACCACATCACTATTTTTATACTTTTTCAACACCTCTATTCATACTTAGATGGATCCAAATTTATGAATCCCTACACTTGTGTTAGACTTGTTTGCCCATCTAAAAAGGACATTTTCTAAATTAAAAACATCCTTATGGGTTGGCCAATACATTATGCATTTCTAGGCATGAGAAGTTACCCAAAGATTTCTCTATTTAAACACAATATGTCTAAGCCTATTCCTTATCAAGCATTGATGCAACACTCACCTAGCAAGTACTAATTACACATCTATCTATCACTTGCACATTGATAAGGACTTCCCTATATCTCTCAAATCATAAATTCATCACAAAGAATAGTATTATCCAAGTCTAAATCACCTAATACAAGTCAAAATTTCCATTATCAAGTGTCAAATGATATATCACATGTTACATCCATGCCAAAGGAGAACTATTACACATATACACCTAATTGGGATAACTACATGTAGTTTAAATCCTATTTCAAGTATTGGAAACATATGTAGTGCTCAAACACTCAACGAGAGGAATTAGGGTCAGATCAACAAATATTTATTCCCATTTTTTAAGCCCAAACCTAATTTCAAAAGTGGAGCAAGGTTTTCAAAGTGAAGGAGATAGGTTTTTTGGACTTATGCATACAACAAACTTTTGATATCACACAATACAATGATTTACAAGCAAGCATAGAGATTTGAGTCAATATAGTTAGACATAACTTACCAATATGTTTTTGTCAAAGTTTAGATGCCTACATGTGACAAGCATATAAAGTTTGATAAACTCATCTAAGTAGGTATTTATAGTTAGTTCCCTAAGTTGAGCAACTCCAAATGTAATTTCAGTCTTCTTTGTACCCTAAAAAATAGTCTCAGACCAAAATAATTTAGTAACAAGCTAAGTACCCTAGTCCTCTTAATGTTTTATTTAAATATTAAATATATAATTGAACATTTTCTTATTGCATTTAAATTTTCTTAGTCTAAGTACCCTAGTCCTCTTAATGTTTTTCATAAATGGTAAAGTATAATTAAACATTTGTTTATAACATTCATATTTACTTAGATAATTTGAATATTCAAAATATTTATCTTGTTTAGACACATTAACCCAAAATAAGGTAAAACATATTGGTGAATCTATTCCTTATATTAAGCATGTCAAACCCTAGATTTTTCATAGGGTTTCATACTTCTTCCCAGGGTTACAAATTTATGCATTTAAATCTAATGTTTAGACCTGATTCCTAATTTTCACTCATTTTACATAAATAATTTATGGATATAATAGATATATATAGTTTATAATTTCTAACTCAAGCTATGATTATAAGCAATACATGTTTCTTTCTTGAAATACACAATATCTTTAACAACTATGTAATCCCATGGGTCAAATATTTTTGAAATATTTTTTTGCCTTAATTAATCATGAAACATATTTATCCTACCTTTATTCATATTGTCTAGATATCCAATCTAAATTATTGTTGGTTACTAATAGATGTCATGGGGTATGCATGATTCCTTTTTTTCCCTCCTCTCCATAGACCTTAAATTCATAATAGCTACCATCCCTCCTCTATTATAAAATTGCAGGCTATCACCATCCCAAGTAACATGGTGAATGTTATTGACAGATTTTTTACAAATATGAAATCCAAAAATGTCCATGAAGATGAAACATATACTATCAAGGGTAGATTTGATGTCATAGATTGATAATATTTAACTCAAAACCTCCATGACTCCACATTTAATTGATGTATTTTTACATGTAAATAGAGTTGAAATAATAAATAAAATAAATTTTAAGGATATCACATCTAAGGAAAAACATGGTCCATTCAATTATATCCATCAACATTTAATAGGTATTTACTCTACAATAGGTGTTTTAGAATAAAGTTACCACTTCTACTATTCCTATGTCTTGTCACATTGCACTTTTCCCTTGCTGTATTTTGAAGGCACTTGTTGGTGATTAGCATTATAGACCATAATTAATATTGGAATATTTATTTTTGTGCAATCATTGTTATCAATTTTTGATTTATATGATTTCAATTCTGTAAATTGTTATTATCATGTTTATAGGCTTATGTGAAAAAACTAAGCCAATTAACTCAAATAAATAGATGTTTTTTTTATTATTGGTAAAGGGGAGTTTTTATAAAAATGAATCTACCCTGAAACAAAGGAACAACAAACTAGGTCACAAAAACTATAAAAGATAAAGAAGTCTTCAAATAAGAACTAAAAGCCAAAAATGGCTACATCACAACCACTTCACAGCCTCTTCATAGCAAAAACAAAGAAAACAATAGAAAAATGATGACAAGAAACAATGGGACATTAAAATCTCTACCCACCAAGGGCCTCATCCTAGGTAGACAACATCTTCTTCAAATATTGTTGCACGTAATCCATATTTATAGAATCAAAATCTTAGCCTTTCTCCATGGTCATACCTTTTTCATTCTTAATGTTCTTGCTTGAGCCTTCACCATCACATTTCTTCTTTATGAGATAGATAAGCACGTCCATGTTAGTTAAAAATTTTCTGACTATGACTTTTCTATAACCCACCAAACTTCTATATTATTTATGAGGGAGAGATTCTCCTCTTTTAAACTTCCAACTCTCTCCTAAAGTCTTCTAATACAGATTATCATCTCCTTGGAGTCTTCTTTGTAACTTAGACCATATTTCTCCCATGAATGTCTTTTGATTGATTATTTTATCATGTTATGGTCCTTAAAGAACCATCTGAGGAAGGATTTATGTAAATTGAGCTCCTCTTTCAATTTTTTGAATTTGTCGAGCTCCTTGAACACAACAACCAATTCTTTGAATTATTCACCAACCTTTATTTGTCCTTTCTTGGTCTCTTTGTCCCTTTTGTTATTACTACCATGCTTATATTTTTTTTATTTTTAATCCTCAACAACCTATTACATTCTATCCACTTTATGGACATTGGAACCATCCTTAGTGCTTAGACATTTTGTGTCCTAGTCTCTGGCAGATTCATCTATAACCTTGGTGGGAGGGATTTTACCTCTCATCAATATTCTTGGGTTCCTTACAGAATTCACATTCTAATTTTTATTATCATTATAACCCTCTAATAAAATATGGCTAGGGCTTGACTTCATAGCTCTAGAATAATTATAAAGCAAAAAAAATAGCTTGATGCATAGGAAACTTTTTCTTTCCTTTTTTGATTTTAATGAAGCTTTCCAACAAATTCAAAATGTAAAAGGGGATATTAACTAGGCAATAATGCCTATATAAATTGAGAAATATAAAATATTAGGTAAGAACATAATTGTACCTACCATTCAAGGTTATAAATTGCATTACCTACTTAACAACTTCATTATAGGGTCAAGGAATCAAATCTCTGAGGTAACCAAGTTGAAACAGAATTAATTATTCCCCATTGACAAGAAATTTCTTTATTTTATCCTTGGTGTCTTTGTTGGTTTTGTAGAATTTTCAACCCTTTGCATTCATGTCTGTAACCTGAGCAATTAGCTCCCCATAAATATTGTTCTCATTCCCTTTAATTGACACCACTTTATACTTCCACTCCTTGACAAATATATGGTATACACTTATGTGTAATAATTGTTATTTATCATAGTTTACTACTTGATATCATGTGATTTTTATATAATGACTTGAATAACTATCATTTGATCATTACTCTATGATGTAGGTACAACCCCCTTGGTGTAATGGAGAACATCATCAAAGAGGAGGAGCTAGATGTGGATTATGGAAAATAGAGAGAGAATATCATATAATGATGTGTAATCATGACAAATAAGAACATATGCCTCACCTATCTTGGCATGAATACTGACATATGGTTTGATGATTCTTTGGTTTACTTAGCCTTACTTTATTTTTTAGATTATACTATAGTTTTAGTTGCATTAGCTAAGGATTTTTAGGAGTCACATCGATAAACAAATAAATGTATGTAGCCAATATTGTAATATATGCTTGAAACACCTTGCATTTTAACATGTAAATTAAGTAAATAATGGAAAAATGATTTTGGTAAATAAGTCTTGTTGGCATGACTTGTCACATTTTGCAACCATATAATTCTTACATTATATATCATTGGGTATAAAACCCATTGGATCTATATGGTCTACTATGGTTAAACAACAATGAATAGTTATGCTTTACATGACTATTTGACTTAGTCATTGATCAAAGTTATTAAAGCCCACGTATTCAGGGATTTTTAGTAGCCACTTAGCAGTCTTTGAGACCATATAACTCTATGGATTGTTAATAGTGTGACATATTTGTTAATTTAGAATTGACTACAACAAGATCTTCATCAAACACCTAACCATTTTATGGCTCTTAAAATCACCTTAAGCCAAAACAATGTGATTAATTTGTCTCAATTAGGTAAAATTTAATTATAATCCATAGAATAATTAATAAATTAGAAAACATAAGTGGAAAATTAAGAAGTTAGAAATAACATTAAAATAAAAATTGAGATTAGTGGTGAATGGCATATCATTAACATTGTATGATTGAGTTATCAATGGTGTGGCATTGTCATGGCATGATTATTAATTAAGCATTGGAAATATGGATGATGATTGACTTAAAGTGCCATCACCAGCTTCATGTAGCCATTTACCTTCCTTATTTGACCACAACATTAAATTTGATAAAAACATTTAATTTATCACATGAGCTACACAAACCAAGAGTTTGTGTAAAAATCAAAGATCTTTCAATCAATAAATCTCAATTAGATGAATTTAATAAACATAAATGACATTTTATGTATTTAGTAGGACACCTTCTAGATCAATTAGAGGCTGAAATAAGAAGTTGATCTGGTTAGGAAAGGGGTTCCTTTGATATATTTTGGGTTGAATAAATAGGATTAGAGAGGAGAGGAGTGTTTGGATAATATCATGGACAACAAGAGGCTCTCAACATTATCTTAAACATGAGCTACACAAACCAAGAGTTCATGTAAAATTCAAAGATCTTTCAATCAATAAATCTCAATTAGAAGAAATTAATAAACATAAATGACATTTTATGTATTTAGGAGGACAACTTCTAAATCAATTAGAGGCTGAAAGAAGAAGTTGATCTGGTTAGGAGAGGGGTCCCTTTGATATATTTTGGGCTGAATAAATAGGATTAGAGAGGAGAGGAGTGTTTGGATAATATCATGGATGATAAGAGGCTCTCAACATTATCTTAAGGTTAGTAACCAAATTTTGTATTGGTTTGTAACCATATGACTATGTTATTGGGGTAAAATATGGATGTCAAAATTGGCCAAAACTTTTGATGTGTTGTGCCTCTAGTCTATCAGTAATGATCCTTTGAACATTTGAGGTTGCTCAGATTGATTTTAAGCATCAACCATATTATTTTTACTACAACATCCCTCTAGGTAGTCTGAAATAGAATTGATTGATAGACATTCTTTATCTCATTGTGTTTGTGTGTTTACAATATATAAAATAGATCTTGCTCTAATACCAATGATCCACATGATAGGGGCCTAAGACAAGTTATGTAGGGGAAAAATAAAAGTTAGAGGTGACTCACAGTTATAATAGGGAATGCTCATATAAAAATTTAGATATAATCAATCAACACACATTCAAATGAAGCAGAAATCTTGTATTAAAAAAATACAACTTCTATTAAATATGAACTAATAGGGAAAGATTACTATGTTAAACAGTATGTGTAGGACATAATATATATACATGGCATGTTATCTATCATTACGACTGTGTAAAGCATTAACCCTTGGCTAGATGCATATGTTACATATTTATACATGAAATAAAAAATAAGTTATCACTATTTTGGGTTAAAAAGAAGATAATTATGACTCATTTGATCTTCCTTATTGGGTGATGATTAAACTTTTAGGGAGGTGTAAATTAACTATGCAATTGAATAACTAATAGATTCTAGGATGGAAAGTGCTATTTGGAAAACCAAAAAGTTGGATCAAGTTGAGATGTGTATGTGTTGGACCTAAGACAAGTGTAGGTGCATGAGTTTATGATCAGGTGCCAATAAGGTATGTGAGACTACAAGCAAACCTAACACAAAGGAGTGTTTAAGTCTAAGAATTGGTAAGATTTGGATGCATATGTCTACAAATAAGTGAGATACTAGTGCATTATACCAAGATTAAGCTTAGAATGAAGGGGTGTGTAATATTGAGTAGCAGGTGTGAGTGTGGCACATGGGATTGCAAGTAGGTATGAGTTCACTGTGTGGGACTTCAAGTTGAACTCCAAGGTGAGAGATTTGCACTCTATACAAGTGCATAGAGAATAAGTGTATGTAGTGTGGGAGGTGCACATATCATTTGAATTTTTTCATCATCATTTGAATTATAAAAACTTGGGCTACCATAAGAGTGTAAATTATTAGTACTTCTTGTAAGCATTTACAATCTCATTAGGATGTATTATCAATCCTTGCACTAATAAGGTTCATGATAACACTTTTTAAAATTGGATGGAACACTTATAAAAAATATTATCACTTGATCAAAGGATACCATTTTTAATTATTTTCCCTAAGCTAATTTAAATCTATCAAAACCTTAACCTTGGACATACCCAATGAATTGAATTTTATTGAATTAATAATAAGAATGGGGCATTGTTAATATTATAGGAAATTATTAATCCTTGTTTGGTATTAAACTCACATCAATAATTTTGATACCAAGCAACTATGATTTAGATTTATTATAATGATAGATATGGATACTCATTGGGATTATAAAAATACTAGAAGAAACCAAGGAATCATGAGTTGGATTTGGGCATGACTTACCTTCATTTGATTTGTAAAAATTGTATCTTTGGAAAAAAATTATCTATCCTTTAAGTGGAAAATCATATCATGACATGTTAATAATTATGGGTTTATATTTTTAGTTAATGATTGTGGAATTTAATCAATTAATATAAATACCTATTGAAATATAGCTCGTTGAAATTGGGAACCTATATCACACACTTGTATGATAATTCGACTTAGGATTATGAAATTTAAACCCATGTTAAGTAGATCATTATCATTTGGATGAGTATTACTTTAAATTAAAATGTTGATATCTTTGTTAACATTCCATTTTCTTATGGATATCAAAAACTTAAGGAAGTTGGATACTTATGATTAACACATATTTCTAATAGTTAGATTATAATCTTTGGTTACACCTTGTCTCGATGACATGGTTTGTCCTTGATACACATATAACCTTTATATCAGAGTTATAATGTATTGAGGGGTCACCTAATGTTTTATCAAAGACATTTTCTATTATGCATATACTTCATTGTATATTAGGAATTTCATATCATTATCTACCATATTGCAATGGGAAACTTCATTGTAAATTATTCTATGTTCTGGGTTTCTCTCTGCTCTATCAATTCTCCACATCTAGCACCTTTATGGAAGGGTAGGGTCACTCTCAGTGGATTAAAGGAGTATAGGTATTTGAAAGGATATGTGATTTTAGGAAAATACCTCCAATCATGTTCTCTCTCTTTGAGCACCTGTATGGTCTTTTAATGTCAATAATGGTTTATAGAGCTCTAGTGGATTTTCCTTAAGAAGACTTTTTTTTTACTTTATGATTATATTTGACAGGTGATTGTAATTTTTGTGTAGAAAGATGTAATCATGTTTTATCATTGATGTTATAAATAATTTTATTTTTTTATTCTTAATCTCTTGAGGAAGGATCATGGGTGATGATTTGAAATGTTGAGGCAAATAAAAATAACACAGTTTATTCCTAAAAAACAAAATTTTAATTTTTATGGACTGTGAAAGCATAAAATATCCATTTGTAAGTTGTTATTAAATTTAATTTTGGGTTGTATACTATATTATAACTTATCTATAAAATTACCAAAATATGAATATTAAGGTGTCTTACTTAGGCATGGTTGCATTTGTAAAATTAAAAATGTTTAGTCACTTACTGTGAAGGTTGTTAGCGTACTGAAAACAAATATAATTATGAATTGTGAAGGTATCATTAATAGGGTAAAATTTTACACATCATTAATATATAAATGTATAGTCTAATATGAAAACACATAATTGAGATGCCATAGACCCAAGAAGAAGGGTTGACTTAAAACTAACTTTCATGAATCACCAAATTTATACATGGTAACACTATGATCATAGTTATAACTTGATCTTAATTTAGTTTAAATATTTGATCATAAATTAACAAAAAAATTAGAGAAATATAAGGAATGACAACTAAGAAACCTTTTGTGATGATAACATGATAAAATTCAAAAATAAAAATAAAAAATCCCATACATTTTTTTGGTACCTAATTGAAGGGTTATTACATTGTGGTATTAGATCCTAGGTTAAACACTTGGACCTAATGTGTTCATTCATGTTTTGAACTAAGTTATTAAATAAACTTGTTAGACTCTAATTTAGGCAAAACACTATGTGTTCAAAAAAATAATATTTGTAAATTGACTTTGGTGGTAATATGATACCCTGTGTGATATACATTTCTCCAATATCATTAGGTTGGATATACCTCATGGATGAGTGTTGGACTATGAACATGAGTTCTAAGTGATGGGAGAAATCCTAGTTAGTCTCACTATGACTCAACAGTTTATTGAATCGAAATATGACAATGGGAGCTTGTTAAATCCAATATAATGGCCATAAGCATGTATACTTAGGAATTTTTTACTTCTTATTTTTTGTATGCATTAGAAATGTATCATTTTTAGTTCATGTTCATCATCATACTTTTTAGGATCTTCATGAAGTAGTGGCGGTAATGATTTAATGCATATTGTCCTTTTTAAGATTCTCTAACACCTTTCTTGTGAAAAGATAAACCACCCTTTAGGTAGGAGAGATGCACAAGGGATGTGATCAACTTTGTGGGAACTATCCCTAGTTTATTTTGGATATGATTACAGTTTTTGGTTTAGATTTTTTATTTCAATTTTTGCACCAATAGATTAGGGTTTCATGACTATGTACAAGAGCTAAATAGATGCACATAATACTTGTAAAAGATAAAACCTTGGTCTTGTACAAAAACCAAATAGAATATAAAATATAAAATGGAGGAAATGGGGAAGTGTAATAGTTTAACTATCCTCAAAAAACCCCTTGTAATATGAGTGGTGCTTACATAGCCTAAATGGGCCTCAAGCCAATGTAGTTCTCCCTCCTAGGGTGATTATATGATGTATGATTGTACAACCATATGTAATTAGCTATAATATTTATTGAAATTATTGATAATGGATGCCCTTGACATGTAATAAAAAATTATAATTTGTACTATGACTTTTATAAATAATCAAAATTGAAATTGGAAGAAATAGTGATATTTTTCTCAATGTGTAGTAATTTTAAATCAGTTTGCTAGGGGGTTTCAAGTGAATACCTTAATGTGATTTTATAAGGGAAATTCTAGAATATTTTCACTAACCAAATTTATAAAATTTTCAAGAGATTCATTTTTAAATATCTTGATTTGAAAAAGTGATCATTGGAGCATGGGGAAAACGTTGCATTGTGGCCCTATTCGAATTAACATGGTCATATTCCAAAAAGATAAAGACTTCTATTAAATACCTGAAAAGTGATTTTAGGTTGAATATGAATGAATAAGGTTGAAATAGGGATGCCTATTGATATTTTATGTGTTTTAAAGATAATTAAATCTCTATTATATATTTTGAGTTATCAAAATGGTGAAGATGTCAAACAAGGTAAGGAAACATGGTCAATCACTTAAATATTAATTTTATATCTCTACACATTGATATGTTACACTTGTACACCTCCTAATGGAATTAAAATTGAAAAATGTTCACATATAAATGTATATTATAAAATTAAAACATGTAAATGAGATGGCATACACTTGAGAAGAAGGGATAATTTTAAACAAACTTTCATGAATTACCAAATTTATACATGGTAGCACTGTGATCATAGTTATAACTTGCTATTGATTTAGTTTTCATGATCAAAACTTAACAAACTTGTTTGAGTAATATAAATAAGGACCAATAAAACACCTTTTGGGATGATAACATGATGATATTTGATAAATAAATAAATGAATAAAATGTTGTGCATTTTTCCAATACTTACCCAGTGGATTCTTACATGTCTACATATACAGTTACATGTGATGCCCATCCATGGTGTGGGGCCAACAAAAGGTTTTCCTCACATTTAAATTCATATTACTATAAAAAAGACCTCTATACCTCATAAAATATCTACTCATTTAGCATCATCATCCATTCCTATTCAATAATCCCTCATGTATATTGTTATAAATATGCAACCTAAGGTGTTGTGGTTAGTGCAAGGTGCTTCTAGAATGATTCATTTGACTAATTCTCATGTATTTATTCACAACATATTATCCCCAAGGATTCAAATGTATCCATTATCTACAAGTTTAATGGATCATAATATTATGTTATATGATGGTATAGGCAATCTAAAGTAGCACTTAAGAGCCTTTCATGCAACATGTTTATACTATACCTCTAATGAAAAGTTAAATCCTTAAGGACTTGATTTATATTTGTTCAATGACCTTCCATTATAATTGGTTCATGAATTTAATACTTTGTCTAATTTTTTTATATCACATTTTTTAGTCAATAACAATGAGAGATTATCTTATTCCCAAATTATAGAACTTAAGTGAAGACTCAATTAACCAATCAATGACTATATGCTTCAGTACAAGACCATACTTTTTAAGATAAAAAATACTATGGTAAATAATGAGTTATATAATATTTTAAATAATAATAAAAATTCCCCCCTCCATGATCCTATTACATTGAAGATATTCAAATCATTTTATGATTTATACCATACATTTAGGGATCAATAGTTTAAGCTCATATCTATGAATAAGCTAAGTGTGAGGTTAATCTTCCAACTACTTCAAGTGTAAAGTTTTAAATAAAACCAAGTTACAAGGTTAAAAAAAAATTATAATAAAAATGAAGCAAAATTATCAATTAATACAACATCACAACCTCCTAATTGGCTTGTCCTATACATTCCATAAAGGATAAATTTTCATGATTCCCTGAATCTCCTCATAAGCTATTGAAGAAGTTACTTGAGTGAAACCTAATATCTCTCCCTCCACAAAAATCGGTTGATTTGAGTAGGCCATGAATATATTATGTTTGTTAAGACATAAAATTAAGGATATCATTGATTATAACACTATTGACCATAATGACATAAGTACAACTATTACTGATTAAGGACCATAATGGGAATGCAAAATTGAAAACAAAATCCAATAACTTTCCACCATCTGAAACTACATCTGGAAATGACAAGATGTATGTTCTAAAACTCACTCAAGTACACTTTTGAATCATATCTAATATAAAATTGTATATGCTTTGCATAAATAAACTGATGTAAATGAACTAAACAAGGCGTGCATAGACCCTGATTTTTAGAATTTTTTGAAATATATATATTTTTATTTTTGAATATATAAAAATTGAAAAGGAACATACTAACCAATGACTCCCATAAGATCCTCATAATAAATGACTCATTAATATATCATATGAATGATTACCTCTCATGGATGGAAAGTATCATGCCATTATGAAGTGATAGTTGCAACTCAAAATAGAAAAATTGGTCCAACTCTTAAACATGAGTGACATTGTCATGATAATAATTTGTAGTATCTTATGTATGTTGTTTAACATGATGAAGTATAGAACTCTTCATAACACATCATTTATTGTACAAACTCTGTGTTGATGTCCTTTGTGGAGATTTATTAGTGTTTTGTAGTACCATTCTAAGAGGATCTAGAGAGAGTGGATCTCTAGTCTCTATGACAAGACTCTAATTAAGTGGCATTTTAGGGATAGGTCTTCTTATAGAATGGACCACTTGATTTTAATTGTTTTTATTAGGTTGAACCTTTTTAGGTTGATGAAATACAATATGTTGTGTAGGAACAATGATTTTTGGTTAGAGGGGGATTCATATACAATACCATGAACTATAAGAATTGATAGGAAAAATCAACTCCCCAATTGAATTAACACACTCTAATAACCATATATACAACTCGATAGATATGATCTAGAGGGGAATCCCCTTGATTTGTTTATCATGATATAATCATTAATTATAAATTGAAGGGATGTTGTCTTTGAAGGTGTTAGAACTATATGTGTGACACTAGTCTCTCTTGATGGTTGGGGTCTTAATCATTGAGTAATATAAATACACTTGTAGAATGGAAATGACATAAATTTAAATCACACTTACATGGAATATAAATTACATAAGTGAAAAGTACGTAAAGGAAATCAGGTTTGTTTTGAAATTGAATATATATAATCCAATCTAAACGAGGTAGGGCCCAATCACATGAATATGGTAGACTAGTTTTTCATCTATTATATTAGTTTTAATTTTGTATTATTTGTGTATGCATTTATTATTTTTGTTGAATAATTGTGATATGTGTTTTTGATTTCATATGTATATAAACATCTTATATTCTATATATCTCATTTGTCAAGTGTGGGAAGCTTCCATTATATATATATATATATATATATATATATATATATATATATATATATATAATGGAAGCTTCCCACACTTGAAAAATGAGATATATAGAATATAAGATGTTTATATACATATGAAATCAAATACACATATCACAATTATTTGACAAAAATAGTATGTCGAATAGTAAATGCATACACAAATAATGTTAGGATTGTGGAGCTAAAAGCTTCACTGATGCAGACACGGAGGAGGTTGCAGGAGAGTTGCTGAGTGTCAGAGACACCGGCGTCGGTCAGGCCAACCGACGTCGGCAAGATAGGGCAGGAAGGCAACCGACGTCGGTCAAAGATCGGCCGGCGTCGGCGACCCCCAGGTGGACAGGGACCGACGTCGGTCACTTGTGTGGTTCAGACTGCATTTATTATGGGCAGTTAGCTAACGAACCAAGTGTTTGCATGAAGAGATCTATTTTTAGACTGAGAGCTACGGATCTAATTATTGTAATTAGATGTCTAATTATTGTTTGGATGAGATCTATATAATAGACTCATGGTTGTATTGGAAAAGTGGGCTAGTTTGAGTTGAGCAAAGTTTGCTCCTTCTGTGTGTGAGGTGAGCAAGTGGGTTCCTCCTAGTTCCACAACAGTACCAGGTGTGTTGGTGCTAGTTTGGAGAGTCAGCTGGATTCTTTAGGAGTGTAGGATCTTGGTCACAGTTGCATGGCCTATATAGGAGATCTACATGGTAAGTAAGATCGTTGATCTGCAGGTGTATGTGTGTGCAAGGTCAAGGTTCACAGGTGAGCAGAACCGTTGTTTGATTTGCAGGTGTGTGAGATCATATAGACAGCAACACAACAGGGAGCAGTATCAGGTAGGATCTACTTGGAGTACAGGTGTGTACTCGGATAGAGCAAGAGAGAAAGGCAAGGGAGTTCCTTCCATAAGTATGGTCTGTTGAATTGCAGGTTGTTGCAGATTCATGGGAGATCTACTTGAAGTACCTTGAGTACTTGTGGAGCACGTGGAGTGCTTGTGGAGTGCGTGGAGCACTTGTGGTGTGCGTGGAGCACGGGAGGTGAACACCAACTCTGTATTTGAGTTGGGTGTTGGGACCTATGAGAGGGAGAGCTTTGGGGAGAAGATTTACTGTTCACTTGAGGTGTGGGAAACCTCTGTAAGGTGGTGGAGAAGATGTGGGATATTCTCTATTGTATTCTTTTCTGTATAAAGTGTTAATACAAGTTGTGTATTGTCTCTCATATGCTGTGTTATTCTAAATTCTAGTTACTTGTTGATTCTGGTTATTTCCGCATATTAAGTTGCTTGAAGTTTGGTAATCAATTGTATGCTTCCGGTGTTTCGCATCCCTGACAAGTGGTATTAGAGCTAAGGTTGCATGAAGCAGGGTTGTGTTTGGTTATAGGTCACTCTCAGGGGTTTCTGATCGAGTGGGAGTAGAGCAACGGCAGATCAAAGTAAGCTAAGAATGGAGAAGTTGAAAAGCACAGATGGTCACTCACGGTCCTATGGAAAGAAAGAGCAGGTAAAAGAATATTGTTGGTTAGTAGCAGATCAGCATGAAGAAACTGAAGATACATATGTAGCAGGTGTTGTTGCACAGGATGTGTTTGCAGGTTTCTTGGATAAAGTTGAATCTTGGATAAAAGATTCGGTTGCCTCTTTCCATGCAGCCCCAGGTAGAGGAGCTGGTAAGCCTTGCCAAAGAATTGGCAAAGGGGAAGTGAAGCTAAAATTGCAGGCGGCCAACACACAGGTGTTGATGAAGGTCATGTAGGTCCCAGGTTTGGAGATATGGCTAATTTCTTCAGAAAGATTGGGTGATGAGAGATGCACAAGAACTCTCACAGCGGTAGCACTTGAATTAGCTGGTGGTAAGAAGACAGGTACTCTTTATCTACTTGTCTATATTACTGATTCTTCTTCTATTGCAGAGACGTGGCTTCGTAGGCTTGGTCACATGAGCAGGAAGGAGATGCATGTTCTTAAGTGGAAGACAGATATATTTGATAGGCTTAAGAACTGGAAAGTCTTGGTGTTCTTGGAGGAGATGGCAGACAGAGTTCAGTGGATGAGGCTGGATACATCTGAGCAGGGCAGTTTAGACATGGAGATTGATCCAAAGGAGCTCGCGGGTGAAAAGTCATCACTCACAGGTGAACATAGATACCGATGTCGGTCAGGAAGAACCGGCGTCGAACAGACAGGTGCCGATGTCGGTCATGTGCAGACCAAAGTCGGTGATGTCGGGCAGGGTAAGACCGACGTCGGCCATAGGACCGACGTCGGCAGTTTGTAAGATCGATGTTGATCAGGAGGACCGACGTCGGCAGCAGGGACACCAGCGCTGGCAGGTTGGTAGTCAGGTACAGACGCATAGAACTGACATCGGTCAGATGCAGACTGTGGGGTGACCGAGGTCGGTCACTGTAACGAATTTTGGGTGGACAGCATGCTGTCAAGGAGTCTCAAACACCCATACGAAGGATTGAAGGTGTAAGTAGGCCCTCAAATTTGTGTTCCTCTTCTTCATACTTGTTGCTGATTGTAGAGCAGGAAGGATCCAGGAAACAGGTGAGAGCTAGGTAGGATTATGATGCAGAACCAGATGGGAGTTTTGGTAGGTTTGCCAGCTGGATGAAAACACAGAGACGAATGGATTCCTTAGTAGAAGAATAGAGAGAACGGATACGTGAGATGGAAGACCAGGTATATGGTCTTGTGGAGCTGCAGGACAGTGGTACAGGTTTTGACAGGTGGAGGATGAAGCATGGCTTCAGTCAGTGTCAGGTAACTACTGTGGTTTGTCTTACCAGGTGGATGATGGTCATGACATCATTTTGTTACTGTATGTGGATAGTATGCTAGCTAGCAGGGGTGTACATACAGGGTTTTGCTGAGCTAAGGGTAAGATTAGTTCAGTGTCATGTCATGAGGAGTTTGGAGCAGCGGAATTCTTTGACATGGGAGGCATGGAGATCACAAGTTGATTTTGTCTCAACTGGGAGCTGATGTGAATCAGGTGTTGGTGAGGTTCGGGATGTAGAACCGGAGCACACTAAGGGCTAGACAGGTACAGTGTCTGAAATCACATGAGGTCTGGTATAGACCTGAGTTTTCCCATGCAGTGGGAGCTGTCAGAGTTAGGAGCCAATTCGGGGAAGTGGGTTCTCAGGTTTTTTGAGAGGGACCGGCAGCAGGTGTTGCTATGCAGGGTCAGGACTTCACTACAGGTGTTGTAGGTTCGGATGTGGCAGGGTACTCAGATGATAGGAGGTACATCACAGGTTGTGTGGTGTGTTGTCTTCAGGTGGGAGCTTGAAGAGGGATACAAACCAGGAAACAGATTAAACGGAGTACAGGTATAGGTACAGGTACAGTGTAGCTGTTTATCTCCAAGTGGGAGATTGTTAGGATTGTGGAGCTAAAAGCTTCACTAATGCAGACACGAAGGAGGTTGCAGGAGAGTTGCTGAGTGTCAGAGACACCGGCATCGGTCAGGCCAACCGACGTCGGCAAGATAGGGCAAGAAGGCAACTGACGTCGGTCAAAGATCGGCCGGCGTCGGCGACCCCCAGGCGGACAGGGACCGACGTCGGTCGCCTGTGTGGTTCGAACTACATTTATTATGGGCAGTTAGCTAATGAACCAAGTGTTTGCATGAAGAGATCTATTTTTAGACTGAGAGCTGCAGATCTAATTATTGTAATTAGATGTCTAATTATTATTTGGATGAGATCTATATAATAGACTCATGGTTGTATTGGAAAAGTGGGCTAGTTTGAGTTGAGCAAAGTTTGTTCCTTCTGTGTGTGAGGTGAGCAAGTGGGTTCCTCCTAGTTCCACAACAGTACCAGGTGTGTTGGTGCTAGTTTGGAGAGTCAGCTGGATTCTTCAGGAGTGTAGGATCTTGGTCACAGTTGCATGGCCTATATAGGAGATCTACATGGTAAGTAAGATCGTTGATCTGCAGGTGTATGTGTGTGCAAGGTCGAGGTTCACAGGTGAGCAGAACCGTTGTTTGATTTGCAGGTGTGTGAGATCATATAGACAGCAACACAACAGGGAGCAGTATCAGGCAGGATCTACTTGGAGTACAGGTGTGTACTCGGATAGAGCAAGAGAGGAAGGCAAGGGAGTTCCTTCCATAAGTATGGTCTGTTGAATTGCAGATTGTTGCAGATTCATGGGAGATGTACTTGAAGTACCTTGAGTACTTGTGGAGCACGTGGAGTGCTTGTGGAGTGCGTGGAGCACTTGTGGTGTGCGTGGAGCACGGGAGGTGAACACCAACTCTGTATTTGAGTTGGGTGTTGGGACCTGTGAGAGGGAGAGCTTTGGGGAGAAGATTTACTGTTCACTTGAGGTGTGGGAAACCTCTGTAAGGTGGTGGAGAAGATGTGGGATATTCTCTATTGTATTCTTTTCTGTATAAAGTGTTAATACAAGTTGTGTATTGTCTCTCATATGCTGTGTTATTTTGAATTCTAGTTACTTGTTGATTCTGGTTATTTCCGCATATTAAGTTGCTTGAAGTTTGGTAATCAATTGTATGCTTCCGGTGTTTCGCATCCCTGACAAATAATAAAAAATTAAAACTAATATAATAGATGAAAAACCAGTCTACCATATAAACATCTTATATTCTATATATCTCATTTGTCAAGTGTGGGAAGTTTCCAAAATATATATATATATATATATATTATGGAAGCTTCCCACACTTGAAAAATGAGATATATAGAATATAAGATGTTTATATGTGTGTGTGTGTGTGTGTGTGTGTGTGTGTGTGTGTGTGTGTGTGTGTGTGTGTGTGTGTGTGTGTGTGTGTGTGAAAACATCTTATATTCTATATATATCATTTGTCAAGTGTGGGAAGCTTCCATAATATATATATTATGGAAGCTTCCCACACTTGACAAATGAGATATATAGAATATAAGATGTTTATATGGTAGACTGGTTTTTCATCTATTATTAGTTTTAATTTTGTATTATTTGCGTATGCATTTATTATTTTTGTCGAATAATTGTGATATGTGTATTTGATTTCATATGTATATAAACATCTTATATTCTATATATCTCATTTGTCAAGTGTGGGAAGCTTCCAATATAAATATATATATATATATATATATATATATATATATATATATATATATATATCCAATATATATATATAATGGAAGCTTCGCACACTTGACAAATGAGATATATAGAATATAAGATGTTTATATACATATGAAATCAAATACACATATCACAATTATTCGACAAAAATAATAAATGCATACGCAAATAATACAAAATTAAAACTAATATAATAGATGAAAAACTAGTTTACCATATTAATGTGATTGGGCCCTACCTCGTTTAGATTGGAGTTTAACTTGTCTCCTCTTGCTATAGTCAATTTCCTCTAACATTGATTTTATTGCATGATCAATTTTGCTATCGTATAATTACATAAATATGATACTCAAATATTTTCTCCAATTATTATCTATTGTATTCTAAATTTGTTACTAACTGTAGACACTTCACTTTCATCACTTTTGTGTCGATTTTTCAATCAAAATAACTTTTTATAACAACATTTAAATTAGGTCATAAATCACTAAACCACCCAAATTCACCTACACATTTGACATGCATATTTTAAAATGTATTGGGGCATCCTTGATTGGATAAATGCATTGTATCCAATCATCAACCATGTTTAATTCATCCCAAGTCAAATTGTTACTTTTTAAGTGACATTGTAGACCAATTAGGTAGAACCCTCATTCAACTTTTAAAATTCATGTCACTTTGCATTAAATTAATTAACATTTATTAATTAACCTAATCTTCCTCTAATGTAAAAATTGATATATATTTGTAATTACCCATTTTATTAATTCATTAGTTGAATTATTCTTCAATTCACATGGCAAGTGGATTCAAATATCTAGAATCATTATGTCATCATGACATCATATGGAAAATTGTCAAGCATTTGCATAAATGCAAACAAATATAAAAATTTCAACCCATGCCTAATTAATGAAAACTCTATCCCAAATATTAATGGTATTAATGCTCAAAATTGGATTGAACCTCAACCACACATCTTGATCATCATCTAATGATCGAGAATAGTTTGAGAAATCTATAAATACAAGGGTAATTTTCCATTATAATTAGGTTTTTTTGTGCAAACTTACTTTGCCAAAATAAAATAAGAGATTCACCATATATTCTAACTAGATCATCTAAATCATAAGTAGCCAAATGGAAATGTCATCTACGTGATGTTATGACATTGAAAATTATCTCATGTACTACAATCTGGACTTATCACATCTACATCCAACTTAGAAGGTGGCATCCATGCAGAAGGTATAATCATCTTTGGTTTGTAATCTATTTGCTAGTTTGTTGCTTCTTAGACCTTGCCTAATATGAGGACCACATCTAGGATGTTATTTTCTTATTGTTTTTGTGTTTGATTTTGTGACTAAAAATAACTAACTTCATTTTTACTTGTGTGTTTACATATGGCATATGTGGTGGGATGACACACCCCACAATCCTCTTGAGAACATTTCATCACCCTCTAATTATGAAATTAGATCATTTTTTAGCTTAATTTCACTTCTTTTATCCTAATTTTTTTGTTTTTCCATTTTATACATATCGATGGGAATGATTTGCATAATGGTGGATTCACTTCTCGTAATTGGTCATATCACTCTATGTAACGGAGATATCACTCAACCCCTCTTTTTATCTCTTTATGTTTTTAAATAAAATAATAGGAATGCTCTACATATTGGTAGGAAAAAATTATGTATTTGTGGGAACACTTTCAACTCCATTTAAGATATAAATGATAATATTGAAAATCCTAATGGTAGGAATACTCGACATTTCAACGGTCACACACTATGTATCAATGGAATCAACCTACAAAATGGCAACATCATGAAGGTAAAAATATTTATTTTGTTCTTATCTTTAATTTTTAAAATCAATAGGAACACATTGTTTAATGATAATAGTACACTATAAATTGGTGATGTCTCCCTGTTAATTGATGGAATCACCGGTTTCATTTTTATTATTTCTTTTATCTATAGAATGGTTGGATTGTCCTCTTAAATAATGGGAGCATCCTGCTAAATAGAAGGATTGCACTATGTAATTTCCCCACAAATTAAATAGATGTTTATTCAACTTCCTATGCTTACGAAAGACCATAATTGAAAATATTAACTTATTTATTATAGGTCTACTTGAAAAAGACAGGGTTTCTACTCAAAACAAACACTTTTGAAATATTTTTTGTTTCAATTAAAAGGAATCAACACTTGCATTTGGTGTTCTAAAAAACATGATTACTTTCTTTCATTTCTTGCATATTTTATTTATTTTTTTGCTTGTGAATAATCTATCATTTGTATGCTCTCCCCTTTCCCCCATGAGGGAACCTAGGTGACCAAAAACACATATTTTTTTATTATTGGTAAGTAAAATCATTTTTTGAGTCAGAGGCCCTACCCTATACATGAATCCAAATGAAAAAGGGGCCTAGATGCCTAAAAACAAGATCAAGAATTACATAAATAAGGAAAACCAACCAAAATAAGTCAGAAAAGCACTAAAATAGTATTAAGATAACAAAATATCAGCTAAATTACTTAAGCTTCATATAAAGCTTTGGCTCCTTTAATTTTGTCACAGTACTTACACCTATGGATGTAGAATAACTTCTCAACACTATATCTACCCTCTCTTATATTTTTTGATATTTATTCCATTATTGTCTTTTGTTTTAGAATTTTACCCCTTTGAAAGGTATTGTGCTTTGTGTTCCATCAACAACTTCTCTATATGTTACTTTTTTTAAAATATCCTTTTTGGAGGCTCTACCCAACTTGGAAGGGGAATTAATTATTTTTATTATTACTTCCCTTTTGGTAGTCATAGATGGAGTGATTGTCTTAAATTTTGGGGAAGAGAGGAAGGACCCCAATTTTAATACTTTTAAGGAAGCTGGCTTTACATCTATGAGTTTTAATTGTGACTTTAACATCTATTCTACATCATCTAGATTAGTTTTTAATTTCTAAATAAAACAAGGAACAATTTATGAATCCATAATGACTTCTTCCCCTACCAAAATAAGACAATCAAAGTTTTTGAAGTTGATTGGAGAATAAGAGGAATTGCTTGGGAGAGAGTGATCCTTAATGCAGTTGATCTCTAATAACACCCATTCCTAAATTTGGGTATCCTATATTATTTTTGTTTTATTTTGGTACTTGGGTGAACTGCTCCTCTCTTACACCTTCACCTAAGACTGGCTGAGAAACGTTACACTCTCCATTTTTCTTTATCATTTATTTCTATAATGTTCAATTTTTTCTTAAACCAAAATTCATTTTCCTTTTTTTCATTTAAGAAGCTTCTATTTTTTAAAGAAAGAGAGCAAAACCTAGAAACATGACCTAGTTTATTACATTTTAAGCATAACATCATCAATTTTTCAAACTTGATTCTTTATTTCCATTCACCTACAGAACTATGGAGATAGATAAATCTAGGAAGATCTTGATTAACAAAGGCATTGACACAAAATCTAGCATGTGCAAACATTGTTCTTGATTTTGTTACATCATCAAATGCTATCAGGTATCCAAAGGTCCTATTCATTCTTATAAAAATATCTTCATCCTAGAATTCTAAAGGTAGGCAAGGTAGCCTCACCCAAATAGGGATTAAATTCACATTTTCTTTCTCTAGGTCAAAACCTAGTTGTGATTTCTTCAGGAAGAGGATGGATCTATCAAAAACCCAAGGTCCACCAATCAAAATCTAATCAAAGTCCTCTAATTTTCTCAATATGATAAAAAAGAAGCCATTAGACATGGTAAAGATTTCCATTGATCCCTTTACTTTCCATTTTTGTTTTCCCGTCTTCTAAAGGGATCTAAATTAGGTATTATTCCCATAAACTTACCTATCAAGGCACTTTCCATTCTTTATGAGGCTCTTTGAAACAAAGTCTTATAACTTTTGATATGGATCCCTTTTTCATCTTTAGACATCAATAACTCCTTGATTGGTTGAATAATATTTTGTTCTGACACATTACCTTTCAACTTCTCATCCCACGACTCCTTAGTTTTTTCTCATCCATGAGTATGAGCATATTTTGGGTGATTCTTATAAGACTATTCCTCTTTTGGTGTGTTAATAATAACATGTGATAAATAAAGGTCTATGTTTATTTAATCTTTGTGGCTCTATAATGCCCTGATGAGCCAAACCATCCCCATCCCCTTTCTCTATTTTTGATGTTTCGTTCAAACTTGTTTCTCACTTCTCTACCCACTCATCATCCCATTTAAAAACATTTTCAAAATAATGAATCCATGTCATCATCCCTCATCTATTAAACTTCCCCAAAAACAAATATATCATTATTGTCCCTTTTTCTTCTTTGTTGATTATACAGGGTGAATTCATCTCCTTATTGCAATTTCTTAGGGTGTGGCAACTAGGATTTTTATGATTTCTTAGGGTGTGGCAACTAGGATTTTATCTCCTAGCATATATGCCAACCCTGTACATCTGATGGGGATATAAATTAATGGAAGTTATCATTAATAATATAATGAAATTATCCATAAATGATTTTGTGATAGTAAGGGGCTTATCCCTAATGCTATGATATCAGACTTCACCCTCAGAGTTCAAATTTCTAGTAACACTTCACTGAGTGCTTTACAGCTAAAGTGGTCATGGAAGCTAGACCCTCTTGCAAATTTCCCATTATTTTTTATTCATTTATGGATTTTGATCCCCACATTCCATAGGGTATATTGGGGACTATTTACATAATCCATGTCAAAATTATATATTAAGACCTTTGGTTGTAAAAGACTTGTAGTGTGAGATAAACAACCTCCCCCAATATTTCACGACATACCACTTGAAGTGAGGGTTAGGTGAAAATAATTTATCATTGTTTCAAGTAAGTTAGTTATGTGGTTATGCTTCAGTTGCACACCCATTCTTCCACTAAATATAGAGATTATTTTGAATGTGTATTGTTGATTGTTTATTTTCTTGTCCTTATCTCATGTGACACATCTTACACATAAAGCAATAAAATCCTAAGTCCAAAAGATTTTCATTTTAAACTCATGTGATAAGGTTTTACTCTACACAATTTTTGGATCATTTTTATTCCACTATAAGTGTTGTGTTGCCCATTTGGTATAATATTTTGTCCCCATTGTATCATTACGATATCCATTTCAAATCACATATAAACCAAGTTATTTTGAACCCAAAATCTAATTCTCATTCAACTCCAAATTAGGTTCATTTTGAAACAAAAATCTAATTTTTATGCAAAAGTCAAATGAAGTCAACTTTCAAAAGTCAAATGAAATCAACTTTAAAAATTTAGATAAAGACACCTTTCAAAATTCAAATGAAGCATACATTCAAAATTCAAATGAATTCAAATTTTTAAAGTCAACTAAATTCAAATTTGAAAGTCAAAATTCAAATCAAAGTCAAAATTTAAGTCAAAATCAAACATTTTTCAAGATTATGAGATCAAGTTTGGTCAAGGAACATTCACATGTTTTCCTTGACCCTTCAAGTATTTCACTACAACCTTTTGGAAAGAAATTCAAATCAAACATTGTTCTACTTTAACAAGTTTAAATTGGAATTTATACCTTAACCAAGAAATATTCCAAAAATCTATCAAGATGAATCAAATCATTTATCAAATTTAAAAATCCACTTTGAATTATTAATTAAAGCTTTACACACATTCAAATTCAATCAATTCAAATATCTCATCTTGAGTCCAATACGGAGATCGTTAATACAAAACATGCTTCAATATACAATAAGTTGGGATACATGTAACCCTAATTCTAATGAGGAATGGTTTTATGATTCATTTGGATCTTTCTAAAATAATGAAAACCAAGAAGAGGAGTTACATCGACCTGTATACGATGATATGCCACCTAGAATAGAAGAAGTGCATAGCCATATTCCAATGGAGGAGATACCTCCAAAGTCAACTTCCATTCATGAACATGCCCTTGTTCAAACTTATATTTAAGTTTTAGAATCATCAAACAAAGGAAAAAGGAAACTTATAGACCCTACCTAAAATATTCAACTTGTTATCTCATAACTTTAGTAGACTAGTTAGTTTCTGGGCTCTTTGGTTACCTCCCTAGTTGTTGCTTCTTTAAACAATCCCCCACCTATGGATCAAAATACACCCATTAAGCAACAACAAAAAATAATAATTGGTTAATACTTTATTGAGTGTGGGTCCATTCATAGCTCCCATATCAACTCCTCCCTTGGATCCATTGCTACAAGCTACTATCAATCCACCATAAGTGTTCCCTAATCTGCATCAAGTCCTTACTAGTTTATAAAAAATATATGCTAATTCCAAACCACTTGCTTCAAGTTCACAAAAAAATCATTTGAAATCCTAAAAAATCCTCTTATTTCCCAATAAATCCCCTCCTTAATTTTCAACAAGTTACCAATGATCCCCAACAAACTTCTTATAGTTCACAACAAGTTCCTTTGAATTCCCAACAAGTTCCTCCTAATTCCCATCGTACCTCTTCCAATCTACAATAAAAATTTCAAATATTCTACTACAATAGGTTGTGATTAATCCCCAACAAACCCATATTAATCCACAATTCTTCCCTTCTAATCAATAACAAATTCTCACTTTCCAACAACAAATCCTTATGTGATAGGTCCCTACTTTTTGGTAGCAAATTCTTTCAACCCAACAGTGTGTTGATAATCTACTTCCTAATATTAGTCACTAGCAAGTACCCTATCAACAATATAATCTTGGCTCTAGGATGAATAACACTAATAGATTGAACCAAAGGGTACCCATTCCAATCTATTTTAACCCTAATCCACTTATTTAATCAAATCAAGGTAATCCCCCTCTGAACATTCAAAAAAATATGCTTCTCACATCCCAAAATGCTCTCACTCTCTAAGAATTTTAAGAGATATAGGATGTTTTTCTAAGATTCCAAGCAATAAATCATGACAAAAATTACAAATTTGATGAAATATTACTATACCCATTCAACATGATTTTTATTCAAAAATCTTTCTTGTCTCACTTTGAGGTTCCAAAGTTTGATAAGTACAATCGAAGGTTTGATCCTATAGAGCACCTAAAGGAATTCTTTATGGTATGTTAGGAAGTAGGCTATAGCAACATCTATCTACATCACTTTTTTCCATGTAGCTTGGGTGTACAAGCCTCAGAATGGTTTCTGCACTTAAAAATGATCTATCACCACCTTTGATGACTTGTTTAAAAAATTTGTAAATCACTTCTCCTACAACATAGAGTATGATTTGACCATGGTTGAATTATGTAATGCTAAACAGCATGGTGGGGAAATTTTTTCTATGTACCTACAATGATGGATAATTTTGGCTAGCCATTTCCCTAATAACCTTCTAGATAAACAACTAGAAAATATATTCACCTCCAATCTCAATTCAGAGGTGGTTGATAATCTAAGACTCCATTATGTTGATACATTTGAGGATATTATAGATAACGGACTAAAAATTGAAAATACACTTATAGACAAAGGCTTAATTAATATTTATTCTTGTAATTAGGTGACAACTCAAGCTCTATTGCAATCACAAGCAAGTACATCTAAGAATCGAAAAGTTTTTAATATTTTTCAAAATGTAACAGATAATGGAGTAACATACATGACATGTATAAATGGTACAACCACCACCTATCCAAAATACACCACCTGATCCATTCATTACATTAAAAATACCACCTCCACGAATGAATCAATATCAAAATAGATTCTTTAGTGACCTTGGTAAACCTATTAAAGTGGTATTTCAAATATTAGTTGCAGCTAACATGGTCATTTTGCCTAACACAAAACCTTTTCTAGAAAACCAACCAAAATATCAATGGTGTAAATACAATGAAAATTATTATTACCATCATGTCAGAAGGCATGGAATTCATAGGTGTGTGCAATTGAGACACTTCATTCATGATTTGATTGAGCACGGTGACATCGAGTTGGATAATGTTTCTTCTACTTTTAATTAGAATATGGGTATTTACAAGGACCCATTTCTGAAGCATAACTCCAATAATCATCACCAGCCCTATAATCAAAATCAAGGTCTGAATAATAATCCAAATTAGAGTTATGGAAATCATTATCAAGGTCAAGATAAATTCTCAAGCTAATCAAATTAGCTACCATGATGTCCCGTATAACTATAAAAATTTTACAAGTCGTATTACTAATAATCATGTGGATACCATTAAAATTAATCCCCATCAACCTTCCAACACACCTCCAAGTATTATGTCATCCATTCTAGGACCTCCTCCTTCATATCCGAGTGGTCCTTTTCTAATACACAATAGTATTATTGTTCCTCAACACCCATGGGTCACTATTCTAGATCCTACACCTCCTTATTCTAATTCAAGTAATCTTTCACCAACCTGAAATTGTGTTGTCTCAATTGAATGTCTGAAGGTTAGGATTAAAGGTCCTTCACCTTATTCAAATAATAATCCAATTCAAAACATCTTGCCTTCAAAGGAAAATCCATCTCCTTCCACTAAAAATCCATATGATCTTATGAAATAATTAAATAAGACATTGACACATATTTCTATTTTAGATCTCTTGCATATGTCTGAAGTCCACAAGGAAATATTTTATGACCTATTACACCAATCCAAGATTATAAATAACATTAATCCTACCAAATTACAATACTTATGAGGCATTTATCCCCAATTCAACAACTTACATTTGATCAAAATGACATGTCATCATTTGGTCCCCTAAACAACCATCCCTTTCACATTGAAGGCATCATTTCCCACCACAATATTAATTGAGTCATCATAGATAATGGTTCAAGCCTAAATATATCCTCATTTAAATTGATAAAATATTTTGAATATACTTCAATCGATTTATTGTTGGGTGTGAAGCCACTATTCATAGTTAGTATTCATGGTGATGTGGCATATGGGTGATGTGGAATGAAAATGTGTAGATGATATGGCATGCAGGTGATGTGGTATGTAGATGGGTAGATGATATGGCATGCAGGTGATGTGGTATGTAGATGTGTAGATGATATGGCATGTAGGTGATGTGGTATGAAGGTGATGTGGTGGTGGGGCCCAAGTGTGATCATGATGATGTGATAGGTGTGGGGTGTAGTACTTCACTAAAGGTTATGGGTTTTGTCCTTAGTGAGTCACATGTGGGTTGTCACATGTTGAAAAATAAAAAGAGCCATGTATGGGTCAAATTTTTAAGGGGGGTCATGATTCACATGTGTAGAGAAGGTCAAAAGGTGATTGCAACACCTTTTAGACTCTTGTGATCACATGTGAAGAAGAAGACAAGAATGATCTATTGTAGATTGACCTCATATGCGTGAGTAGGGTGAAATTATTGGAGTCTCATGGGGTGGTTTGGATTTTGTATAAATTAGGAATCTACTTTGTTGACCCTTGGAGATGAAGACAAGAAGAACACTATTAAGTTTAAGTCCTTACTTGTAGAATACAGGACCATGTTTGGAGCCACATGAAGGTGGCCTTGGATCTTGTCTAAGTTGAGGGTCATTTTTGATTAATTTTAGCACATAGAGACAACCACCACTATGGATCACATGATACCCACTCAAATGTGGTGAATTTTGGAGTAGCCATGAATTTATCTCTCCCTCACTTTTATTTCTCTCTCATTGTAAAATGCTATAAAGTATTATGTTCTCCTCTCATTTTGTTCATCCATTTAGTGTATCACTTGGATTCTTGCAAGTTTTAACTTGCATGATAGAATGCTAGAGTTTGGAAGGTTTGTAAGCCTAACTCACCTAGATGCTTGGGTTGTAAGCATCATCATGCTTAGGTGGTTAGATCATGTAATGCTTAGAGAACATGGATCACTAATGTATTAGGATCTCTTCAAAAAGAAGTAGAAGCTTGGAGCTCCCTTGGATGTTATGATCTTAGCATCATGATGTTGGAGGTTGGGGGTTGTAAGGCTTGGTTGCAAGCTTGGTTCAACTGAGTGCTTGTAAGCACTATAAAGGAGTTGCTGAGAGGAGTTATTGTAGAAGAGAGTTGTTGATGGAAATATGAATTTGAGATGTTGCCTTTGTCATGTGGTTTTTTCCTAGTTGGTTTAGCAAGGTTTCCACATGTATCTTGTGTAATGTAATCTCTCATGTTTTATGTTTTTTTAGCTTGTTTTATTTTTATATTTAAATTCTTAGACATGTTTAGGATTAGGACTCTTATGATCACATGTGAAGAAGAAGACAAGAATGCAGTATTGTAGATTGACCTCACATGTGTGAGTGGGGTGCAATTATTAGAGTCATATGGGGTGGCTTAGATCTTGTCTAAACTAGGAATCTACTTTGTTGACCCTTAGAGATGTATAACAAAAGAACACTATTGAGTGTTTGTCTTCACTTGTGGAGTGGGGGATAATGTTTGGATCCACATGAAGGTGGCCTTGGATCTTGTCTAAGTGGAGAGTCATTTTTAATGACTTTTATCACATGGGGACAACCACCAATATGGATCACATGACACCCACTCAAATGTGGCAAATTTTTGAATAGCCATGAAGTTATCTCTCCCTCTTTCTTCTTTCTTTCTCATTGTAAAATGCTATAAAGCTTTATGTTCTCTCATTTTTTTCATCCATTTAGTGGATCACTTAGATCCTTGAAAATTTGAACTTGCATGATAGAAGGTTGGAGTTTAGAAGGCTTGTAATCCTAACTCACCTAGATGCTTGGGTTGTAAGCATCAGCATGCTTAGGTGGTTAGAGCCTGTAAGGCTTAGAGAGCATGGATCACCTATTGTATTAAAAGCATGATATAAATCCTTTGAGAAAGAGGTAGAAGCTTGGAACTCCATTGGATGCTATGGTATTAGCATCATGATGTTGGAGGTTGGAGCCTGTAAGGCTTGGTTGCAATTTTGGTTCATCTAACTACATTTAAGCAATAGAAAGGAGTTACTGAGAGGAATTGTTGTAGAAGAGAGTTGTTAATAGAAATATGAAGTCTGGATGTTGCCTTTTCCCCATGGTTTTCTCCTAGTTGGTTTAGCATGGTTTATATGTATATCTTATATAATGGTTTGTCTCTCCTATTTTGTATTTTGTAGCTTTTTTATTTCCACATTTAAATTCTTGCACATCTTAGGATTAGGCCTTTTTGATACTAACAAGTGATATCAAATCTAAGATTTTGATGTTGGTGCCTGAGCCTTGTTGATCTTAATAAGTGGTATTAGATCTTGTTTTGATTGGTTTTGTGCAAGTGGGAGCTAAAAGTGGAGAGACCAAGATATAAACAAAAAAAAGTTTGCATGGTAGGTATTTCTCTTTTTGGAAGATGAAGATGCAAATAGAAAAATGAAGGATAAGTTGAAGAAGCTTTGCCAGACATATCAACACCAACAGTGTTCCTATTGAATAAGAAACCATACATCTTGAGGATCAAGTTGGAATCCATTGGTGTAGATGGATTTTCTTGGCTGGAGAAGGGATACAAGTTGTGGGATCTTAATACCATAATGTGTTGGCAGAGATGATGCAAACATTTCATGTAAAGGAGGAGGTACCAAAAACCTCAATTTATACCTATTTTAGTAGTGGATGGAGAAGAAAAAATATGACCTAAGGTTCTATGAAAGGATAAATTCATGTACATGTGACATGTGGTAGAGTAGGATGCAGCTTGATTGTATCTTTGGGTCTCAAAAACTTGGTAGGTGCAATGATGCACTAAGTAGTGAGATGACTTTTCAAGAACTAAGGATGGGTACCATGTTGAGCATGGTGGGTAGTAGTTTGCTATATGTAGAATTTAGGTATTAACTTTTGCATGTTCTTTTCTTCTATTTTTTAAATTAGTAGAGCATGGATGGAGAATAACAAGAGACATGAGGTTCTATGGAAGAAGAAGGCCATGTCTGTGACATGCGATAGAGTAGGATGTAGCTTGATTGTATCTTTGGGGATCCAAAACTCATTAGGTGCATTAATGTACTGAGTAATATGATGACTTCCCAAGAACTAAGGATGGGTACCATGTTGATCATGGGTATGCTACATATGGAGGAGTCATGTGATTGATTTCTATGGTTTTTCTCTCCTATTGATAACTACTATCGATATTATGGTGTGCACTTGTTAGAACAGCTGGATGTGAAAGCATCATTCATACATGGTGATATCATAGTGAGATAGGATAGCTAGGAGGCTATGTGGATGAGGTAAAGACTTGATGATTTATAGAATTGAAGACTGTACAAATTTCAACAAGCATGTTGATGTGGTACAAGAATACCTTCATAGAGATTCAAGGTTTAGCAAAAATTATTTCTATGCGTAGATGGCCTGTTGGTTTTAGGCCCCAACATGATCAATGGAGTGATGGCTCGGGTGATGAGATGAAGGAGCAAACCAAGGATGGAGATGCACAATGGATGGGAAAGCAATAAAGTCAAGTATCCCACTTCTTAAGGTGTTGAGTTGTCTCTTGGAGTGTCTTAAATCAAAGAAGGAAAAGACATGGATGTCATGTGTATTTTATTCATCAAGAGTAGAAAGCCTCAAGAAAGCCATGGTGTGCACTAAACCAGATACTTCCAAGTAGTGGGAGTAGTGAGTGGTTCATGACAAAATCATGAAGGATGGTTCAGTGGTGAAGTGTGAGTCACTTCATGTTGCTATAAATCTGCTTTGGATGAGCAGATGTTGACAAATCTAGTTAGGGTAGAGAAGTTTTATAGTGCATGAAACTTCTACTGGGCTTATTATGGAGCATTAGTGGGCATTGGTAATAGCATAGATTGTATTTGGATGGTATCTAGTTGGCAAAAGGCATAGGTGTGGTAAAGTCTTGTGTATATGACTTTACGTGGGAGATTATTGGTTGTGAAGACACTATTTACATGTCACTATTCATAGGCACTATTTACACTTACTATTCATGGTGGCATGGTATGCGAGTGATGTGGCATGCAAGGGTGTAGATGGTGTGGCATGTAGGTGACATGGAAATTAGGTGATGTGGCAGGAAGGTGATGTGGAAGTGGGGCCCACAATGGGTCCCAAGTGTGATCATGATGATGTGACAGATGTGGGTGTATTACTCCATTAAAGGACATGGGTTATGTCCTTAGTGAGTCACATGTGGGTTGTCACATGGTGCAAAAGATAAAGGGTCATGCATGGGTTGAATTTATAAGGGGACCCATGTTTCACATGTGTAGAGAAGGGCAAGAGGTGATTGCAACAACTTTTAGACTATTGTGATCACATGTGAAGAAGAAGACAAGAATGCACTATTGTAAATTGACCTAACATGTTTGATAGGGTCAAATTCTTGGAGTCACATGGGGTGGCTTGGATTTTTTCTAAAGTAGAAATATACTTTGTTGACCCTTGGATATGAAGACAAGAAGAACACTATTGAGTGTTTGTCCTTACTTATGGAGTGGGGGACAATGTTTGGAGTCACATGAAGGTGGACTTAGATCTTGTCTAAGTGGAGGGTCATTTTTGATGACTTTTGGCACATGGGGACAACCACCACTATGGATCACATGACACCCACTCAAATATGGTGAATTTTGGAGTAGCCATGAAGTTGTCTCCCTCTCTTTTCTTTTTGTCTCATTGTAAAATGTTATAAAGCATTTTGTACTTTTCTTATTTTGTTCATCCATTTAGTGGATCACTTGGATCCTTTCAAGTTTGAACTTACATGATAGAAGTTTGGAGTTTGGAAGGCTTTTAATCCTAACTCACCTAGATGTTTGGGTTGTAAGCATCATCATGCTTAGGTGGCTAGAGCTTGTAAGGATTAGAGAGCATGGCTCACCTAGTGTATTAGAAGCATGGTATGGATCCTTTGAGAAAGAGGTAGAAGCTTGGAGCTCCCTTGGAAGTTATGGTATTAGCATCATGATGTTGGAGGTTGGAGCATGTAAGGCTTGGTTGCAAGCTTGGATGACCTGAGTGCTTGTAAGCATTAAAAAGGAGTTGCTGAGAGGAGTTATTGTAGAAGAGAGTTACTGATAGAAATATGAAGTCTAGATGGTGACTTTGCCCTGTGGTTTTTCCTTAGCTAGTTTAGTAGGGTTTCTATGTATATCTTGTATAATGATTTGTCTCTCCTATGTTTATTTAGTTCCACATTTAAATTATTTCACATCTTAGTATTAGGCCTTTTTTATCCTAACAAAGTGGTATTAGAGCTAGGATTTTGCTTTTGGTACCTAAGCCTTGTTGATCATAACATTTACAGCCAAACACCATTATATCAAGGAATATGACAATGCAAAAAGAGACTCATAGGGCATTATTTGTTTACTTGTCATTTTTGGGCCTATCACCCATGATACCCTTACCATGTCATGGACATTGAACTACCTTATAACTTGATTCATAGACATCCTTGGATCCATGAAGTACGTTCAGTCCCTTCCATATTACACCAATGCTTGAAAATACACCATTCTATAATAGAGGTTATTATTCTTAGTGACTCTCATCCATACCAATATTTCAAAGATTTAGAATCCGAGTATGTTCAATAAAATTACTATCCTAACATAGAAATACAAGATTAAATTTCCCAAATATCCCAAGTCTAATTACATTGACCCAAGTGACCTTCCCTCCACTTCTAATACTCCACCGTCCCATATTTCTTCCCATTTTACTATTGAAGATAAAGGTCTTATCACATACAACATTAAATATGCTTTCCACACTGCCAAATTTCCAAAATATCCCAAATATCATGATAGGCCCAAGATGGTTTGGAATCGAAAGATTGATTTTCATCCCAAGGGACCCCCTATATTTTTCAAAAAGAGTCTATTGACTCCTGAACAAACCAACAAATCAGATGATTCTTGGTCATATAATGATGATTATTTCACCTCTTGTTACCAGAGTGTTAAATATCATATTCCTAATAGGATCATGGAACATGATTACTACAAAGGAAATGACTTAGGGCTAAAATAGAAAAATATTCTTGAGCCAATATCAACAACTAAACACAAGGGTACTTGAGGTATTGGATACAAATTTCCAAGTAGTGGCCCCTCAAATATTGAGATTGGTGTGACTTTAGTGTTTAAAGAAGATGATCCTAGAAGTGAATTAGAGTCATGTTATATTATATACAATGAGCTCGTTGATACAAACCTCTTTGATGTCAATGTTATCACTATTATCACATCCTCTTCTAATTTCCCCCTCCCTTCATTATCTTGAACTAAAAAATTAGGACCAACAAGATCATATTATACCATTGGATGATTTCCAAAATGAAGAATCACTTTCAGAGTATTTGGTCATTTGAGATGGTTTGTAGATTGGAGAGCACAAGGATTTGAGATTACATTGGACCATGCAGCCTACTTTAGAGAGTAGGTGAACTTCCTTGGCCAAAATGAAAGATCAAATCAAACATTAAAGTCCATTAGTGAAACCCTCTCTAAGGTGCTTTTGGACCAGGGCAAAACTTAAAATTAAATACCAATCTTTTGGTGAAAACCTATTTCATGCGCCAATGGACAGGGAGGTTCACTTTCCTACTCAGTAAGTTCAGAGCCCTACAAATTCACACCTTAGAGTTGGTTCAAGATTTCTCAGAAACATTTATTCAATGGCCATTACCTAACATGGTTGATTCATATTCTTCTTACATGGGTAGGCCAAAGTCTAGAGGAACTTAGCTAACTACACAAGGGGAATTAACTCAAA